>MJUT01044164.1:1038934-1076020 GCA_002080005.1 Gigantidas platifrons | reverse complement strand
GTTGAAATAGCATGAAATATTTTTTTTAATTTGAGCTGATTACCGCTTATGTCATCTTGTCAATAATACGGAAATATACATATATGATGTATGTATGTCTATCCTACACATGATTACATTAGAATGGAGATAACTGTATTGTATTTGAAATTTCATGGCATCAATTGTCGATTTAATGTTTGCAAATATCCATTTACTGGCTCTGCTAATGCGTCGTCAGTAAATTCAATTTGCGACCATCGAATCTCCATTTGATGCCTTGAAATTTTCAAATACAATACAGTTATCTCCTAAATAGCCTAGAACAAAGGAAATACGTCGTTGTTTGATTTTCTTCCATCCAGGAAAGAATTCAATGTTGACCCGCCCAATGCTAAACATGCGAATTCTTTTCACTAATTACGATATTATAACATATTTTTTAAACCTGGCTTTTTGTTCAGAACATTTTATTAGTATAAAACATCGAATAGTGGCAACTTTTAATATAAACAAAAAATTAAATTCTGACAGCCTGTGTGCCTTTAAATTATGTGAGATTGACTCACCTATTGGTAAGGGGAGGGGTCAATGAGCAAAACTGTATTGATGAAAGTGGGGGGGAAACCATATTATATATTTCGTATATCTAATATTTATTAAAAAATATATTTTTCAAACAAAATTTTTTAAAATATGTAATTGGCCCTTTTATGTGACCTAATTATTTAAAGGGGCATTATCTGCCAAAATCATAAATTTTTGTTACCCATAAAAACTATCAGATATGATTGATGCCTTAATAAAACGTGTTTCTGTAACTTATAAATGTTATGAAATGTATGCGCATCGGGGAAAAAAGGTGCAACTGCTCGTGTTTTGAGATCGATCAAGAAATGGACGCCATCTGATTAATTATCGGCATTGTTTACGAAGTTTGCCGAATCGTCATTAATTCAGTACAACAATGCACTTATTTCTTATTTTCTGTGAATCTGCTTTTAGTCTGCGTTAATTACGGACAAAGAACCATGCAAGTTTGCAGTTAATGAGCGACAAAATACAAATTATTCGTTTTTACCTGTCACTAGTAAGGTCAGTTGCATACGGAGAAAGTGAGGTCAAATTATTTGCCTGCAAGGCAATAATCAATCAATGGTAATTTTTGTTCTCAAAATGCGAAAAGTGGTACAATAAGCTGTTTAATGTGAAATATTTACCTTTATTTCATCATTTTAAAGCTATTTAAAACATATAATTTTTTGGTCAAAATCGTAGCTAATGCCTCTTTAATGTTGAATAATTGGTCTTTATTGTTCAAATTCTATTTTTAGTAAAAAAAAAACTGCATGCATTATTCTTTATATAGATTTGTATGATAGATATAAAAAAAAAACGACTTATTTTAACCAAAAATGTGTGCATACTCAGTGTGATCCAGTTTAATATACATGTAGTATATATATATGGTGTAAATAAAAGCTAGCTAGCATGTGTTTTAGTGTTACCTAGATTGACTTGTTATTGTTAGCCCAGGATTATGAAATATATCTGTGCAAATAAAAGCTGGCTAGCATGTGTTTTAGTGTTACTTATATTGACTTGTTATCAGTAACTCATCAATGAAGTAATTTGTCATCAATGATCCTATTGTAGGTCCATAATCAATGTAGTTGATCTTTTTTTAGATAAAGTGAAAATAATCATTGTTTAGCCAGGAATTTAAAATACAGGAAATAGAACAATACTTTATATGCAAAAGAAATTATGTACACAATTACTGTGAGTTAATTATCTAATTATAAATGGAATAAAGTCATAATAAGTGCCAGGGAATGTTACAAAGTCACAACCCAGGTAACTGTTTAATTTTTTTATTTGAAGAAATTTTGGAAATTTTACTTTTTATAAGATTTTTTACATTTATTGTGTAAAATTAGATTAAAATGAATAAAAGAATGAAGATTTGTGGGTAAAATATTTTTTTATTGCAGGTATATTAAAATTCTGTATATAACACCATGTATTTACAATAAGAATTCCATACATTTATTTGTTAGAATCAAATTTAATAGAACAATTTTTTTTCTTCAAATTATTTCAAAAATATTTCTTATAAAGGACAGTAGTCCCCCTTTTATAAGGCTACTCCCTCCAGAAGCCACCACTTTTATAAAGCCGGATTTTAGTTGAACCAAAACAGTATAATACTACTAAATTGTCCCTCTTAAGAAAGGCTACCCCTCTTGTAGGGCCACTCTTTCTTTAAGGAATGGATGGTCTTATAAGAAGGTTACTACCATAACATTTCTTTTTATCAAATTTATGTTTTAATATATTCCATATTGCATATAATGGATGATATTATAATCTCCGTGGTATTAATATTAACGGATGATGATTTTAAAATACCTCTCAACTTGTTCTGATGTGAAATGTAATTTTACAAATGTACAATAATTATAGAGTTTAGAGTTATTGAATGAATTGAATTTTCCACATTAAATAACTTTTGATGTTACAACAGACATAATAAAATTTGTAAGTACCATAAATGTCCTTGATTATATTCATTAAGTAATTTTATTCAAATTAGTTTTAAAAGATTAAATAATTCATGTGGACTCAATTTTTAAATTGGGTTAAAACTGCTATGAAGAAATTTGATGATTACGAAGCAGACCTCTGCAGATGTGACTAGGAATCAATTCCACCATATTTGCTTAATTGACAATAAAGTATACAAATGTCCTTAGTTTTTATCACCGAATGTCAAATAATTGACAAAATTGGTAATTTATTATTTATTGGTCTGTAGCAGACGCATCTACAGGCTTGTCTTCTAGACATTTCATGTCTTGCCTTCCTGCAGTCAGACATTGTGGTTTTGTCATGTTCAGTTAACTATTCATGACAAACATCTGTGAGCAGAACTCCTACAATTAACATTGATTGAATATTTATTTTACCTGCGCATGCTTTATGCAGTCTGTGCCAAAAACATTTTGACAAACTAACCTGAACAGTATTTTAGAAATTTTTTCTTATATTTGCTTATTATTATGCAAATATTATGCAATTTTTACTAGCCCAAACCAATTTGAATAGACTGGGGTTTAGGGCTAGTGGCTGTTTGCACAGATTGTTTATGTATCATTATGACAGTTTGATCTTAATATGGTGGAAAAAATAAAATTGTGAAGGAGTTATTGCCCTTTATTTCTCAATGAAAATTAATAATTTGTAACTCAAGTTACAATTTTATGAATTAATTATTTACTTACCTAATGGAAGTTTACAATTAGGATTCGTTCTTCTCTTAACCGTCTTTGACTCGCGTATTACACAGTGTCACCATAAACAGAAAATAACGAAACTTTGCGGCCGACTCGCCGAAAATATAAACATCATAAATACTAATTCAACTTCTGTAAAACCTTTACATCTAACTCTCTCAAATAGAATCTACTGAATGTAGATTCTAGACTCCAATCTGCAGATTCTAAAATTTCATGAACAGATGCACCTTTTAATAGAGCCCAAGAAGTACCAATAGCTCTGGTTGAATGAGCACGTACTTTAATACTTGAAGTAGATTCATTTTCCGCATAAGCATCCTTTATAACTTGAACGATCCAATGAGATATGGTTTGCGAAGTTACAGCTTTGTGTGGTTCCTTAAGAGCCAAAAATATATTTTCTCTCTGTTCCTTAGGAAGAGAATTTCTGAAATGTTTAGTTTTGTCCAAATAAGATAATAAACATCTACGAGGATCCAAGCAAACTTATTCCTTGTAAGTAGGTACAAATACCTCTGCCCCGAAGTGCTTCTCTCTATCCTGTTTAGCAAGACCATGTCTAGTAAACGTAATTCCTTGTTCATGAATTCACATCAAATGTTCATCAATTCTTAGGGCCTGCAGATCGCTACATCTCCTGAAAGTAGTAATAGCTGTAAGAAAAACAGTTTTAAAATTCAATTCTTTCAAGGATATCTGTTCTAATGGTTCAAAAGGACTATTCTCCAACATGTTAAGTACTACATGTAAATCCCATTCTGGCAATAATTTTTTAACAGGTGGTCGTGAATTGAAAACCCCTTTAATTAGCCTAATAATATGAGGATGTAATAAATATATATATATCAAAGTCTCTAAGATAATATAATAAAAACTAAAACTTCAGTGAGGCTGATATATATGGAAAATATATATAAATAAATTCAAGAATTTGATTCGGACCAGTAAATTCAAATTTTTATTTTGAGGACTAAGATTAAAGCAAGGTCACAGTTCATGTTCACGGTTCACAGCATCACATTTATGAAACAGTTGAGTACGACATCATACTGGATACTGGATTGGATATGACATTCTAATTGGATGTGTTTAGAGAGTGCGAAACACATACTCGGAAAAGCATTATGACCGTGAGGCTAGAAGTCAACACTGTCACCTTATCTGGTTTTCTGCTCCAATACATTACATTGATAATTGAGTCTAATCAAGGTTAAATTACAAGGTCATGAAAGATAATGTAGGTCACTACTACCTGATTATCATTGTCTTCTTCTCTGGTCGCAGATAATACAATACAGAAGTCAGACCGAAGTCTAATCATTAGGTCTCGAGTAACTATTATAACCTTATCTAGTCTTTTGCTCCAATGCAATATATTATTAAATAAGTCTAACGAAGGTTAAGCAACAAGGTCACGTTAGAGAATAGAAGTCGCCACTTTGTTGACCAAATCAGTCTAGATATGTCTGTCTTATGAAAGCCTCCCGTAAATTACATTATAGACAATGATGAAAGAAATAGATAAATGAAAGGGAATCAATGGTTAAAGAAATGGTTGCCATTTTCAGGTTCTGTAAGTCGTAAGAAATCATATACACCAATATCATTGTATCTATTTGTATAGCGAAAATGACGTTGATTTAGCAGTTGATATAGCAAATCTTATTGTCATATTTTTTTCATTTTTCTCGGGAATTGCAATCGGGTCTAATATTACCAGATTATCCATCTAAAATCTAATCTGCATGGTAGCGAAACAGACATGTTTTTGTTTGTAATTAGTTTCGAGGGCACCATTCAATTGTTGTAATTGATTTCGAGGGCGCTATTCAATCTTTTTTTGTTCTATAATATTACAATCCTGTCATTCCTTGAGTAATTGTGATCAAATTTTTTCCATTTTCTGTCAAACATTTTCTTCTAATAGTAAAATTTGTCCTTGCTCATCAACTTATAATTCTTAGTCGACAACAATAGATGCAATGAGAAAGAAATTTTAATTTGTTGATATGGGGGAGGTGGTCACAAGAAAATTGAAAATCAAAAAGGACTATTTAAAGTCAAGATTTGGATTGAATAATTGCTATTAAAGTCGAGATTTTGGTGTAATTGATAAGTATTAACATCAGGATTTCAGTTAAACTATGACTTAAAAGTCAGGATTTTAAACCCCTGCTGTACGACCATATCGTGCCATGAGATTCTCGAACCCCCATTGAAAATTCCTGGCAACGGCCCTGATTTTATGGTCTTCAAAATATCAACCTCTCTATATAGAATATTCTGTATTTGACTCAAATTCTGTTTATCGCTGCGATATAGCTGAAAAATTGTTGAAAGTGATGTTAAACTCCATAACTCAAACCCTCTGTTTCCAGTATAATGTTGTAACAAACCCTTTTTTTTATTTTGGTGAAGAAAATTAAAAACAAATAACCATTCATCCATTGAAATTATTCAAGAAGAGTTTCGATACCAGCTTTGTGTTCCACGATGCAGAATTTGTTATAGTAATCAAAGATGGAGAAAGCATGGCGTTCCATCATATCATAGTGTTGAATTATATAACCATAAAAGTCATACTGCGTTCTCTAAATATTTTCAATTACAATAATGTACAGAAATTGAACATTCCAGTAAAATGAATAAAAACCATTATTCTGTGGGAATATCATGTTATAGAAGCTTAACTTGTGAGTTTAAAATGAGTCAACAAAAGAAAACCAATACAATGGACTAGCTTGTTTTGCTATGTTATGTAAGAATCAGGTTATTTTCATCTTCGTGATTTAATTTTGCTTCTCATCCATTGTAGCCATACAGTTTTAGATATAGTGTATGGATATTATTTTTTGTACAATTGGATCAGAATGAGAACTGATAATAATGAAGTTTCATTTAATCTCTCTGAGAACTTTTCATGTATTTTCCTGTTTCTTTTATTAATATTATGAATACAACACGACAGGTGTTTTATAAGAAGCAGGAAGTGCTCAACCTTCGTGAGTACCGGGATTCTACCCTGCTTTTTGGTGGGGTCTGTGTTGCTCATCTTTTTAGTTTCCTGTATTGTGTTTTTTGTTTTGTTTGTGTTCCTCCTGTGTTTTATGTACCCAATGTTGCCATTGTCTCTGGTTTTACCCTACGGTTTTCTACGGGTTTCTCTAATGTTTATTTGGGCTCTATATAAGTCCAGTTTATACAGGATTTGCTTTAGACAGGGTTTGGTGTAGACAGATTTCACTGTACTTATGATAGATATTTTATCATACAAGATCTACAATATTAGTCCTATGAGTATATAAACAGGTATAGCTGCTAATTGCTGTAATATAAATATTTTGTGGTGACATGTATGACTAAGATTAAGGTGTGGTCCCTGAATATTATTTTAAAATGTAGGAAACATTTAATGAAACAGCTGTGTACCTCATTATTGTCTTTATATCATTACAAAAAAAAAAAAAACTAAAAACAAAAAAACAGATATTACCTAAAGGTGATTATATCAATGCCATTTGAATGATTAATCAAAATAAACACCAACTGTTTCTATACCATTACTATAGAAAACACATATCCTCTAGTATATACATAAAGTATCTGAAACAAAACTTATACCAGTCTGTAAAAATCGTACAATTTAAAAAAATATATATATCTGCTTTAGATTCACAAAAGAACTCTCAACATGAGTTTTACTAATAATTTTGTTTGTTTTATGCAGTATCAGTTTTTTATTGAAAAGGGTTGGTTGGTTTTATGGTGTTTAATGCCACTTTCAACGATATTTCAGTTATACCAAGGTGGCCAGTTTTATTGGTGGAGGAAACTGGAGGACCCGAACAAAACCAAGTCACTGACAAACTTTATCACATAATGTTGTACACCTCGCCCTGATCAAAATTCAAACTCGCAACATCAGTGGTGATAGGCACTGATTGCATAGGTAGTTGTAAATCCAACTACCATACGATCATAGCCACGATGTCCCCCCTTTTGAAAAGGGAGTAAGTGATTAAGTGATAATTGATTGAAGCAAATTTGGCAGTTTTTCAGCTCTATTATGACAAGAACATATTACATTTCAATGAGATGATCATGGTGTCTGCTTTGTACTAGACCAACACGCTTAGTTGGAATTTTATAGCGTTAGCTCACTGAAACAATATGCCACAGATAGACATGAAGCTCCACCTTGATGCTTTATCCTGATTCCGAGCCAACCAGTTATGCTGTGTGATTAGCTTTGCGGAGAAACTACAAATTCCAATTTTATAGTATTTGGTTTGACCCGATCGGAACTTGAACCCACTACTGCACTTGATTAAAAACAAAATGATTGACCATTAATTGCCAATAATGTAACCAACCATAACAACATGAACCAGTAATGACAATGACAGAAGCTAGTGGAAATTTAGGTCCTGGCTGGAGACAGGCACATGAACATGGCAGGGTTAAATAATTGCCTAGATCTTCAATACCAATCAAAAATAAGTAAGCAATACAACATCTGTGTAAGTTTGGAAACAATTATATAAAACCACAAAATATCACAGAAATTTCAAGAGCATAAACTTGAGCAGTAGAAAGGCAGGATCAGTGATTACTTAATTAGATAAGCAATCAGAATATGTTGAAAAGTAGACCATTACTCAGAAGACTAAAGTAATAAAATATAATTATTTGATCTTTTTCACATTCTTCCTGTTCTTGTATGACTAAAAGTATTTTTTAGCAAAAAAAAAAAAAAAAAATTGAAATTGCTAATATTAACAAGACCAGGATAAGATACAGGTACTATATGTATATAATTAACAAATATACAGATTTCAATAAAAAATGATAAAGTGAAAAAATATTGAAATGAAGAATTTAATGTTAAATATAACTGATTTTACATGCCATGAAGAGGTCTAGAAAAATTTGAAATTTGAAAATGGTTATCTCCCCTTTATAAGAAAAAAACCCTTCTGCATTGTAAATTTGACTGTATAAGAACAGAGTGGTCTGTTCAAGGGACAATTTATTGAAATATTTTATATAAGGAAATTCCTCTGGTGATAGTATATCTATAAGGTTGGGGATTAATTGGCAAAGTATTGTTTAAAGGTAACAATTGTTCATTTATTTACAGGTGAAATGGAATAGATTTGTACACTACTTAATAAAAAAGATAAATCACTAAGACAGGATGAATCTACACGACAAATTAGTCCAGTGTCCCCCAGTATTATTACTCTTAGTTCTAACTGCAGTTGTAGATTTTGGTATGTATCTAATTATAGACAGTATTTTAATTTTATTTGATTGTTTTCCATCCTAGGCCGAAACAAACTCAAAACCTTCTCAAATTATCTGTAATGCCTACATGTACCTCCTAACCCTTCATACTCAGGTATAATTCCTTTACAGTGTCATGTACCTGCTAAAATCCGTTATCAGTGCAGAAGATAAAAATGACCCCTCCCTTTGTTAATTTGAGCCTTATTGTTTCCTTTTTCTAGGATTTGAGGAACATTTAATGAGTACAGTCACACCTGTATTAAGAGGTCACCTTTGGGACAAGGAAAAAGTGACCTTAGAAAGACAGCTGACCTCTTAAAACAGGTTCAATTCATGAGAAATTTTCTATGGCAGGACAAGAAAGTGGTGACCTTTTAATACAGGTGACTGCTTAATAGAGGTGAATGCATGGGCAGGTTTGACTGTACTTATAAGATGTTTACTAACAATATCTTTATACATAGTGAACCTAAAGTATCAAGGTTTTCAGTGCTTCCTTAAGACCAAATGTCAGATTGTTATAATGGTTTTCCGTTTCCACTTTCCTCCCCCAATAAGTCTGATATGTCACAATATAGATAAAAGGTATGATAAATATCAATAATTAATTTATAAGAAATCCTTATACATAAACAATATGAAAAAAAATTGTCAAATATATCTACAATGTAATACAATCATTTGTGAGAATCACAATTTTGCTAATTTCATGAGATGTGGAAATTTCCATACATACATGAACTGGATTTCCATTGCCATATCATATGTTGAGGCCTTTTTTTCCTGTTCATTGGTTTGAGATTAGAGGTGATATTTCATTTGGTTAATATTGGTGGCATTGTTGGCTACCATTGTTTAAAAACTTTATTTTTATAATACTCCTTTGATGCTTTTATGCAAATACTCCTATGATATTTTTTATTTTTATTTATTTGTCTGTTGGAAACCTATAGGGGAGAGGAGAGGGTTGGGATGCAGTTAACTGCAATGATTTAAGCATGCCAAATTTCTATGCATGATATATTAAAATTACCAGCTAAAACTTCATGTCCATTGGCTGCCAATTAATGTTGTTCATGTTTATGGAAAAGCATCCAATCAAATACATTGTTTACCAGACCATGAAGCTAAAGTTTTATGTTTATGGTTTTTGGTGTTTCACGTCAATTTCAGCAATTTTTCAGTTGTATCGTGGCGGTCAGTTTTATTGGTGGAAGAAACTGGAGTACCTGGAGAAAACAACAGACCTGTCGAAAGTCACTGACAAACTTTATCACATAATGTTGTATCGAGTCCACCTCGCCTGAACTGAATTTGAACTCACAATGTTAGTGATCATGAGGCACTGATTGCATAGGTAGTTGTAAATCCAAATACCACCGACAGCCCCATAACTTAAGTTAAGTTTGTTGGGTTCGTGGATGCAAGTTTCCATAGAAGCTCTGGTTGAGGTGTTATTTATGTGGTAAAAGTTTTTCAGTAACTTGTGACAGGTCTCCAGTAAACTCAGTTTTCCTCCACCAATAAAACTGTCGATACAGCACTACGTGATGAAGTTTGTCATTGACTTGCGGTAGGTCAGTGGTTTTCTCCGGATACTCTGTTCTCCTCTACCAAGAAAGTGACCGCCACGATATAACTTAAATATTGTTGAGAGTGGCACTAAGCACCATAGCTTTAGCCCTAGCCCAATAAAACTGCCATGATATAATTGCAATATTGTTGAAAGTGGTGTTAAACACCATAGACGTAACCCTAACCCTATAAAACTGTCATAATATAGCTGAAGATATTGTTTAGATTGGCTTTAAACACCAACAACCTACCCTATAAAAGCTGTTATGATGATAATGCTTGATAACATCACCAATAAATTGATTAAACATTGTTTTTAAAAACACAATATCTGGAATGAATAATATGAGATGCCCTTCAGGTTCTGATGAGTTTCATATGACATTTGATAACAAGGTTACCCTTCAGGTAGCATAATTCATAATTAAAAAAAAATATACAAAATAAAGCATCAATGTTTATTCTGTGATATTAATTATGTCTCCCCTTTCAACGAAGGGAGACATATTGTTTTAGTCTGATTTTTTCTTCTCCTTCCACTTCTCAGCGAAGCTTGTCTGGACCATAACTTTTTTGTCTTTCGAGATAGGTCAATGATATTTGGTATATGTGTGCATGACCGTAAGGTGGTGTTTCGCATACCATAGTGACCTTCGTTGGACCTTGACCTTTGACCTTAAGGTCAAATAATTGTTTTTTTAAATAGTATTTTCTTGTCCGGGCCATAACATTTTTGTCTTTCGAGATAGGTCAATGATATTTGGTATGTGGGTGCATGACCATAAAATGTTGTGTCGTGTACCATAATGACCTTTGTGGGACTTTGACCTTTGACCTCAAAGTCAAATAATTGTTTCTTTCGAGATAGGTCAATGATATTTGGTATGTGGGTGCATAACCATAAGGCGGTGTGTCGCATACCATAATGACCTTCATTGGACCTTGACCTTTGACCTCAAGGTAAAATAATTGTTTTTTAAATAGTATTTTCTTGTCCTGGCCATAACATTTTTGTCTTTCAAGATAGGTCAATGATATTTTATATTTGGGTGCATGACCATAAGGCGGTGTGTTGCATACCGTAATGACCTTTGTGGGACCTTGACCTTTGACCTCAAGGTCAAATAATTGTTTCTTTCGAGATAAGTCAATGATATTTGGTATGTGGGTGCATGACCATAAGGCGGTGTGTCGCATACCGTAATGACCTTCGTTGGACCTTGACCTTTGACCTCAAGGTCAAATAGTTGTTTTTTAAATAGTATTTTCTTGTACGGGCCATAACATTTTTGTCTTTCGAGATAGGTCAATGATATTTGGTATGTGGGTGCATGACCATAAGGTGGTGTGTTGCGTACCGTAATGACCTTCATGGGACCTTGACCTCTGACCTCAAGGTCAAATAATTGTTTCTTTCGAGATAGGTCAATGATATTTGGTGTGTGGGTGCATGGCCATAAGGCGGTGTGTCGCATACCGTAATGACCTTTGTTGGACCTTGACCTTTGACCTCAAGGTCAAATAATTGTTTTTTGAATAGTATTTTCTTGTCCGGACCAGAACATTTTTATCTTTTGAGATAGGTTGTTGTTCAGATGGCCGCATTAAGGGAAGACATAAGTTTTAGGTATCTAAAACAGTTCTTCCTAGTTTTTGTTGAGTTTGTTTTTGCCTGAAATAAATGTATATAAGAACACGGGTGAAACATTGATGACTTATTTTACAGATTTACAGTGAATTCACAGTTTGTATACTGTCCTGTTCTAATCTGAAAATCTTCAGACATTTGACATGTTAATATGTATTGTTCTATATTGTGTCAAACTCAAAGGTCACAATTCATTTATATACAAAGTATTCTTGTATCAGCAGTGACATCACATTCAATGCTAATTAATTTTAAATATACACAAAAAGTCATGTATTAGTAAAATTTACACTGAATGAAATTTTTATTTAAATTTCTTTCAAATTATATATTGAAATTTATTTTAAATTATCTCAATAGAATTTATAATTTTCCATTGAAATAGAGGTAAAATCCTGAGGATTACCAGTACCTGCTGGCTTCACCTCTTTCGATTATCAAATGCCAAGATGTCCGTATTAGAGAATAGAATATTCTATAAAAAGCAACATGCATCTATGACAGTCCTCATGATGAGCACCGGTCCTCTGGCCCAAGACCAGTAAAACTTTGTTCGGACCAGTAAATTTTCAGTTTTTATTTAGAAATACTTCTATTAATACATTCAACAATTTTATTAGGACCAGTGAATTCAAATTTTCATTTCGAGGACTGTGATTATAATCACAGGTTATTTTAATGTATATGCTATGTAGAATTAAAGATAATTAATCTTTAACTGCCTATAATCCCACAGAATCAGAATCTGATATAATCGCGATGTTCTACAGTAACCTAGTTACCCCAAATACAGAGAATCATAGAATTGGTAGATCAGATGACCAATGTAGATATAATATAACGATAATTACGATAGATTTACTGGATAAGTAGTTTATTGGAATTATGCAGTTTAATGGTAAACAGACATTAATTTTACGAAGAAGAAAAAATCGACAGTAGTTATGAAATTGGAAAATTTTCTTTGTGTAAAAGTAATGACATCACTGAAGGGTCTGAACAAAAACCCCAATTGCCCAAAAAAGGCTTAATGTCCAGCCTCAAAATAAAGAAATCAGCAGCAGTTTAGAAATAGGAAAATGTTCTTAAATGATAATGACATTGTTGAAGGGTCTGACCAAAAACCAAAAAGGTTTTAAGTCCAGCCTTGAAAAGAAATCACCAGTGATTAAAAAATAGGAAATTTTTCTTAGTATAATAATAAGGACATCGCTGAAAGGTTTAATGTCCAGCGTATTAAAAAATGCCATAAAATGGTGATTATTTCTTTACAAGCGATCATAAAAATGTGAAGGTTACCATATTTCCTGATTAAATCCATCACAAAAACATCATTAATTAAATATT
Organism: Gigantidas platifrons; assembly: GCA_002080005.1. Classification (NCBI taxonomy): domain Eukaryota; kingdom Metazoa; phylum Mollusca; class Bivalvia; order Mytilida; family Modiolidae; genus Gigantidas; species Gigantidas platifrons. The sequence goes on along the minus strand of MJUT01044164.1, from coordinate 1,062,883 downwards.
TCAAGTAAATCGACACTCGATCTAATGGATCTATTTTTCGGCATCGTTTGATCAGCACCGTGTCATTTTTAGTATAGCATTGCGGTAAATGAAGGTGACCACTGACTACCATATTATATTTATCAGAAAGCTGATGCCATGTGAAAATAAGATCTCAGCGGTTAGCGCAGCTAAGAGCTATTGACGTAAAATTAAGTAAAGTAGAAAATGAAATACAATACATCATTTCACTTATCAATTTGTCAAGCCAATCTTCTATAGAGTAGATTTGTCCATTTGGAGCTGGTGAACGGTATTATTGAATCAGCTGCAGAAATTATATCCTATCTTTATGGTGGGTTTTTCATCTAAATGGAAGAAATTATATTGTAGCTTTTCATCTTAATGTTCTGTGGTAACCATTTAAACAACAAAAAAATATATTGGTATACATTGGTTTCAATGTATTTTTCATGTTAATATTGAACTATACATCGGTCAGAAATATCATTTTATTTAAACTACATGTTCACTTTGTACATTGATTTAAATGTATTTTTCATGTAAAAATTGAACTATGCTGCATAGGTCAGAAATATGATTACTAGTTAAACTGCATGTTTACCTTGTAGCCATTTTAATTCTCATCTCATTCAGATCAAAGTTTTCTCAGAATAAATAAAAAAAATAAAATCATCAAAGATTTAATTAAGACTTTGATCATCATCCCTACATGAACAATGATAGGATCAATTGAATTATCAGTGCCTTCAATTCCCATGTACAACAATTTTTGAAAATGCCCTAATGTTACAAATTAGCCTTTTTCCTTTTTTTGGGTAAATTTAATTTTTCAACTTTCATAATGTATAGATGTCACATAAAACAGTTTGTATTCTTTGAAAAATCTTAAGAAATTTATTGATTGTTTGATTTATTACTATTATGATTGATGGTCAATTATGGAAAATTAATCAAAACAAATCAAAGGGAGGTAACTGGTTAATTTGTGTTAAATATTTTATATTTACATCTCAAAGCTTCAACCCTGCAGTGTAAGAGTTATAGTTTTTTGAGCTGACATTTATTTTGGTATTTTTGTTACTTTCAATGTTTTGTAAACACTACAAGAAACATGTACAATAGCATTCAGATTATCAAAGGTCATGGTCATTTTTCATGAAACATTCTGAAGTTCATCACCATTAGCAACAAACTAAATGTCAAGTGGCATATTTTATGTGTCCTTGGCATGGCATCTCAACAAACACCTGCAAAAATGGCATTTTACACCTTCAATTACAAATGGCAACTAGCCCAGGTGAAATGGTAGTTATTACAAATATATATTCCCTATTTCCAAAGTGATGCTGCTGATCTGTAAAAAGTTCCAAGGCTTGTAGCTTTTAAGCTTCACCAGCTTTTTCTATCAAAATGATCATTATGATGCATCTGTGTACATCATTTTTGACTTGAGAGAAGAACACAATTCGTATTACACATGAATAAAAATATTTTTTGAATGTATGTATGTATGTATGTATGTTATGTGTATATATATGTGCACAAATTGCTCTTGTTTTGTGTGTTGATCTGTTTTGTACATGTATGTGTTAATATTGTGTGTTATATGTATGTATAGGTGTGGCACAAGGTAAGCTTACTTCTTCACTAAACAGCACTCAGTTCAATGAATGTCAAACTTTAACATACAGAAAACAAATTAATAACTTTCATATAGTTCATTATTTATCAAAATTTGATTTCGTACTTTTCAGTATTTTCTTTTAAATATTAATTATTATCATATTAGTTTTTTTTTTTTTTTGTCATTTTAAAAGTTTTTAAGTTTATCACCAGTAGTATGTTACAAAAACATTATTAATTGGTTATTATGTATGTTTATAATACACTTGCTATAATTCTCAGAATTTTACATACNCCTTCGGACTATCGGACCTTCGGACTATCGGACCTTCGGACTATCGGCCCTTCGGACTATCGGGCCGTCACCGTTCTTTACTATAGCAACATTTTACCATAATTCAAGAGGAAAAACAACATTTAAAGGAATGAGAACAAAGACTGGTTGGCTCAGAATCAGAATAATGTGTTGAGTGGAGCAACATGTCCATCCGTGAACTGTTGTTTCAGTCAGTTATCTTTATGAAAATCCAACCATATAATCATGTTTGTCTAATGCAAAATGGACATCATCATCATATATGACTCTGTATAAAGATATAAACTGTAACAATTGCTCTCTCCGTGATGAAGCTGAAAAATTGCTCACATGGCATTAAACAACAATCACTAAATCTTTTCATTTCCTGCACTCTAACTCTATCTTAAGTTTTAGCTCACTTCTCCGTAATTTTAAATTACTGTGAGGCTTTGAACCGAAAATTGATGGGCCTCAATTTTCCCCCCAATTTTATTAAAATAATCATTAATTATTGATGGTGAAGGACATAATAGAGTCTCACCCTGCTCAAATATGAAATAAAACTATATTATTAGCACACTGCATGGATCTTTTACAGAGCTTCTTAAATACAATTTTCTTATTTCATCTAGTATATCAATATGGCTGACATGATGATGATGATGGTATATTAGTTTGATTGGCTGAAATATCAAAATCTACTTGTGTGAAACTGCTTTATCACTTGAACCAAACATGTACAATGTTGATGTAAATGACTATAATTATCCCCTCGCCAATGAAGTTTCGAAGGGATATAGTAATGCTACCGTCCGTCCATCCTTCCTTCCGTCCGTCCTTCCGTAACATCCTTGTGAACACTCTAGAATCAACATCCTTCAATGGATTTTGACCACACTTGGTACATACTTAGGCCTTGCGAGAATCTGGAACCCTATTGATTTTCAAGGTCATAGGTCAAAGTTCAAGATCACCTGGTCAAATTATTAGGCGAGGGGATACGCCACACTTTGCGTTGCCCTTGTTCAACATCAAATATGTCTGAACCACATCTGTGATGATATGGTTAGGAAAATTGGTTAGCTTGCCTTGAATTTGGTATATCATGGGTTTGAGCTCCAGTCTGGTCAAACCAAAAGTTGCTTCTGGTCTAAGTATGCAGTATTAAGGAGTATGAGCAAAGTTTGGTTTGTTCAGAATCAGAATAATGTGTCAGAATGGGTAGACCTGTCTTCCTGTGGACAGTTGGTTCAGTGAACTAACACTATGAAAACCCAACTAACCGTGTTGGTCCAATGTGAAGCGTCATCATCGTATCAATTAAATGCAATTTGTTCTCGCCAAAATATAGCTGAAAAATTGCTCATTTGACATTAAGCAACAATCATTCACTAACTCTCTCAAATATGTTTGGCATTAGTTCTTTCTGATCAGCATATATATCCATACATTTCTTGATTTGGTATAGGTTAGTCCATTAAAACAGATTTCATTTTGTGCACAAGTACAATTACATGTTAATGGCTACCACAGGATTAAAAGTTCTTAAATAATTAAAGGTTGATGAAATTGAAACTATTTGCCTCATTAAATCTTCCGTTGTTTAAGCCAACTGGATGTGTGAGTGTGGCTTTTAGTTATAATGAAATTTGTTAAATCCTATTTTTATTAAAAAAAATAAAAGAGATTTATGCTTCCCCTGTGATATGTAAATCTGTACTCGTTCATTTTCAAACAAACACAAAAGTTAATTACAAATAAAAAAAAATGTTTAGAAATAACATTCTAACATTCTAAATATTTCTCCAAAGTTTGACATTCAAATAAACTCCATTAAATTAATGTATGTTTATGTTTTGGTTGTCTGCAGTACAGTCAATATTAATGTAGTATTTTAAATAAAGATATGAAGCAAAAAGTTTTTATTAACTTGTAGAGACACAAAAAAAACTCTTTGATGTAACTGTACTGCTTACAACATAAATCTTACATGTTCTTGTTGTCTTTGTTGTTTGTTGTTGTCTTTGTTGTTTGTTGTTGTATGTTGTTGTTGTCTTTGTTGTTTGTTGTTGTATGTTGTCACAGTCATATGTTTTATGTTAATACAAAGCAGTTCTACTGTTGTGTAATGTTTATATAATTTAAACTGTAACTCTTGTTTTCAAATTGGACATGTCACCTGGGAACATTGTTAATTTCCATGACAAAATTGTTTTCGGTGCAATGAACAAATCACTTTTACAATGTCGGCTTTTATAAATCAATCAAAACTTCCCTGCATCCAGGAATCAATTCTTCACAAAGTTAAATTGGAATTGCAGAGTTGATACTGCAGGCAACTTTTGTATAACGGAATCAATTCTTTATAAAAGTTAAAAGGCAAATTTTCAGGTTTGAGATTGGAATTTCTTGTACCAAAAAATCAATTCTTCACAATTGTACCATGAAATTTTAGTATGCAGGTTTTCGTTACAAAGCATGCTTGAAAATTGATTCCTCGGACCCAACTCATGTCAAATTACAAGCCAAATTAATTGGATGCATAGTCTTACAGTAAACATTTTCTTGTGCTTAAGCAAATTTAAAAATCACTGAGCTGACTATGATTTAATTGACATCAATTTGTGTCATTGTTGGTTTTAATTAAAATCTCTTCTTCTGAAACAACATTTAAACCAATTAAGTGGCAGGGATGCGTTATCTTTGGGTGGTCCACTTCCCCAATTTATGTCTTAAGAATCCTAACTTAGATACCAGTAAATCTAAAGATGCACACATCCACCATGATATTAATAGGGGGGGAGGGTAATGGTGTTTAACGCCACTTTCAACAATATTTTAGTTATATCGTGGCAGTCAGTTTTATTGGTGGAAGTAACCGGAGAAAATCACCGGCCTGTTGGAAGTCACTGACAATACTAATAATGTACACCTCACCTGAGCGGGGTTCTAACTCACAATACTAATGGTGATAGGCACTGATGGCATAGGTAGTTGTAAATCCAACTACCATGTGATTGCAACCATGACTGCCCTGGGTGTTCATTGGTAAAAGAGACTGATAAAAGCTGGACTACTGTATTAAACAATTATAAAATAAGCGATGGGTTAGTCTCCAGGAAACCTCTCATTTATGCAGATATAATTAAGCTACCTGAGTATGCATTTATATTGATTCTGACTTTAATGACAATTTAATGCAAGGCATATTTATGAAATTATATCAATTTTTTTTCATTTTTTAGCTCACCTGGCCCAAAGGGCCATGTGAGCTTTTGTCATCACTTTGCGTCCGTCGTCACACCAGCGTCGTTGTTGTCATCGTCCCCGTCTGTAAGCTTTTCATATTTTCATCTTCTTCTCTGAAACCACTGAACAGATTTGGACCAAACATGGCAGAAATATTCATTGGGAGGTCCTCTACCAGATTTGTTATTTTGGTGCAGATCGGAAATCCAACATGGCTGCCAGGGCCAATAATGTGTTCTGATTGGTTGAAACTTTGAAAATCTTCTTGTCAGAAACTACTCAGCCAATGGAATTGTAACATTATAGAAATGATGACTGGGTGGTCCTCTACCAATTTCATTATTTTTGTGCCAATCGCATATCCAAGATGGCCACCATGACTCAACTTAGTTTAACATTGGACCCTATGGAAAAAATGTTTAAAAGTCTTCTCCTGTGAAACCAGTGAGTCAATTTAAAGCAAACATGGCATGAATGGTCCTTAGGTGGTCAACTTTCAAAATTATGTCCTGTGACCACGACCTCCATCCAAGATGGTCACCATCAGCAGACATAGTTTTAACATAGGACCCTATGGGAAAAATGTTTAAAAAAATTTTCCTCTGAAACCAGTAAGCCGATCTAAAACAAACATGGCATGAATGGTCCTTAAATGGTCAACTTTCAAATTTATATCCAGTGACCCACACCTCCATCCAAGATGGCCGCCTTCAGCGGACATGGTTTTAACATAGGACCCTATGGGAAAAAGTGTTTTAACATCTTCTCCTCTGAAGCCAGTAAGCCAATATAGGAAACATGTCATCGATGGTCCTTAGGTGGTCAACTTTCAAAATTGTGTTCAGTGACCTCGATCTCGGTCCAAAATGGCAGCCATCAGCGGACATAGTTTTAACATAGGACCCTATGGGAAAATTGTTTAAAAGGCTTCTCCTCTGAAACCAGTCAGCCACTTTAAAGCAAACATGGCATGGATGGTCCTTGGTAGTATACTTCCAAAATTGTGTCAGGTGACCACGACCTCCATCCAAGATGGCTGCCATGAGCAGACATAGTTTTAACATAGAACCCTATGGGATTTGAATAGTAACTTATATGTATTCGGCATGCAGACATTCTTAAGAGGTCTTATTTATATCAGGTGAGCGATACAGGATCACCCGAGCCTCTAGTTTTTTACAATATATTTTTTTTCTTCAACTATTATATTCATATGTATAGAGAATATGCATTCATGTTGAAGAAGATATAATATTTATAATTTTACCTCTTTAATGGCAAATTGACAATGATTTTTATTGAGTAGGAGAGATCGATAACCATAATGTACATATGTTTTAAACCATTAACCACTTGGGGGCCTACTTATGCAATCAGTGCCTATCCCAACTAACGTTGTGAGTTCGCAACCTGCTCAGGTGAGGTGTACTTGATTCAACATTATGTGATGAAGTTTGTCAGTAACTTGCAACAGCACAGTGTTTTTTACTAGGTACAGCGGTTTCCTCCACCAATAAAACCGACTGCCATGATATAACTGAAATATTGTTGAAAGTGGTGTTAAACACCATTAACCACTTCTGCAATGGTCAGTTAATCATTATTTTTCATAATAGTAATAATATAATATGATTTGTAATATTTTTGCAGCCTTTCAATCAATAACATTTTTCATGTTTTCATTCTGTCATGTGATTTTATATGCAGAGGTCATGTGCATTAACATATCATAAAAGCAATTAATTTCTCAATAAAATCACAATTACCTTCAATAAACTTGCAGATGTCTTTTCCTGTTTTTTCCATTCATGAATGTATTGCTCTACTTCAATACCGTTCTGCCTGTACTTTACCTAATTATCTAAAGTCATTTTCTTGGCTGGTGTAGATCGAGTTACACCTTTTTTCCAACTTTCTCTGTCATTTTTCCTAATTTCGTCTCGTTCGAGACGGAAATTGCAGAAATTTTTGTCGTATAAACGCAGTACCAAGGTATTACTTTTCCACATTTAACAGTGTCAACATGATATCAAGTTTTTGTAATTAATTAGTCAATAGAAAAAGAAAAAACAAATCTGTTTCTTGGTCACTAAAACTCATAGGACAACCATTGCAACACATACAACTTGGAGTATATTAAAATTATCAAGGAACCTCCTTTACTATATTGACTGTAGCAATAGTACCGAGGTTTCATGATGCATAAGTTGGTTGCTGAGTAACCTTTGACCTATATATTCATTCTGTGTACACAATGTGATCAAGTTTGTCAGTGATATGCAACAGGTTAGTGTTTTTCTATGGATACTCCGGTTTCCTCTACCAATAAACTGACTGCCACGATATAACTAATATATTATTTAAAGTGGCATTAAACACCATAACCCTAACCCATTCGATATATGATTACTAATACATGAGAAAATATCAACATCTTTCTCTTTTTACCGTCCTTGTATGTGATTAAATACCTTCTAGAGAAGGTATTAATTGGTTGGAAAAATTTAATAAACTTCAGTTCGTATTCCTATACCAAACTGGTCAGTTGGTAAAGTATTTAAAACTTATGTGAGATTGTAAAGTGATGCCCACTGCAAGTGCTAAGGTTTGAAAACAGCATAACCCAAGGATCAGTGTTTCACTGGACAGTTTAGTATGTCTGTCTGGGAATTCCTGATAGTCATGGGTGGGGTGGGAGTTGTTGTGTTGATCCCCACTTTTTACAATATTTCAATTTTATCGTGGCGGTCAGTTTTATTGGTGGAGGAAACAGAAGTACCAGGAGAAAACCACAGGCCGACTGCAAGTCCCTGAGAAATTTTATCACATAATGGTGTATCGAGTACACCTCACCATGAAATAGCTGAAAAATGTGATGATATTACACCTATAAACCAAACCAAACATGATGGTTGTACATCAGAATGGGGAACTCTCCAATTTTGATGTAAAATAAATCACCACATGTTTTTTTCTTCTGTTTCTACAATATTTCTGTATATTTTGTCAATAGTTAGATAAAAATTAGTTCAACAAGATTAAGCACATTTTCCATCAAACTTGACACTGAATCTGATTTTTTTTCTCTCTCCAGAAACCTCATTGATCACTAATAAATCAAAGTCTTTGTACTTTTATTTAAGGTGACTGTGTACAATATTTTTTTTATTAATCTACATAGAAAATTCCATTCTATTATTGTTTAAAAAAGATGTTTAAAATGATAGAAAAACACAGATTAATAGAAAAAACACAGATTAATAGAAAAACACAGATTAAAATAAAACACAGATTAATAGAAAACACAGATTAATAGAAAAACACAGATTAATAGAAAACACAGATTAATAGAAAAACACAGATTAATATAAAACACAGATTTTTCATGTTGCAAAGCATGGTGTATTCTGCTGATTGTATTGGTGCACTTTCATTACAGTTTGATTTTCTATGCCTTAATTGTCAATAATGGTGACAAAGGAATTTTATGAAATATCTTAATAATGTCTTGCTTTTTACAATATGAAAATAGTCTTTAAGTTTCAGAGAATGTCAATGCCGTCATGGTTGTGATCGTATAGTAGTTGGATTTACAGCTATCTATGCAATTAGTGCCTATCATCACTAACATTGTGAGTTCAAATCCCACTCAGGCAAGGTATACTCAATACAACATTATGTGATAAAGTTTGTCAGTGACTTGCGGCAGGTCAGTGGTTTTCTTTGGGTACTCCGGTTTTCTCCACCTATAAAACTGACCACCACGATATAACTGAAATATTGTTGAAAGTGGCATTAAACACCATAACCCTACCATACCCTTCAAAGTGTACAACATTATGTCGATCTTGGTGGATGGAATTTTAAACATTAATATTATTGTCTTATGATACTTGATCAAATTTTTGCTTGCCTTCAGTGTGGTAGGTCGTGGGTTAGAGCCTCGGTCTGGTCAGACCAAAGGCAATAAAATCAGTATTTGTTGCTTTTCTTCTAAAAACACAGCATCAAGGAGTTAGAGCAAAGACTGGTAACTTGGGAATCAGAATGAATATGTCCACATGGAGCGACATGTCTACCAATGGATTATTTCTTCAGTGAGCAAGCACTATAAAATTTCAGATAATTGTGTTGTTCTAGTACAACGCAGATATCTTCATCATCTCATCGAAGATAATTGGTTATCGCCATAATATGGGTGGAAAATTGCTAATTTGGTGTTAAGCAACATTCACTCGTGCAACTGATGAAGTTTTATAATTTAGGTGAAAAATTGCTAATTTGGTGTTAAGCAATACTCACTCGTTCAACTGATCAAGTTTTATATTTTTATTTTCACAGTTGTAGCCAATGATGCTCCCAAGCAGTTAGACTTTTCAGGGACAAATACCATCTTTATCCAGGAAGATCAACCAATAAGTAAGTCAATATTTTATTAATTTCCCGAATCGTAAATTATTAATAGATATAATTTCCTGTATGTTAGTTAGAGTTTGCAAAAAATATAATTATAAAATTGATCCATATTTTATGGTACAATGTAAATTATAAAATTATGTATGTATAAGTTATGTATTACATTGTTACGCCCATAGATAGGTACAATAAAACGGCAGAGATTTAGGTAGTCCTACATATCATCATATATCTAGGTCATTTTATAGGATGTTATTTGTTTTTTGTTTTGTTTCTGATACTACGATAGGTACTATAAAACGCAGAGATTTAGGTAGTTCTATACATCATCATTTCTAGGTCATTTTATAGGATGTTTTTTGTTTTTTGTTTTGTTTCTGATACTACGATAGGTACTATAAAACGCAGAGATTTAGGTAGTTCTATACATCATCATTTCTAGGTCATTTTATAGGATGTTTTTTGTTTTGTTTCAGATACTACGATAGGTACTATAAAAGCCAGAGACTTAGATGGTCCTATGCCTATAATATTTTCTATAGAAGACGAAAAAACAAAACAGTTAGTCAAATTAGGGGAGACAACTGGAGACAGTACAATACAACGACAAGTAGATATAATTTTAATTACACCTTTAGATAGAGATCGGGTAAGTTTGTTTACAAAAAAAACCATGTATATATAATATCTTAAGTCTTGATTTGAAATTTCGACAGTGGCTCCACAAGTATTTATTGTAATATGGATAATAAAGGGCAGACAACTAATAAACAAAAATGTATAGAATATACGTGTTTATCACCGTCTTGAAAATTAAAACAACATTTGATTGGTTAAAACCCCGGGCATAAAAATCCCATATTCCCAGGTGTTGCCAGGCCATATTATTGGGTGTAACTAGCCATTTCCTCGAGAGATATCACATGCGTAAATAATATAAGTACCTTACCCCAGGTAAAAAATACTCGAAACTTTCATATTTTTTGCTTATTCTTTTCATCAACAAAGGAAACGTCACTTTTACGTGGCCTGCAGTGGTCCAAAATGTCTTTTTTTTTCTAAAACCGGGGATAAATTTGTTATTTACATTCCCCGTCTAAGCTCGCAACTTTGCCCGCCAAAATAAAATATTTTGATTTTGGCCATATATTAAATATAAACCCGAAAATTTGATCAACTGTAGAGTTCTTACCAAGGATAGTACCCCAGGTAAAAACACTTGAAACTTTCATATTTATTACTTATTCTTTCCAACAACAAAGAAAACCTCACTTTTATGTGACCCGCTGGGGTCCAAAATGTCTTATTTTTTACTATAACCGTGGATACTTCGTTATTTACATTCTTATCCATAGATATAATGATTTTAACACGCTTCAGTAGCCTGTACACCCTTCGGCTTCGCCTCAGAATGTACTTGGCTACTTCAGGGTGTTAAAATCTCCATATCTACGGATAGGAACGTAAATACAGGGCTAGAAATTAACACTAGCACACAGGCAAATTGCTAGTTGAAATTTGAATTTGCCTTTATTTTGCTAGTGTATAAAATTACTACTAGCAATTTTTGCTAGATGTAAAAAAACATGCATTCAGAATCGAATATGAAACAAATACAAACGTGTAAAATTGTACAAATTTAAACGTGTTTAATAGACTAACAGACAACTTTCACAATGCAATATTACCAGAGAGAGGCACTTTGTGACTTAGTTCAATCTTTACTGTTTTATTTTATGAACACACTTATAACAATATGAACCATAAATTTTGTGTTAAATTTGGTTGCTAGTCGGATCAGTATGTTTGCTAGTTGATTTTTTTGCAACTAGCAAAGTTTTGCTTGTGGTGAAAAAAGTTAATTTCTAGCCCTGAAATAGCTTATAATATTATATATAAATGTGTACTATGCACAAGTAATCGCAGTGTTATGACAAGGTTGTTGTTATCCATCATATCCCTTAGTAGTTAACCACATCGATGCTCGTCTCGAGTGCCGTAGATCGTGGGTTCCAGCTCTGATCGAGTCAAACCAAATACAATTTAATTGGTATTTGTTGCTTCTCCTCGAAGCATGCAGCATTAAGGAGGAAGAGCAATGACTGGTCGGCTCGGAATCAGGATAATGTGTTCGAGTGGGGCAACATTCCTATCCGTGGACTGTTGTTTCAGTGAGCTAACACTATAAAAATCCAACTCAGCATGTTGGTCTAGAACAAAGTGGACCTCATCATCATTTCATTGAAAATTAACTCGTTTGCCATGATACAGCAGAAAAATTGATGAGTTGGTGTTAAGCAATAATCACTCACTCACTATGCTTTAGGAATTTGTTTCTGTGCTCTAACAAAATATTTGTAAGTGACTGATTGATTTTAATTGCCAAGTGAGCAATATTTCAACTACATGTATTCACTTTGTACTAGACCAACACACTTAGTTAGATTTTGTACACTGCAAGCTTACTTAAACAACAGTTTGTAGGTAGACCTGTTGCTCCAATCCTACACATTATCCTGACTCAACTAACCAGCAGCAAATTCAAATTTCATAGTCCTAGGTTTGACTCAACTGGGGCTCAAACACACAATCTAGCACACCCAAGGCGAGCATCCCAACCATTACATCACTGATGCCGTTTTTACTCATATCAAAATATAGTTATTGTTCAAATTTATAAGTAAGAGTCACAAAGAGGTTAAACTTCAACATTAATCAAAATTAGATTATGAGAACTGGAATACACAAATAAATTGTAAGAATTAAATAAGTTTTTAGCCAGTATGGATATATAGTAAAAAGGAAAGTCAGGAACTACAAATACATGTATATCAGAACTGATTGTTTATTTGTTGCTAAACATCCAGCGGCAAATATTTCATCCATTTTCAAAATTAATTAGTTGTGAATATGTACTGGTAGTATTATAGAATAGAGGGTTAGCATTAGGGTAATGGTGTTTAATGCCACTTTCAACAATAATTCAATTATGTATTGGTGGTCAGTTTTATTGGTGGAGGAAACTGGAGAAAACCACCGACCTGCCGCAAGTTACTGACAAACTTTATCACATAATGTTGTATCAAGTACATCTCGCCTGAGCGGGATTCGAACTCAAAACTTCAGTGGTGATAGACACTGATTTCATTTGTAGTTATATATCCAACTACCATATGATCAGGACTACAACAGCCCTTTATAGAATACAATTCAGCTGTTTTAATCTGAGATGGTTTCAAGCTCCATATGCTGAGAACTTTACCGTAATATAATATCATTTCTTATTTCAGGACCCTTCAGATAGAAAATTATATTTTATTATGGCAGATGGTGACAGTACTATAGATCATAATCAGGTACTATTACACTGTATACACACAGAAGTATGAATATCACTGTATACACACAGAAGTATGAATATCACTGTATACACACAGAAGTATGAATATCACTGCATACACAAAGTATGAATATCACTGTATACACAAAGTATGAATATCACTGTATACACAAAGTATGAATATCACTGTATACACAAAGTATGAATATCACTGTATATACAAAGTATGAATATCACTGTATACACAAAGTATGAATATCACTGTATACACAAAGTATTCATATTACTGTATACACAAAGTATGAATATCACTGTATACACAAAGTATGAATATCACTGCATACACAAAGTATGAATATCACTGTATACACAAAGTATGAATATCACTGCATGCGCAAAGTATGAATATCACTGTATACACAAAGTATTAATATCACTGTATACACAAAGTATGAATATCACTGTATACACAAAGTATGAATATCACTGTATACACATAGTATGAATATCACTGTATACACAACGTATGAATATCACTGTATACACAAAGTATGAATATCACTGTATACACATAGTATGAATATCACTGTATACACAAAGTATGAATATCACTGCATACGCAAAGTATGAATATCACTGTATACACAAAGTATTAATATCACTGTATACACAAAGTATGAATATCACTGTATACACAAAGTATGAATAGCACTGTATACACATAGTATGAATATCACTGTATACACAAAGTATGAATATCACTGTATACACAAAGTATGAATATCACTGTATACACAAAGTATGAATATCACTTTATACATAAAGTATTAATATCACTGTATACACACAGAAGTATGAATATCACTGTATACACACAGAAGTATGAATATCGCTGTATGCACAAAGTATGAATTGCATTTTAAACACACATCATGAATCACACTGTAGACACACATTGTGGAAAATCACTGGATACACACAGCATGAATTAAACTATATATATACAGTATGAATTATATTGTATACACACAGCCTGATTTACATTGTATACACACAATATGAATTATATTGTATGCACACACAGTGGTGGATTTAAGGGGGACTTTGGGGGCTTCACTGTATGCACAAAGTATGAATTGCATTTTAAACACACATCATGAATCACATTGTAGACACACATTGTGGAAAATCACTGGATACACACAGCATAAATTAAACTGTATATATGCAGTATGAATTATATTGTTTACACAGCCTGATTTACATTGTATGCACACAGTATGAATTACAGTGTATACACACAGTATGAATTACATTGTATACACACAGTATGAATGACCTTGTATACGTACAGTATGAATGACAGTGTATACACACATCATGAATTACATTGTATACACACTGTGAATTATATTGTATACACACAGTATGGATTATATTGTATGCACACAGTATGAATGACAGTGTATACACACAGCATGCATTACATTGTATGCACACATCATAAATTACATTGTATACACACAGTATATATTAGATGCTGATGGATTATCTTATATGTTTTGACAAATGTTTGTTGATATTTGATATATATCTTCCTGTTAGTGTCACAGTCAGTAATTAAGGTGAAATATGGGCAATTTTCAAAGACGCAGATACAAATGTATGTGATGAAATATCCACCATTACTGCATGTGGATTAAAGTGATCTGTGACATTAAGCCTGGATAAAAGCTAAAATGCGTTGTGCACACTAAATTTGATATTGATGTTTTTATTAGTCAGGATCAATGTCACACATGAATTGGTATCACTGTCATGATTTAAAACATCTACTGTCTCAAACCTGCGATAACTTGTTCTGTTTCATTAAGTAATAAACAATTAAAGTTTTTCTCTTTTTTTTTCAGCTGAAGATAACGATATCCTTGTATATAACAGATGTAAATGACGAACATCCAGAATTCCACACCAGACGTTACAAAGAATCAGTTTTAGAGGTATAATTAATTTAAATTGTGTCGTGAATGTTAAGTTACCAGGATATACGGGAACCAGTTGTATATTAGACAGAATATACATTAAGAAGTGCCATTTGGAGGTGACAGTTTACAATTTATGGTCAAATCAGTCTCACAAAAGAATGGAAATTAAATGTTTGGATGACAGGAATGTTGTATCAGTAGCATGTCTTATAGAAATTAGACGTTTTTTTGCTGACTCGTTATTCCAATAATAGACATTGATAAATTACTACCATTTCAAAAGTGCACAGAACAAGCATAGAAACCGTCCTCTTTTTTATAATTTTTAGAGTCATGGATTATGAATTATTTATTGATAAATGTTGTTAGCCTTGGTATTCATTATGTCTGTCTGCCAGGCTGTAAACATATTATAATATTGAGAATTTTTTCCCCCTCAGGATAATACTTCACAATTAATTTTTGTACGCCCGTCTTGAGACGGGCCGTTTTATGTGATTGGGTATGGCGAGCGGGTGGGTGGGCGGGCGGACGGGCGGGCGTCCAGGGTCGTTTCCGCACGATAACTTTAGTTCTGTATATTGGATCTTTACCAAACATGGCCACATGATTTCCCTTTGGAAAGGGGAGAACCCTATTTATTTTGGGGTCATTAGGTCAAAGGTCAAGGTCACCATTACTATAAATATAATTTTTGACAACAGGGTCGTTTCCACACGATAACTTTAGTTCTGTATATTGGATCTTTACCAAACTTGGCCACATGATTCCCCTGCATAAGGAGAAGAACTCTATTTATTTTGGGGTCAAAGGTCAAGGTCACCATTACTATAAATATAATTTTTGACAACAGGGTCGTTTCCGCACGATAACTTTAGTTTTGTATATTGAATCTTGACCAAACTTGGCCACATGATTTCCCTGTGGAAGGGGAACAACCCTGTTTATTTTGGGGTCATTAGGTCAAAGGTCAAGGTCACAGTTCCTATAAATATAATTTTTGACAACAGGGTCGTTTCCGCACGATAACTTTAGCTCTGTATATTGGATCTTGACCAAACTTGGCCACATGATTTCCCTGTGGAAGGGGAAGAACCCTATTTATTTTGGGGTCATTAGGTCAAATGTCAAGGTCACCATTACTATAAATAGAATTTTTGACAACAGGTCCGTTTCCCCATGATAACTTTAGTTTTGTATATTGGATCTTGACCAAACTTGGCCACATGATTCCCCTGTAGAAGGGAAAAAATCCTATTTATATAGATGGGTGTATTTTGTGATGCACACATTTCTTGTTTTATATTATGGCTCCCCTTCAATGAAGGGAGATATAGACAATATTAGTGTAGTGTCTTAAAATATATAGTTTATGTTAAGTTTATGTTAAAGGCTTAAAAACTGGGGTACAGGCGAGGTTCACCTAGCCTTTCCCCAGTTTTGTGGTGAATACACATAAACTTCATATTTTAAGACACTACACTAATATTGTGTTTATCCTGCAGAAAAATCACATTAATCCATTGACATTTATATTTTGAATTAAATAATAAAATTATCCCTTGATTGTCCCTTTGATATTTTCTGTTAGCAGGAAGTGAACTGGATTGACAATTAGGTTCCCAAAGCTCAACTGGTAACATGTGGAAGGGGTACCAGAAAAAACTATATTTCTGTCAGTGACAGTATATAAAAAAAAATTATTCAGTCAATGCACTTTGACTGCTCAAATAGAACAAGTGAAGGATAAATTGTTTTTATACCCTGAGTAAATGTTCTTGTTGCATGTTCTTCTTCTCAAAGAAGTTTATCCAGACCAGAGCTTTTTTTTTTTTATCTTTTCACCTAGACATATGGGTAACAAATTGTGATGTACCCTAACGATCAACCTATGACCTTGATCTTTGACCTCAAGGTCAAATTATTCATTTTTTTGGCAAGTTAGTCTGAAATGCATATGAAGCAATTTACGTAATGATGCTAAAAACTAATAATTTAATTTATTGTGAAAGTACTTTTCTTCGTGGGCATCAATTTTCGTGGTTTTGTTAAAAGTTCGTGGATTCGTAAATTCGTGGATTTTGTGTTTGTGCCCAAAATAATTTTGGAGGATTTTATATTTTGAACATAATAAATGTCATTGGGTAGAAATATTTGAGAAAGCTTCATTAATACATTAGACAGATGAGCGGTAGAATTACGTAATTATCACGTACCCAATTTCCTTCAATATTAAATTCGTTTTTATGTTTAACAAAAATTTACTTTTTATTTTATTTTCAATTTGTTTTTCACAACTAAGAAAACAACAATAAAGTTTTTTCTCATTATTTTTCATACAATTACAGTTTGTACTTTAAACAAATTTCAAGTTTTTATTACCTGTTATCTCAGATTGAAACCACTCGTAATCGTGTCACAATATTAATCCTGACCCGGGGCAAATGTACAGTTAACTTTTTAGGCATAATTAAAAGAAAGGTGTTGAAAGGTGATAAAATGGTCCATGCCCAAAATGTCTACTGTTTCTTTTTCCAAAATGTCTGCAGAATATTAGGTTTTTCCCAAAATGCCTAAAAAGATTTTGAGATTTTTTATATGTTACAATAATTATTTTATCATACATATTTAATTTTTAGGACATTTTTCATAAATTTTTGTAATAAAATTTCCATATAAAATTAGATGTTTATACAATAAATTAAAGCCTTACAACTATTTGACAACTGAAATGTTTACACAACATTTAGACATTCAGGTAGACGTTTATAATTAATTAAGCCTCATTAAGTAATATAAGACTTCCAACAATATAAGAAAATTGTATTTTTCATCATATTGTATGGCTATATCATGGTATTTAACACAGCAACTCGTGAAATATTTTAAGTAACATAAGAAAATTACCTATAGACATTTTGGGAAGAACTTTTATTAAGAGAGTAGACATTTTGGGAAAAAAATGACTAATTAGCCAAAATTTACCTGTAGACATTTTGGAATGACCCTGATAAAATATGTTCATAGAAAAATGCTTATACAGCACTTACAAGTGTGTCACTGACTCACCGTTAGTGTATGGTTTTGAAGTAAATTTTATTTTCATAACTGGATGTTGTTAAAATCTTTTCACAAATATGCATGTCTGTTGTTTTTACACATGCAATCAAAATCAAATCATTCACAAGCATCTTCATGTGGATTATAACTTATTTCATGAATAAAATTGTCAATTAAGTCAATGTCACTCGAGGACAGCATATGGCTATATATCGATGTCAAACAGCTTCCAAAGTTTCATTGTTCGTTGGATTCTTAATTTCGTGGATCAGCCTACCCACGAAAACCACGAAAATTGGTACCCCACGAATAAAAGTGATTTCACAGTATTATTTATTAATTTTTTTATTTGAAGTTGATTGTCGATAGATGATCGCTACAAACAAATCTACTCAATATACATACTTGGATGCATATCTAATATCATACTCCCGCTCATAATAGGACCACTCCCACCAATGGCCACCCTCTTATTAGATCAGATTTCAGTGGCACTAAGATAGTAGAATATTACAGATTATCCCCCTAAAGTGGGAGCTACTCCTCTTATAAGAAATAATTTTCAGTTCAGTAGGAGTGGCCTTATAAGAGGGTTTCGCATGAAAAACCAATCTCCTGATTGAAGAGCTCTCTTTCTATTGCTCTACTAAAGTATTCATTTGTGACAATATTTATACAAGTTAACATATGTCTGTTTCAAAAGACTGTTTCTATTGCATGTTTTTGTTATTTATTTTTAGAATGCAGCAATAGGTACAACAGTTGGGCAAGTGTTGGCTATTGATGAAGATAATGGTCCAGGAGGAAAAGTCACATATTCTATGATGGTAATGTCATAGGACACCCATTTATACCCTCAGTCATATCTGTGTAGATAATATCATGAGGGAATCGAATCTGTGTAGGCAATACCATGTGGCACTGAATGTTTTTAGTCATATATTGTTGATAAAAAATCATACACTGGTACATTCATTTAAGATAAGAGGGGCTGTTGTAGCCATCACCTTCATGGCGAGGTGTACTTGATACAACATTATGTGATCAAGTTTGTCAGTGACTTGCGACAGATCGTTGGTTTTCTCCGGATACTCCGGTTTCCTCCACCAATAAAACTGACAGACACAATATAACTGAAATATTGTTGAAAGTGGCATTTAACACCATAACCACTAACCCATAATTTTGAATATTTCAATATGGGTAGCATTATTTTTGTAAAGATAAAAATTATCCTGAGTAATAGTGATAAATAAAATGCAATATGATAGATCATTTCATTTCTTTTATTACCGTCTTTTTGTGTCTATTAAACGCACTGGTGCATAGAACGCACCCCCTTTCCTCTCCAAAAAATCTGGGAAAATTCTAGTTCCTATCTATAGAATGCAGGAAATTCAGTAAAAAATTCACGGCAAAAATCCTCGTTCAAACGGCAAAATACTGCTTACCACAGATCACGTATTTGTTAATCCATGTATTTTTGATAAATTTTAGACAAGGAAATGTTAAATTAGTTTTGTTAAAAGAGTTTAAACCAATTATTCTACATTTTGCAAGTGAAAATTAGCTGTTTTGTGAATGTAGGAAGTTTATCGGTAATGTTTAATTTGAAAACAAGTTCAAAACGGCAATGAAAATGATACGGATGGAGCAGTTGATTTTTTCGTCGTTCTTTACGTGAATTATGGTTGTTTTAAATAATAAATATGTAGATATGTTTAATCTTTAATCAGTATTAATTCATCAAATAATGAACCGTTCATGTGATCAAAGATAGGCAAGCTTGGGTCAAGCTTGAAATAGGAAGTAATTACGATCGATTCAAAGAAAGTGAAAACAATACAAAAGTAATAACATTAATTAAGACCTCATCAAAGAGATTATAATTTCTTTTGAAATGTACTCATATTGTGCCACTGCTACAATATATTATATAATATTGACAGGTGTCCCAGTAAGTTCAATTATCTTTTCACACCTTGTTATACAATATACTGTCCTTGACCTTGTCAACTGCTGAAGTGCTGTAAAAATCGATAATTCAAACAAAGGTTCAATACCCAAACATAGGTAATTTCACCCCAGAAAAAAATAGATTGAAAAAAAGTAAAATATCACACCTCTGATAGCAAACATTTGACAGTTATTCCTGCATTCGTATGGACAATTAGTTCCGAACAACTACACCAATGTACATGTATGATTATTGACAAACATCGAGAATATTTACATACCTTTCAAAAAGGCAATGAAAAAGCAATAAATATAATTTTTATACAATTTTATTTTAAATAACACATATATAATGAACACAATTAATGTTATTTGAACAATAATTCACCGATCATTGGGAATATTGCCGTCCATGAACTCGAAGATATGCTACCGGCAACTCTCTGCGTGACCTGAAAAAAAGTGTCTGATACTTGCTCCTATGCATAAACCGCACCCCACCTACAAATTATCCTTTTAAAGCTTAAGACCGCGTTCTATACGTACCTAAAAACGGTATTATTATTTTTTTTAACATTACAATCGAACCTGCATTAGTGACCACCTCTATTAAGCAATAACTTGTATTATGTGACCTTCATTTTTATTACCCTTTGCAGTGCATTTCATAATAATTTAACCTTTAATAAGCGACCACCTGCCTTATGTGACCATATTTCACTGTTCCCTTGGAAGGTCACATAAGGCAGGTTTAACATTAGTTGTTCTAACTAGCACAATTGAGGTATGTGTCATTTTTGCTGAATATTAATTAATGTTTCAGAACATAAAAAATATTTCTGAAATTACACCTGAAAATTACAGACAATTTTGATGACATATTATTACATATTTATTTATTTATTTAGCCTGCTGCCCAAACAGCTGATGCTAGCTATAGGAACGCCTTCAGAATAGAACCTAACACAGGAGAGGTCATTATCAATAACACACTGGATTATGAACGACATAGCTTCTATGAATTTGTGATCAGTGCTCAGGTATGTAACTTCTATGAATTTGTGATTAGTGCTCAGGTAGGTAACTCATACAAATATGTCTTTAGTGCTCAGGTATGTAACTTCTATGAATTTGTGGTCAGTGCTCAGGTATGTAACTTCTATGACTTTGTGATCAGTGCTCAGGTATGTAACTTCTATGACTTTGTGATCAGTGCTCGGGTATGTAACTTCTATGAATTTGTGATCAGTGCTCGGGTATGTAACTTATATGAATTTGTGATCAGTGCTCAGGCATGTAACTTCTTTGACTTTGTGATCAGTGCTCAGGCATGTAACTTATATGACTTTGTGATCAGTGCTCAGGTATGTAACTTCTATGAATTTGTTATCAGTGCTCAGGTATGTAATTTCTATGAATTTTTATCAACACATAGGTTATGTAGCTTCTATGAATTTGTGATCAGTGCTCAGGTATGTAACTTCTATGAATTTGTTATCAGTGCTCAGGTATGTATCTTCTATGAATTTTTATCAACACATAGGTTATGTAGCTTCTATGAATTTGTGATCAGTGCTCGGGTATGTAACTTCTATGACTTTGTGATCAGTGCTCAGGTATGTAGCTTCTATGAATTTGTGATCAGTGCTCAGGTATGTAACTTCTATGAATTTGTTATCAGTGCTCAGGTATGTAACTTCTATGAATTTTTATCAACACATAGGTTATGTAGCTTCTATGAATTTGTGATCAGTGCTCGGGTATGTAACTTCTATGAATTTGTGATCAGTGCTCAGGTATGTAACTTCTATGAATTTTTATCAACACATAGGTTATGTAGCTTCTATGAATTTGTGATCAGTGCTCGGGTATGTGACTCATATAAATATGTCTTTAGTACTCGGGTAACTATTAATTAGTGTTGTATATGATGTTTTTATATTTTAGGATTCCCACAATTAAATTGGGTCATTTTTTTTATATTTTGTTTGACAGTTTTACAAATAGCATATGTTATGAATAGTGAATTAAACATTATATGGAGAGAAAAAATTGCTTTTTGGTGAAAGCTTTCACCGGTACAGTTTATTTCATATTTTAGTAAGTTTCATAAGCTACTATTAAGAGGTATAGATTTGTAAAGACCTTATTTTCCCCTCGCCAACGAAGTTGCGAAGGGATATAGTAACGCTACCTTCCGTCCTTCTGTCTGTCCGTAACATCCTTGTGAACACTCTACAATCAACATTCTTCAATGGAGTTTGACCAAACTTGGCACATACTTAGTCCTTAAGAGAATCTGGAACCCTATTGATTATCAACGTCATAGGTCAAAGGTCAAGGTCACGGGGTCTAATTTTTACCCTGTAACATCCTTGTGAACACTCTAGGATCAATATCTTTTAATGGATTTTCACCAAACTTGGTACATACTTAGTCCTTAAGAAAATTTGGAACCTATTAATTTTCTAGGTCATAAGTCAAAGGTCAAGGTCACCAGGTCAAATTTTTTACCGCATAACATCCTTGTGAACACTCTAGAATCAGCATCCTTCAATGGATTTTGACCAAACTTGGTACATCCTTACTTATTAGGAGAGTCTAGAACCCTATTGATTTTCAAGGTGATAGGTCAAAGGTCAAGTTCACAGGGTCTAATTTTTACCCTGTAACATCCTTGTGAACACTCTAGAATCAACATCCTTCAATGGATTTTGACCAAACTTGGTACATACTTATTCCTAAGGAGAGTCTGGAACCCTATTGATTTTCAAGCTCATAGGTGAAGGGTCAAGGTCACAGGGTCAAATTTTTTACTGCATAACATCCTTGTTAACACTCTAGAATCAACATCCTTCAATGGATTTTGACCAAACTGGGTACATTCTTAGTCCTTAGGAGAGTCTGGAACCCTATTGATTGTCAAGGTCATAGGTCAAGGTCACAGGGTTTAATTTTTACTCTGTAACATCCTTGTGAACACTCTAGAATCAACATCCTTCTTTGGATTTTGACCAAACTTGGTACATACTTAGTCCTTAGGAGAATCTGGAACACTATTGATTTTCAAGGTCATAGATCAAAGTTCAAGGTCACAGGGTTTAATGTTTACTCTGTAACATACTTGTGAACACTCTAGAATCGACATCCTTCAATGGATTTTGACCAAACCTGTTACATACTTAGTCCTTAAGAGAATCTGAAACCCTATTGATTGTCAAGGTCACCAGGTCAAATTTTTAGGCAAGGGGATACGCCACGCTTTGCATTGCCCTTGTTAAAGATCTAATTTTATATTGGGAAGCATATTCTTTCCTTGATAGAGGGTTGCTGAACCAAGGGTCCCTCTTCGTTAAGTTAAAGTCTTCAATTCAAAAGTTTTACGATTGCCACCATGACTTAGCTGACTGTTATGGAATATCTGTGTCACAAATGACCACGGATATGTTCCACTTCTGGCAAACACTTCCTGGTACTTTCCTCATTCATGACTTATCACTGGGTTTGTAACTAGATTAACATGCTTACTCTTCCGGAGCACCTGAGTTCATCCCAGGTTTTTAGTGAGGTTCGTGTTACTCAATCTTTAGTTTTATGTGTATGTTTTGTAGATCGTTGTTTGTCCTTTTGTACTTTTTCTTTTGATCATTGTGTTGTCTGTTCTTCTTCAATATACGGATTCTGATTACGGTACCCCTTTGGTATCTTCGAACTCTTTTAAAAATATAAGACCATCAATTTTACTGTTGTAGCACATATTACTTTATACAATAATTTGTACAACTCATACTGTAAATGATTAAACTTGTCCTAGTCTACTGTTGAACAGTACTCTTCTGTGTACAACTTATACTGTAAATGATTAAACTTGTCCTAGTCTACTGTTGAACAGTACTCTTCTGTGTACAACTTATACTGTAAATGATTAAACTTGTCCTAGTCTACTGTTGAACAGTACTCTTCTGTGTACAACTCATACTGTAAATGATTAAACTTGTCCTAGTCTACTGTTGAACAGT
>MJUT01044164.1:1014964-1038843 GCA_002080005.1 Gigantidas platifrons | reverse complement strand
ATACTGTAAATGATTAAACTTGTCCTAGTCTACTGTTGAACAGTACTCTTCTGTGTATAACTCATACTGTAAATGATTAAACTTGTCCTAGCCTACTGTTGAACAGTACTCTTCTGTGTACAACTCATACTGTAAATTATTAAACTTGTCCTAGCCTGCTGTTGAACAGTACTCTTCTGTGTACAACTTATACTGTAAAATGTGTAAACTTAAGCCTGTAAGTACTTTGGCCTAAAACTTAAAATTATTAATTGATTGATAAAGCAGTTCATATGTATGTTTTTAATTTCTTTTAGGATGGTTTGGGACTTAAGAGTACAGCTGATGCAGATTTTGTTGTCACAGTAACAGATATACAAGACACACCCCCATCTTTCTTTAACTTGGTATACAGTGTATCTTTAAAGGAAAATGTTACAGTGGTAGGTTGCATTGCTATTTATTAGCCTCCTTTACAAGTTGGTCATGGTGTCAGAAATGTTAAATGCCCTTCACATCCCCCTCCTCATTTATGAGTGGGTCATTGTAGCATGTGGATGGGCCCCTTCTTTCTTTATATTGCTGTTCTGTTCTCTATGGAAGGAAATTATGATACTATATTAGTATGAATACAAACTATAGACTATATAATCTTTTATAATCTTTGTATTTGTTTTACTGGCTTTGTTTGAATTTTAATACAATACTATGTTAACTCCCTTCATCCCCTGTAATGTACAGCATGCTGTCTTCTAAAATGGTAGATCATTGATCTGATATTGTAAGACATAATTTTTTCCGGTTGAAATTGTATCCGGTGGAAAGAATTTAATATTAAATTTTATGTTACGGTAAATATTTTATAATAAAATACTTTCCATTGCTATAAAAAAGTATCCTAGTGTACAATAAACAGGTACATGTACATAATATTATTTCCAACGCTGATTATTAAATCATGAGACGTATCTATAATATTATTTCTGACGATTAATGATAAATCACCTGAACCATCAAATGAGATAATCCGGATAATATTTTATACTAAGGTATGTAATATTATGTCCAACACTGATTATTAAATCACGAGACGCATCTGTAATATTATTTCCGACGCTCATTGATAAATCACCCGAACCATCAAATGAGCTGATCCGGATAATATTTTATATTATTATACTTTATGCAAATTTCTTACATTATCCATTCATTTCATTGGACAAGCAGCATTTGTTAATTTTCACTAACCTTTCATAAGCCCCGCCCATCCCTAGCAACATGTGATAATATTAGCAATGGGTGTTAATGCCTAAAATTAACACCCGCTGAGCGCGAAGTTTGCCGATCCGGAAAAATTAACACCCGCTCCGGCCGAGGTTTACCGATTTTCAAAATTCTAAAAATAAAAAAAAATAAAAAAATTGTTTTAAATTCCAAAATATTCCTAAAATTTAAAAATTTTCAAATAATTTAAAAATTTTCAAATTTTAAAAAATTTCAAAAAAATTCAAAATTTAAAAAAAAATTCATAAGATTTCAAAATTTTAAAAAAAATTAAAAGTTTTCATAAAATTTCAAAATTTTAAGACATGTATTTAAATAATAATATTGAAAAATGATAAAACAATTATAGCCTACATGTACCATGAAAATTATAGAAAATATAGAAGCAAACGTGATAATATTTATCAAAATATACAATTAACATTTTACATTAATTGTTATAAAAATTATGTTATTATCTTGTTAAATTTGTTGCTATTTGATGTTTTGTTGTTGTTAATGTAAGTAAACTATCTTAATTTATGACTTTATCTTTTTAATAATTGTCCTTCTAATAACATAATGCGCACTTGAATCATTAGGCATTCAGTATAATAAAAAACATACTACCCTTGGATGAAGGTGTTAGGGTGATTAACACACTCTGTGAAAAAATTATCACCCTCGACTTGACTTCGTCTCGGGTGATAATTTTTTCCCTCGTGTGTTAATCTCCCCTAACACCTTCATCCAAGGGCAGTATGTTTATACTATGGTATGTAATATTATTTGCGATGCTGGTTAATAAATCACCTGAGCCATCTGGAAAATATTTTATTTGATTTACAAGTAGTATCACCACAGTTTATTAGCTATATATAGTGAAGAAGATATTGAAACGGGGAGTGGAAATGAAATTTTGTGTACTCCTAAACCAAAGCCTCTGAGGAAAAGTAAAAAAGAAAGTCTTATGAATATCATTAAAACATTGTAATTGTGTAATGATTTATATATTTATTTTAAAATTACTGCAGTAATAAAGAAGTATTTCACTAGTATTAAGTACATATTTATTTTCAGCAATGTTAATTAATTAATTGAGAAAATTAGTAACTTTAAATATAAAATCAGATTATTTCCTCTATGATATTTTTTCCGGTTGAAAAGTTATAATGTGCAATGTTATACACTGATATATTTTGTTATTATATGACTTCAGATAATGTCTTTTTCTGATTGGCTGACGTCCCTAGTAGCGATCTTTATAAAACTTTATAATCACCTGGTGGTTTTGTTTACCTTGTTGGAATGTTATATTAATCACCTGGTGTGACGTCACACCAGGTGAATATAACATTCCAACAATGTAAACAAAAGAAAATGTCGTGATCAAACCTCATTCTAAGGGTGAAAGAAACATATAAAATGTGTCATATAATAAAACAATTAATGACTTTCAATTCGGTGGATACCAGGATTCATTAACCCAAGAATAATATATTTACCTCGGCCCTAAGGGGCCTCAGTAAATATAATATTCTTGGGTTAATAAATCCTTGTATCCACCTCATTAAAAGTCATTAATTGTATAATATTAAATTTCTTCCACCTCATCTGGAAAATATATAATAGCATTGGAAGAAATTTAATATTGAAATATTGTCCAAGGATTATATATTATATTAAAAATAATCTGCCGGAAAGAATATTATGGAGGATAAAATAAAATGTTACAATATCGCTCATGTAACAAAGGACTATTAAATTGGCATTTAAATTTTTTCCACTAAGCATGCAGTATCAAGAAGTAAGATCAATGACTGCTTCAGTTTCAGTACCAATTTAACCTCCTTCATGGTGTAATGTACAGCATTGCTGGCTTCTAAAATGGTAGATCATGGGTCTGATCCCCAGTCATGTCAATCATAGGACTGATAAATTAGTATTTAAAACTTCTTCACTAGACATGCAGCATTAAGAAGTAAGAGCAACGTGTCTTAGTGAAACAACATGACTACAAGTGGACTGTACATGCATTTTATATATTGATGAGACGATCCCTCCCCCTGTATAATTTTCTGTATATACAATGTATATATTTATTGAAGGATCCCCTCCTCCTGTACAATTTTATATATAAGCAGTGTCTTTATTGATAGCAGGATCTCCCTATATAATTTCCCATAATATTTATTGATGGATCCCCTCCCCCTGGATAATTTTCTGTATTTGCACAGTCCTCGAAATGAAAATTTGAATTTACTGGTCCGAATAAAATTCTTTAATTTATTTTTATATACTTCTAAATAAAAACTGAAAAATTTACTGGTCCAAATAAAGTTTTACTGGTCTTAGGAGGACTATGCAGTGTCTATATTGATATCAGAATCTCATCACCTTGTATAGATTCCTGTATATACAGTGTATATTGTTTGCAGGTTCCTGTACCTCTATATAATTATACCCCCACTCCCCGGAGGGGGGTATGCTGTTTTACCTCTGTCCATCTGTCCTTCCGTCCGTCCCAAGATATTTTTTGTCACATTTTTCTCAGCAACTATTGATGGCAGAAATCTGATATTTGTTCACAACCTTCATATAGGTACCCCATATCGTGGGAAGCGTTTTTGGACCCATCAGATTCCTACTTCCTGTTTGCCGACTTTGTTGATTTTTATACACATTGAACATATATGCACATTTTTCGTCACATTTTTCTCAGCAAGTATTGATGGCAGAAATCTAATATTTGGTCACAAGCTTC
Organism: Gigantidas platifrons; assembly: GCA_002080005.1. Taxonomy (NCBI): domain Eukaryota; kingdom Metazoa; phylum Mollusca; class Bivalvia; order Mytilida; family Modiolidae; genus Gigantidas; species Gigantidas platifrons. The sequence goes on along the minus strand of MJUT01044164.1, from coordinate 1,034,837 downwards.
ATATAGGTACCCCATATCGTGGGAACCATTTTTGGACCCATCAGATTTCTACTTCCTGTTTGTCGACTTTGTTGATTTTTATACACATTGAACATATATGCACAATTTTCGTCACATTTTTCTCAGCAGCTATTGATGGCAGAAATCTGATATTTGGTCACAAGCTTCATATAGGTACCCCCATATCGTGGGAAGCATTTTTGGACCCATGAGATTCCTACTTCCTGTATGCCGACTTTGTTTATTTTTATACACATTGAACATACATGCTCATTTTTCAGCACATTTTTCTCAGCAACTATTTATGGCAGAAATCTTATATTTGGTCACAAGCTTCATATAGGTACCCCATATCGTGGGAAGCGTTTTTTGACCCGTCAGATTCCTACTTTCTGTTTGCTGAAGAGCGGGGGTATCATAAGTGAGCATTAGCTCACAGTTCATCTTGTTCCATCTATACATGTGAAGTTTTATCTACATTGATTGAAGAATAACCCCTCCCCTTGTATAATTTCCTGTATATTTAATGTATATATTGATGGGGAAAACATCAACACTATTATCTGGGGATCCTTTTGTTTATGGATCTGCGACAGATGTAGATTTATCAGTTTTTATCTACTTACTTAACTTCAAACAAACAAAGAAATACTCCCACTAGCTATTATTAAGCTGTTAAATACAGTTAAGATTTCCTTAAGATAGATGAATGTCTTTTAAAATATCATTGATTTATTTAAGCTTAATATGATACAAATATATATCAATAATAATTCTTAACAACAACTCTACTCACCCAGTTATGTGAGGGTTGGTTGGTATTTTACTCACACATGGAACACACTTGCAAAACTGTCACCAGTTTTATTCCAATTTTGGAATCAGCCTATCTGCAATTAATCAAAAATAAAATGAATGGCTAATATTATTAATGACTAATGTGCATTTTCAAAATACTTCATGTACTTATTCACTCAAATTGATGGTTTATGGCATTTAACACCACTTCTAACAATATTTCAGTTATATCGTGACGGTCAGTTTTATTGATTGAGGACACCAGAGAAAACCACTGACCTGTCGCAAGTCACTGACAAACTTTATCACAAAATGTTGTATCGACTACACCTCGCCTGAGTGGGGTTTGAACTCACAACGTTAGTGGTTATAGGCACTGATTGCATAGGTAGTTGTAAATCCAACTACCATACGATCACGACCATGATGGATCCTCTACTGAAATTGATTAATAATACATTTTTTGCATGTATCAAATCCAAATATCCTTTATAAAGATGAATATCTCATTATTTTAGGATTATATTACGGAATTGCAATATTGATTAAAAATAATATATAGGAAGTAAAGAGATAATTAAAAAAGTGATGATATATGTTTTACAAGAATTTAGTCAAATTTAGCAGTTGAAAGGAAACAGCTTTAATATAAACAATTCAACTCTAGACACAGCTAGCAATTTGACAGCTTATAATTTCCAAAGACATATTAGACAGAGTAAAGAAATTAAAAAAAAAAAAAAAATTGTCTTTGCTTTTCCAAACAATACCTAATTTCTAGGGGCTGTCATGGTCATGATTGTATGGTAATTGGATTTACAACTGCCTGTGCAATCAGTGCCTATCACCACTAATGTTATGAGTTCGAATCCCACTCAGGCGAAACATTATGTGATAAAGTTTGTCAGTGACTTACGGCAGGTCGGTGGTTTTCTCCGGGTACTCTAGTTAAAAATCCTCCACCAATAAAACTGACCAGCACGATACAGTTGAAATATTGTTGAAAGTGGCATTAAGCACCAAAACCGTAACCCTTGAACTTGTATTGTAGATTGGTATCATGAACTGTTGAAAGTTAGATGCATTATTTAATGTGATAAAATGACTGATTTACTTAGATTGGTATATTCAGGAATTAGTAAATTCAGATTTCACAGTTGGTTTCACAATACTAAGTAATCAAAGAACACAGAACACATTTTTGATACATCTTTTCAAAATCAAAGATAAAATACTTAACATCAAGCAGCTGCCAGAGAATAACAATCAACAGAACTTACTCAAGGATAAAAAAATTCCCAGCAGACAACAGCAATTTGTCTCTAAAGATTCAATTTATAGTTGGTTCCAGGCAAACCAAAGGTGGCTTTTCTAGTTGTAATTTTTCAAATGGTTGATTTACACTTCTTGGGGAAAGGGGGGGTTTGAAATGGGGTTGATGATCCTGGTTGATGTACAATTTTTTTGAGAGGTTTTGAAATGGTGGTTGGTGGATCATCCTGGTTGAATTGACACAATTCCTGTGATAATTGTTAATTCCCTGATAAAACCTGTCCTAAAATGTTGATGTACAAGAAATGGTTAATCATTAGATGATGAAGTAATTATTTGTCAGTAAACCCTCCCCAGGTGATAAATAATAATATATAGACTACAGTATATTTAAATTCATGGTGAAAACTATTTCTCTTATGATTCATTGCTAATTACTTGAACAATTTCTATAAGTATTTACTTTATGTTTTAAATAGTGACACCTGCCATTAATGGTTATTTAAGGAATATTTTCAATTTTTGAACAGATTATACAATATAACCTGGTTTGGGCCAGTTTATGCTTAATAAACCACAAAGCGGTTTATGAAAAGCATAAACTGTTCCAAACCAGGCTATACTTGCCCGTTTATACAAGTATAACCTGTTAAGAAATTTCAAATATTCCTTACAATTTAATTTTTACAACTTGATTTTAGTTACGATTATTTCATGCAACTTCTTGAGTTTGTTGGCGATGTCACAATACCAACCCAGGTTAGCAAGTACATGTATAACCAATGTTGCTCCAGGCAGATCAGCCAATCAGATTGCAGTATTCACATTAAATAACATTATTAAATAATGTTGCCATTATAATTACTACACCTTTTTTGTATGTTTAACAGGGTGAGAAGGTGCTACAGGTAACAGCATTGGATGGAGATAGAGGAGTTCCTAATCAGATTAAGTACACATTTACAGAAGGTATTTATCATATAGCACTGATGTAATGTTGATCACATTATAGGGATCATTTTAGCTGTTATTGTTATTGCTAACTTATGCCATACTGGGAATGTTGGGATTGTTTATCAAATTTCAGCGCTTCCTTCTTATACTGCCAAATTTTGTAATGAATCACGACTGATGTTGTGAGTTTGAATCCCGTTCACAGTGAGGTGTACAACATTATGTGATGAAGTTTGTCAGTGACTTGCAGCAGGTCGGTGGTTTTCTCCGGGTACTCCGGTTTCCTCCATCAATAAAACTGACTGCCACGATATAACTGAAATATTGTTGAAAGTTGCTTGAAACACCATAAAAGCAAACCAACCAACATTTTGGATTGAACAAATTTTTGGTGATAAGTGAAGATGGATGTATGTCAAGGAAAATTAAATAAAAAAGTTGATGTAAGACTGTCACATGTTTGTGCCTAACCCAAGCCAGGACCTAGTAGTCCAATGGTTTCTGTTAGTGTCATTACTGTGTTTTTGCATTTTTGAGGTTTGTCAGAGGAGGCATTCATGTTTTCATGTATGGTATCGTTATCAACCAGTTTACCTTCCAATTTTTTATTTTAACTGTTTTGATGAGAACAATTTCATGTGTGAATGATTATTATACAGAAGCAGGGCCGGTTTATGACCTTTTGGGGCATCTCGGCTGAGGAAATTATGGACCCCTCAGACAGAACCACCCTCTAACTTGTCCGCACCATTCTTGAATATTTTTTACTCGTGATATATTTTAGGGATATTTACATTCCTTGAAGTAAACTATTTTAGGACCCCAAGCTTGAGGGGCCCTAGTCCACAGCCTATGCAAGCCTATAGGATAATCCTGGCCTTTACAGAAGCAATGATTAATTAGGATTACAAGGGTGGCTTACATCAATGTATACTATTCATAGATAATTACGCTAGTTGTGAATTTTTTTATTAAATCATCATACCCTGTTGATAACCATTCATCATGACATATATTTTTATCCTTTTTCCAGGAGACCATGCCAACTTTGCTTTGGATGAAACGACAGGTTGGATAACTGTTAAGAATCCACTGGACAGAGATGATGAAGCTGTTAAAGAGAAAGGAGGGGTGTATGCCATGTATGTACAGGTAGGTCTGATACCATTAATCATAATAGGGGCTGTCATGGTCATGATGGTATGGTAATTGGATTTACAACTACCTGTGCAATTAATGCCTTTCATCACTAACGTTGTGAGTTTGAATCCCACTCAGGCGAGGTGTACTCAATACAACGTTATGTGATAAAGTTTGTCAGTGACTTGCAACAGGTCGTTGGTTTTCGCCAAGTACTCCAGTTTCCTCCACCAATAACAAACTGATCGCTACAATATAACTGAAATATTGTTGAAAGTGGCATTAAACACCATATCTCGAACCCCATTAATGATAACAATATAGAACCATCTGTGTAGGGATGAAGATGAAGCTTTTTATACATATTCCCCATTCTTGGGAGACATATGGTTTTCATCTGTATAGGGATGAAGATGAAGCTTTTTATACATATTCCCCATTCTTGGGAGACATATGGTTTTCATCATGTCTGTCCATCACAAATAATTGTCCACACAACTCCTACAATTTAATTGGGAATTCCTCTAACTTAGCATGATTGTTTATTACCATATAAGGAATCACATATATTCAGGAATTCCTCTAACTTAACATGATTGTTTATTACCATATAAGGAATCACATATATTCAGGAATTCCTCTAACTTAGCATGATTGTTTATTACCATATAAGGAATCACATATATTCAGGAATTCCTCTAACTTAGCACGATTGTTTATTACCATATAAGGAATCACATATATTCAGGAATTCCTCTAACTTAACATGATTGTTTATTACCATATAAGGAATCACATATATTCACAGTAGTTTGATTGTATTATATTTATGGAGTTATTGCCATTTTTCACTTAATAACACAAAAATTGTATGCAAAACTCCTCCTACATATTCAGTGAGAATTTCTCAAATCTTTGCATGCTTGCTTTAATATCATATGAAAACTCACATATCGTTGCATTGCACTTTTTGTGAAGGAATTATGTGTATTGCTGTTTTTCACTTGAAATATATCATAAAAAAGATTGTATGCACATCTTTTCTTACATTTTAAATGGGAATTCATCAAAAATATGCATGCTTGCTTTATTATCCATATCAGAATTTGCATTTCACTTGGGGCTTTCATGGTGTAATTATATGGCAGTTGGATTTACAACTACCTATGCAATCAGTGCCTATCACCTCTAATGTTGTGAGTTTGAATCCCACTCAGTCGAAACAAGATTATGTGAAAAAGATTGTCAATGACTTATGACAGGTCAGTGGTTTTCTCCTGGTCCTCCGGTTCCCTCCATCAATAAAACTGATCGCCACGATATAAATAAAATATTGGTGAAAGTTGCATTAAACATAATTAATCACAACCACAGAAGTTTGCTTGGACTCTTTATGAAGGAGTTATTGCTCTTTTTTGAAATAGAATATTTCATCAAAAAGGAATAGTGGCAGATATATTTGATTTTGTGTCATAATTAAAGAACCTTTTAATACATTTGTAATATATTTTTGTTGTTGTTCTAGGCATCAGAAATTATCAAACCAGGAGATACCAACCATGGATCAACAACAATATCTACCCTAATAACAGTTACCGTCACTGATATTAATGACAATGCCCCTGAATTCAACGCTAACATATACACAGCAAAAATACTGGAAAACATGCAGGATGGGGTACCAGTCACATTTACTGGAGCAACAACAATAATGTCAGTCAGCGACAAAGATCAGGTAAGATGGAGGATCAAAGAAGTTCACAATCATTATATGATTACCGTACTTGGTTGTGGATAGCACACATTCATGTATTATGGACATCCGTTCTTTTATTCTTATATATTATACTCACTCAGGCTGACAAAATGAGTTTCTGGACAAAAAAAAGTATTATACAGTATTTTGCATACTTTGGAGTAAATTTGGGTGTTTTATGATAATGATGTAAATTAAATTTTATGTCTTTAAATGATTCCTTTGTGATGATTTATTCATTTTAATACGCCCGTCTCGAGATGGGCCGTATTATGTGATTGGGTATGGCAGGCGGTTTTGTCCACACAGGTTTCCGCACAATAACTTTATTTCTGTATATCGGATCGTTACCAAACTTGGCCACATGATTCCCCTGTGGAAGGGGAAGAACCCTATATATTTTGGGATCATTAGGTCAAAGGTCAAGGTCACTGTTACTATAAATATAATTTTTGACAACAAGGTTGTTTCCTCACGATTACTTTAGCTCTGTATATTGGATCTTTATTAAACTTGGCCACATGATTTCCCTGTGGAAGGGGAAGAACCCTATTTATCTTGGGGTCATTAGGTCAAAGTTCAAGGTCACCGTTACTATAAATAGAATTCTTGACAACAAGATCATTTGCACTCGATAACTTTAGCTCTGTATATTGGATCTTGACCAAACTTGGCCACATGATTCACCTGTGGAAGGGGAAGAACCCTATTTACTTTGGGATCATTAGGTAAAAGTTCAAGGTCACCGTTACTATAAATAGAATTCTTGACAACAGGATCATTTGTGCTCGATAACTTTAGCTCTGTATATTGGATCTTGACCAAACTTGGCCACATGATTCACCTGTGGAAGGGGAAGAACCCTATTTATATAGACTGGTATATTTTGTGATGCACACATTTCTTTTTAAATATAAAACCAAAAAAATCTTTATTGTTTATGTTTCATTTCAACTAAAATGCAAAAATGAAGAAAGAAAATTAAAAAAAATATTGTATTCATAGAGAAAAGACTTTCAAGTACAGTATCATACAGCATGCCGACTAGGAGTTGTTTTACAATCACCCGAGGATGAGTTACACCTATTGTTGACCTACTTAATAGTGAATATTAATCTAGAGCACTGTTCCTATGTATACTACAGTGAAACGGAACTTTGAATAAACCGGAATCTTGTATAAGCCGAACTTTAAATAAAGTCAAGATATAGGAAATCTTTACTAAGTTAACCTGTATAAACCAAACACATGTCGATACCTAGCACAAAAGTTTGTTCAAAAGAGGTTCAGTTTAGACAAGGGAGGCTTCCTCTTAATTTCGGGTAATCATTTGATATAATGTATTGATATTTTCAGGGACAGAATAGTAGCTACTTTAGTCTAACATTTGAGAAGAATGGTCAGCCATATTACGACTTTGCTCCACAACCCAGCATAGTATATTCTATATCTCCTGTACTCATCAGAGTTAATAATTCTAAAAATCTAGACTTCGAAAAAATGAATACAACAACTTTCCAGGTACAGTATGAGTTTTTTTATGTGAGAATTTTGTGTTCAGCTGATTTCTACTGATTATGCAAATTAGACGTCTTTTGGTAAATAAAAATCCAACAAAAATCTTTTCAGAAACTACTCATTCAAATTAAGCCAACTATGGCTAAGATGATCTTTGGTCAACTTTCGAAATTGTGTCTGACAGTGCAGCCCTCAAATTAACATGTTATTAAATGGCAAAATGAGGATACTTTTAAGCTAGAATAAGCTGACATTTGAATTTTAACTTGTTAACATATGTTTTTCCTTTTTGTATAAAATTTTGAAGCCTAATTGAAAACTGTTTAGTGAGTACAAGTTCCTAGAAGCCTTTGGTTTGTTAAATCTTATATGAACTGTCTGTAATATTTAAATAGGAAATAAAGATATATATTCTCTATGATTTATTAGATAAACAAACTCTAATATCATGATATTCTACTATTTTCGTACCTTATATTGTGACAGGTTATTGCAAGAGAGATAAATACAGTAGAAAAAAGATCAAGTATAGCAACAGTTACAGTGAACATTGAAGATGTAAATGATATTCCTCCTCATTTTCAATTTGAGCTATACAATGCAGATATACGAGAAAACTCTCCAAAGACATCTCACGTTACTCTTGTTAATGTAAGTATGTTTAATACATTAGTCCCCCTTTAATAATGTCACTTCTGGGAAAGCCCCCCCCCCTCTTATTAGTCACGATTTTTGATGCACTGAGATAGTAAAATACTACTAAATGGTCCTCCTCAAGAGAGGCAAATGCTCTGATAAGGCCACTTTTTTATTCGAGAAGGGACGGCCTTTATAAGAGGGGGACTAAGGTACAGCTAAAATGGATTAATTTGATATCCATCAATCTGATTTTCAGTCTCCCTATAACCACCTGAGTGTTGTAATGGTTAGCGAGGTCAAACTGTAAACTTTGTATTTGTTGCTTCTCTACTAAGCACGCACCACTAAGAAGTAAGAACAAAGACGGGTTGGCTCGAAGTCTGTATAATGTGTGCGAGTGGAGTAACATGTCTGTCTGTGGACTGTTATTTCAATGAACTGTTCAACTGTTGTATAAGCACGTTGGTCTAGTACAAAACATATATTATCAAAATCTCATCAAATAGTAACTTGTTTTCACCATGCTATATATAGCTGAAATATAGACGATATACCAGATAATATATAACATTGACATTGTATGCTGGGAAATTTTAATTCATGGTTACAAACCTAAAACAACTGTGTGTAAAGGGTATTTTTAGAATAATTGACACAAGGATGCTTGAGATAATTTCTTTAATACACTATCCATACAATTTTAATCAGAATATCTGTATGGATTTCTTTACGGAATGTATTACCGATCCCCAAAACAATTATATAAAGTATTGCTCCCCCAATTCAGCATTATGTATGAACATCTGAGTCTTCCTGATTATCCCAGATATGTGGGTTAGGAGTCTTCCTGATTATCCCAGATATATGGGTTAGGAGTCTTCCTGATTATCCCAGATATGTGGGTTAGGAGTCTTCCTGATTATCCCAGATATGTGGGTTAGGAGTCTTCCTGATTATCCCAGATATGTGGGTTAGGGTGTTTACCACCACTTGAGCAATTTTTCAATTATATCTTGGTGGTAAGTTTTATTGGTGGAGGATACCGTAGAAAACCACTGACCTGCCGCAAGTCACTAACAAACTTTATCACATAAAGTAGTTTTGAATATACCTCACCATGAATGGGATTTGAGCCTACAAGTTTAGTGGTGATAGGCGCTTAATGCAATGGTAGTTGTAAATCTAACTACCATACGATCAAATATATGTATTGGGTGTGGAATGGTTAGAACACAATTTGTTCAAAAGTACTTTTTTTTACCTTTTTATTAGGCCACAGATGAAGATTCTGGTATATTTGGACAGTTGACATATTCCTTACGAGGAGGAAATGGAAAGTAAGTCTTGTCTTAGTTTCTGTTAATTTTAAAAATAAATGGAACCACATCTGTGGTGTAATGATTAGATTGCTCGCCTCGAGTGCAGTAGATCGTGGGATCGATCCCTAGTCTGGTTAAACCATAAACTATAAAATTGGTGTGTTGCTACTTCTCCACTAGGCTGGCAGCATTAAGGAGTAAGACTAAACAGTGGTTGGGTCATAGTCAGGGTAATGAGTCCTAGTGGGGCGATATGTCTCCCTCTGGACTGTTGTTTCTGTCAGGGTAATGAGTCCTAGTGGGGCGATATGTCTCCCTCTGGACCGTTGTTTCTGTCAGGGTAATGTGTCCTAGTGGGGTGATATGTCTCCCTGTGAACTGTCGTTTCTGTCAGGGTAATGTGTCCTAGTGGGGCGATATGTCTCCCTGAGGACTGTCGTTTCTGTCAGGGTAATGTGTCCTAGTGGGGCGATATGTCTCCCTCCGGACTGTTGTTTCTGTCAGGGTAATGTGTCCTAGTGGGGCGATATGTCTCCCTCTGGACTGTTGTTTCTGTCAGGGTAATGTGTCCTAGTGGGGCGATATGTCTTCCTGTGGACTGTCGTTTCTGTCAGGGTAATGTGTCCTAGTGGGGCAATATGTCTCCCTCTGGACTGTTGTTTCTGTCAGGGTAATGTGTCCTAGTGGGGCGATATGTCTCCCTCTGGACTGTTGTTTCTGTCAGGGTAATGTGTCCTAGTGGGGCGATATGTCTCCCTCTGGACTATTGTTTCTGTCAGGGTAATGTGTCCTAGTGGGGCGATATGTCTCCCTCTGGACCGTTGTTTCTGTCAGCTAGCACTATAAAAATTCAAATAAGGATGTAGGTCTAGTACAAAGCAGACATCATTATCATCTCATAGGAATATATCTTGTTCTCACCATGATATAGCTGAAAAGTTGCTCATTTAGTATCAAACAGCAATTACTTGTAATATGAAGGGGAATATGGTGTTTAATGCCACTTTCAACACTATTTCAGTTGTATCATGGCGGTCAGTTTTATTTGTGGAGGAAGCTGCTGTACCCTGTTAAAAAAACACTGACCTGCCGCAAGTCACTGACAAACTTGATCATATAATGTTGCATTGAGTACACTTCGCCATAAGCAGGATTCAAACTCGCAACTAATTGCATATGTAATTGTAAATCCAACTGCCATACGATCACAACCACGATGTCCTAGAAACAGATTTGTCAAAAAAAAAATTAATGTATTTACCTGTTTGTAGTTTCACAAAAATGAATGAAAATGAATATGTACACTAAATTTGGTATCTATGGTTTTATTATCCCTTCGCCAATGAAGTTGCGAAGGGATATAGTAACGCTACCGTTCATCCGTCCATCCGTCCTTCCGTAACATCCTTGTGAACACTCTAGAATCAACATCCTTCAATGGATTTTGATCAAACTTGGTATATACTTAGTCCTAAGAGAATCTGGAACCCTATTGATTTTCAAGGTCATAGGTCAAAGGTCAAATTCACCGGGTCAAATTTTTACCGCATAACATCCTTGTGAACACTCTAGAATCAACATCCTTCAATAGATATTGACCGAACTTGGTACATGCTTAGTCCTTAAGAGAATCTGGAACCCTATTGATTTTCAAGGTCATAGGTCAAGGTCGCCACGTCAAATTTTTACAGCGTAACATCCTTGTGAACACTCTAGAATCAACATCCTTCAATGGATTTTGACCAAAATTGGTACATACTTAGTCCTTAGGAGAGTCTGGAACTCTATAGATTTTCAAGGTCATAGGTCAAAGGTAAGGTCACTGGGTCGATTTTACCACGTAACATCCTTGTGAACACTCTAGAATCAACATCCTTCAATGGATTTTGACCAAACTTGGTACATACTTAGTCCTTAAGAGAATCTGGAATCCTGTTGATTTTCAAGGTCATAGGTCAAAGGTCAAAGTCACCAGTTCAAATTTGTAGGCGAGGGGATGCACCACGCTTTGCGTTGCCCTTGTCATATTTGAATTTTGTCTTATCATTCCGTAGTTTACTTTTTTTTTAAATCTTCATGGTCTATATTTAGATTCAGCATAAACAATAAAACTGGTGAAGTATCTGTTGCTGGAGATCTAGACAGAGAGAAAGTTGATGAATACTACCTCAGCGTTGAAGCTAAAGATGGGGGTGGGTTTAGATCAACAACAGAATTACGTATTCATGTGACGGATGAAAATGATGAATACCCAGAATTCAGGAGAGAAGAATATTTCAGCAGTATTAAAGAAAAATCAAATACTTTCCAAAGAGGAGCTTTAATTATAGAGGTAATTTTATATAATAAATTATATTTAAAGTTTGTCAGTGACTTGCGGCAGGTCAGTGGTTTTCTCGGGGTACTCCATTTTCCTCCACCAAAAACACTGACTGCCACGATATAGCTGAAATATTGTTGAACGTGGCATTAAATACCATAACCCCCTCCTAAGCTGTTATCGTTTTATATATTATTTGGAGGCTGCTGATGGGACATTGTTGGGCACGAAAATCACATAAAATGTTCATCTCTCGACATATTGGTTCCACTTTGACCATATTTTACAGTGATGAGTGTTACCTTCAGGACAGCGACAAACCATTGTCGGTAATCCATAGCTGAACTTGTTCCGATACTTTCTTCTCATCACCCATTGGATATTTGATGGAAAGTTTTTTGTATTCATGAATTATTCATCTTTAATCTGATTGGTTCCAATATGTTTTCATCATGGGAACCATTTGCACTTATATTACATTTTACTGGACCAGAAAATAATTTTACATTACTTTGTAACTTTATTTATTATATACCATATATACAAAAGACTGCTCAGTCGTGCTAATGTGGGTCACGGGTCACTGTGAGTAGCATGTGTAGTCACGTGAACAGATACGGTGTTGAAAAAGCTGTCGATACTCATAAAATATTGACAAATGCAATATAATTTTATGTTTGTCTTCAAGAAATATGATAGACAAAACCATGTGTGAAGTTTTATGACGAAATATCTCCGATTTCAATGTAAATGTATTTTTATCTTGTTTAGTAAACAAAAAAAAAACATGGTTTTATATTAAATGATATTATTTTTGTGACCTGTTGCCTAATGGTAAATTTTAGTATAATTATGTTGCTGTTACAACTAGCTGGAAGTAAATTGTTTAAAATTGTCCCACAGTGGGGAGTATCTGAGCATTAGCATGTTGTGGTTTTAGCTTTTCACCATATTTGAGCATATATAATACACACTTCTAGAATGGGCTATCATAGTTGTTATCATATGGTAGTTGGATTTACAACTATCCATGTAATTAGTGCCTATCACCACTAACGTTGTGATGTCGAACCCCGCTCAGGCTAGGTGTATTATGTGATAAAGTTTGTCATTGACTTGCGGCAGGTCAGTGGTTTTCTCCAGGTATTCCTGTTTCCTCCACCAATAAAACTGACCACCACGATATAGCTGAAATATTGTTGAAAGTAGCATTAAACACCATAAACCAACCAACCAACCAACCATTTCTAGAACGAGGAATGTTTTGTGTATGTTGTAACCAGGTTTACGATTCTTCTACTATTGTTTTGTTGTCAAAGAAAACTTCAAAAGAGACATAATCTGATTTAAGAACAAAATAATTTCAGGCTATAGACAATGACCAGCCCAACACGCCTAACAGTCAGATCCAGTACAGAATAGCTGCAGCACCACCAGGACTTAACAGTAACTTTGTAATCAACCAAACATCAGGGGAGATAACTGTCTCAACACCACTGGATTATGAATTATTAGATGCCAATTTAAATGGTAAAGTTGTGTTAAAAATAGCGGCTTTCGACTCAGGAATTCCAAAGAAGTCAAGGACGATTGATGTAACCATAGAGGTGGAGGTAAATACAGTATTTAATTTATATGAGGACTTTGGACCATTGTGTTACTGTCTTCTATTTACTGATTCTTATTACTCCTTTGGTATCTTCAAACTTTTTTTTTTAAATTACTGTATTCGTTCTAATTGACGCCCCTGTCCTAATAAATGCCCCCCCCCCTTTTCCAACCGTAAAAAGTGAACGTGACTTACCAAATTTACACCAGGAAAATCTTTTTATTCCAGTTATATACTAAACAATAAATCCTATCAGTATGCAAATTGGATGACCACTAGCGGTAATAAACTAATAAACTATGAATCTACTTCCTACTGTTTTATGTACACTATGTACAAGACGCTGTTGAACAAGTCAGTGTCCTGGGCTGTCACAATCTGACTCAGATTCATTTAAATCTGAGTCTAGCTCGCATTCACTCTCACTAATTTCAATGTTTTGTGGAGACGAAATTAACACCCCCCTTTTGAAAAAATGCAGCGCCCCTGGGGCGTCAATTAGAATGAATACGGTATATTTTTGTACTATTTTCATAGACATATTTTATAACCTGGATGGTATCCAATTTTGTATTTGCAACCTTTTTTTTTCTTGTGATAAAATACATTAAAACGTGTATGCAGGGCTCCCACTACTTTCAAATTAAAGAGAGAAGTGAATTCTCTTTCAGAGAGCTCACAGGGAGAAGTGGGAGACAACAGAGAGAAGTGGGGAGACTTCTGGGAGAATTTAATTGCGATTAATCGAAACATTGTTTCGCGATCCCTCTGACGTTACCCTGCCCAAATTTAGTAAATAGTTAAAAAGCTGTCTGAACTGATTTGTTCTGTGTTTTTTATATTCATAACTACCTTAAGGACATCTATTCAATGTCACATTTTTATTTCTGTCTACCTTGACTATTGCAGTATTGGAGTCTTGCATACCAGTGATTTTTATATGTACCCCAACCCCATTTTCCTTTTGAAATATTACTGTATTGTGATCCAATACCACACAAATTGTAATAGCTCATATTTGTGTGATCTTCAGCAGAAGAACGATGTCTCTGTCAATTTGCTCAATGGTCCAACTATAGCACAAATGTAAATTGCCACTGATAGTCATAAACTGAAGAAAGTAAATGCTGTAATTATTATTTACCAGACCTCAAATCAGATTGCAACAACGGAGGAAAGCTACTTGTACTGTAGTTCAAAGTTTATTTTTTAATAGGATATGTGTTAACTTTTGTAAACATATATCTGTATGATCCTGTATGTAAATAAACAGTTTGATAGATCGTAATATTAACCCAGTGTCGAGTATAAAATACCAATGCAGATGGATAAAAATCTGAAGCATCCCTGTGCATTTCAACGAATTTTGAATTGCAATCTTCACATACTGTATATGAACATATTTGATAGGAGAACTATGATTTTATGTCACAGAAATAAGAAAAAATAAATCGAAAGTTTGTTTTGTTGGAAGTAGCTTCGGACAAAAAGTTCGGTCAACATTTCCCATAGCACAGTACTGCATTGCGTCCCCTTACCAAAATGGCGCCATTGTCGTTTGTTTACAAATAGTTTTATTTTAAGCCGGTCATATATAAACAATAAACAAAACCTCTAATGAACAAAATTAAAGGTTCTATAAACCATAATGGATTACTTTCCAAGAAAATCTCTTTCAAAATACTTAATAACGGATACAATATATTTCAATAAACACATTTTCATAAATGACAAGTGGAGAAAATACGAGGGCGGCGAAATAGGGCGACTCTTCAAAATTACAAGGCGAATTGAACAACTCTTTTGACCAACGAGAAAGTGAAGTCAACTTTCACAAGGCGACTTCTTCGCCCAATTCACCCTCCAATGTGAGCCCTGGTGTGTATATATATATAATTTAGTGCTCATTTCTAAAATAACCTTCATCAGGTACGCTCAAGGTCAAAAGATTGGAAAGCCAAATAATTTTATATGTCTTAGGGAGCAAGAAAACGAAAGGGTCTTAATAAAACTGGATTGTCAAAATTGGGTATGATACCCTTGGGCACTAATTGTCTATCAAAAGAGGTAATCAACCCAGTGAAAGTAATAAAAACGTAGATATTTCGTGCGCACGTTTCTGGAATAAATATTCATCAGGCACACTGGTAATCAAAAAACTGGAACGCCAACTAATTTAAAGTCTATTTATTTGATCATTAAGATATGCAAGCTTTTTTGCAGCATACAATTGGGGCAGAGAAGCAGTTGTTTATTAAGGGACACTTTTAATTTTATTTACATTTTGTAGGATGAGAATGATAATACTCCAACATTTGACCAACCCAGTTATACAGCCCATGTTTTAGAGAATGCCACTGACAACACAGTCGTCAAACAATTAACAGCCAAAGATCTGGATGGCACAAGTCCTAATAACGATTTTGTCTACAGAATCGATAGCGGATCTCAGGACCAGTTTAGAATTAACTTCAAAACAGGGGAGATAAGTGTTGAAACTGGTGCCAAGTTAGATAGGGAAACAAAGGATTTATATATATTGAACATATCGGCAACAGACAGAGGTTCAACATCACTAGTAGGGCATTGTCAAGTTAATATCTCCGTTGTTGATGTTAACGATGAAAAACCTGTGTTCAGTGTATCAAGAACAGTTCACGTAAAAGAGAACTCTCCAAAGATGGCCGATGTTGTAACAGACTTTACCGCTACTGATCGTGATTCTGATGCTGACCTTCACTATAGTATTCTACACAATAAGACAACAGCTTTTAGTGAGAATGGAATTGCTGTAGATATAGTCGTTAATAACATTCAGGTAAGTACTGTATATTTATATAAAGATTGTAGTCAACAAAATAAGGGAGATAATTTCTGTTCTGGGTCTCATGTATTTTATGGATATACAGACCACAGTTACCTCTATTAAATCTAGAACAAAATATTTTGGTACCAGTTTTTTTATTCAAGAAAAAGATTTTGATGGTAGTGCAGATATAGACAGAATAATAAATAAGATATGAGTTTACTGAACTCAAACATGGGCATTAGATTTGACAGATCAGTGGTTTTCTCCAGGAACTCTGGTTTCCTCCACCAAGATATAACTGAAGTATTCTGGTGTTTAATACCATAACAACAACAAAACATCTGATATATTAATAATTTTAACGTTCTTTATTTTAGGATTATTTCAATGTTGGAGAAAGCAGTGGAATTATAAAAGTAAATAAAGACCAGATTGATAGAGAAACTGCTGAAACCATTGTTCTAGAAATTCTGGTGGAAGATATAAATGCTGTTGTACATAAACCTCAGACAGCTACAGGTAAGTTAATAAGTAATCTAGCAGTTTTATATAACTTGTTAAATTATCTAGCAGTTTTATATAACTTGTTAAAATATCTAGCAGTTTTATATAACTTGTTAAATTATTTAGCAGTTTTATATAACTTGTTAAATTATCTAGCAGTTTTATATAACTTGTTAAATTATCTAGCAGTTTTATATAACTTATTAATTTATCTAGCAGTTTTATATAACTTGTTAAAATATCTAGCAGTTTTATATAACTTGTTAAATTTTCTAACAGTTTTATGTAACTTGTTAAATTATCTAGCAGTTTTATATAACTTATTAAATTTTTTAGCAGTTTTTGTCAAGTTATTTAACAGTCAATGGCATTTGTTAAGAACTCAAATGGCTGGTATTCATAAAGGGACAGGTTTAAAATAAACTTGGTTTAGGGTTGAACTTAGTGTGGCTAATCCATGAAATCTATGTTTAATTTAAATGCTATTCGAAGCCAATTATTCAAATAAGCGCTTGTTTGAACAAAAAATTATTTGAAAATCTTTTCCAGTGAAATCACTGCATGAGCCAAAATAAACCAAATATGTTTTGAAAAACCTTGGTCAATGCTTGTATTTCATCGACCACTCTAATTTCGTCCACACTCGTATTTCGTTGACCACTCCAATTTCGTCCACACTCACTCGTATTTCGTCGATTTTTACATCACACGCACTGCTGCAAGTAACCATATTATCTTGGAGAAACAAACTGTAAATATATTCTTTTTAGCGTTTTTATGAACTGTTGACTTCTTTCCATTGTTGACTTTTTGTGACTTTAAAAAAAATGAGGATTCAAAAATTGTTAAATAGAGTTGAAAAATACAGATAGATATTTTTGTGGACAACCCGACATAAAGGTAAGTGATTTTTCTTCAATATATTTTTATTAAGCAACGTTAATTTTTTTTCCCGTTTGTTATTTTTATGGCATGTTTTGCGCATTATCGAAATTCGAGTGGTGTGGCGTAGAGGAAGTTGGGTCAAGGTCATTCAGTTATGCAAAGAAAGACACAAAATCGAAGTGCAGAATGGTTGTATTTTTTTTTATCAAAATCTATAAACAAGTAATTTTCCA
This sequence comes from Gigantidas platifrons, assembly GCA_002080005.1. Classification (NCBI taxonomy): domain Eukaryota; kingdom Metazoa; phylum Mollusca; class Bivalvia; order Mytilida; family Modiolidae; genus Gigantidas; species Gigantidas platifrons. The sequence continues at coordinate 1,017,081 of MJUT01044164.1, read as the reverse complement.
ACACAAATGTATCGTCAGTCCTGTCCAATCTGCTTCCAGTAAAGCGCTACACTGTGCATGACATTTTCAAGTGTACTGGCCTAAGAACTAGTGGATCACTTAAGTCTGTGTTGCTCACCTGGTAAGAACTAGTGGATCACTTAAGTCTGTGTTGCTCACCTGGTAAAGAATGTTGTATTGCCTTTCATATACCGTATGTTAAATTTTGATACAGGAAATAAGAACACATAATACCATAGGACCCTCATTGATACAACATTTTTTATGTTTTTTTATGTCTGTGCAGTGCAGCTTTATTCCAAAACAATTGAATTTCCAATCTTTGTTCTTAAAGGCCATTTTTTAATTTTTTGGTTCATTTCATCCTATTTTAATCCATTTAATGCAAAAGCTTGAACCATATTTGACTTGTGGCCTTAATTTGCACAGATTGAATCTCCATATTATGGTTTATGATGCTTAATGCCAGAATCTCCATATTACTATGATGATTCAAGTAAATGACTTATAAAACTAATGTTCTCCTCCCTCAGACATAGGTGATCTTAGCCGAATTTGACTATCTTGTTTAAGCCCTTTCATTTTATTGCTCTGAAAATTTAAATAATTTGACTTTCTAATCTTTTGATTTTAAGCGTACCTGATGAATATTATTCCAGAAGCGTGTTGTGTGCACTAAATTTTATACCTACGTTTTTATTACATTTCTGTATCAGATGGTTCTATCCTCTTCTAATAAGTTTTCTCATTCCAGTCTTATGTTAAACTTTGGAACCAGGGGAATCGGCAATCAGTATGTTAAATGTTATTTTGTTGTTTCAGGAACGCTGACAATAGTTTTAGACGATGAGAATGATAAAGATCCCACGTTTTTACCCAGTAACCAATACCATGTCAATATCTCTGAAGGGCGTGACATATATGATGTTGTCACCACAATATCGGCAGAAGATCGGGATAAGAATCAACAAATTACGTTCTCTGTTGCACCAGCTGATTCAGGAACATTTGAAATAGATTCAAACAGTGGTAAGTAATATCTATTTTATTTTTATAAAGAAATCACCTCTCTTATTTTTGTATCAAATAGTGTTAGGTAAGAAAGAAAAAACTACAGGCATTTAGTCAAAAGCAAATGCAAATTCGCAGTCTAATTGAAGAACAATACAAATCAAAAGTGTTAATGAGCCACAATATAAGTCTTCAAACTGAAGGTAAAACAATAGATATCCATAGTCTTAATAAAGGACTACAAATCTATGTGCTAAATAAATAACAATACAAGACTACAGTGAACATGACAAACCACAAACATCCATAGTCTAGAGTTTGTAAACTTATATTGTCTTTCACTAAGACTTTAGATTTGTAATATTCGGAATATTTGTTGTGTTAGTGAATTTATTTGATTAATTTATTGTCAAATACAGTAAAATATCTATCTCAAAGTTCAGTGGATCGTTAACAAATTTTGAGGCATCCGAAATTCGACTTGCATATTATATACATATTATATCATTTCATGCGCATGCTACTACATATTGTAAATAATTGTATTCTCGGATTCGGCGTGACGTATCACTTCGTTAGATACAACATCCGGGTAATCACTAGGGTGAAACATTATCATCTAGTTACCCTAGCAACACATGTCTTCACTTACGAGCTGCTATAAAAACCGCAGGTAAGTGCCAATTAATTTAGAATTAAAAGATTAGTGAATATGTGTTAATGTAATAAAGATGGCATATAATTATTTTGACCAACTTGACAGCTCCGCAAAGGGTCGTTATAGAGGGAAATTATTATTAATTAACTGTGATGATTGCCCAGGTAAACGGACAGAAAGTCACAATTTTGATAGGACAAAAAGTCACAAATCATTATTTTCATACACATAGGACAAAAAGTCACAAATTTCAATTTTAAATATAGGACAAAGTTTGCTTGTATGTTCATGACATTTCTTTTCCCACATTAAATTCTACAGCAGATAGTTAAATGGATACATTTGATAGTGATAAGATCTTGATGCAACCTGTTTTGCTTAGGTTAAAACTATGTGGTGACCTCTGGATGTGTATTCCATCATTGCTTTTAGTGATATACTGGAATAT
>MJUT01044164.1:1001180-1013710 GCA_002080005.1 Gigantidas platifrons | reverse complement strand
ACTATTTTTGCAATAAAATCGGCAATGCGGCGACGAATTTCCACATGCGGGTGGGCCTGAGAACCAAGAAATTAACTTTGTATGGCCTTAAGCATTCCTTATTTTTTGTAATTTTTTAATAAATACATAATCTAAATTATTAAGCTATCATGAAGATAAAGAACTGAAATGTAATTTAAAGTATTAATTTAACATTCCCAACTATTCATGAAATGGAAACAAAGATGATGAAAACCTGTCTTCAGTGTGTAAGTAATGTAGAAAAAGCCATGCAAAATAACAACACATTTAAAAAATGTTTTAATAATGGAATGAAGTAGTAAAAATAATTTTATTTCTTAATAGACAATATTTGAGTAGTCAGGCAAACAAAAATGGAATGCATTGTTTACATTTTCATTAGAGTTTTTTTTTACGGTGAGATACACAATTATTAAAATATGATAAAATATTTAAGTTGACATTGAAAAATTACTAAAATATTATAAAAAAGATCAAAAGCCTTTATTTGTGTAGTCTATTTATTTTTTAATTCAAACAGAAGCATATTACAGGAATGTAGTGGGTTTTCTTTATAACTTTTTTGTCTAATAATAGGTCATTTTTTTTTCAGTACCTGACTGTTTACATCTTACATTGTTTGTTGTCAACTTTGACAATTTATGACATTACCCAAATATTCTCTCATTCAGATGTACACAGGATGTGGGTGACACCTAAATAAATATTCACCAGCAATTATTGAATACATTGGTTCATGTCAAGTTAAAGTTTCAATACACAATCAGGCGAATTTAAAAGAGATTTAAAATTTGTACTGGTATTAATTGATGAACAATGCACTGAATTAACTCAAATTCAATGTATTTTAATGGAAATAGCACACATATATAAATATAAAAATACTACACAATTATGAGAATGAAGTGACATATGATATATACAAAATGTATAATACAGTCTATGCATAGTGCTAGTCGAGAAGAACTTTTCGAATATGAATGGGCTAAATTTTCTAATAGAACATTGTAAACATTGCAGACGAAATATGTATTTTCAGCCTATATCCAAAATATTACAATGTATATCTAATCAGACTTGAAGTTGGTATATATTCGTTCCGGGTTTAATACTATCTCTATCGGCGATTGTTTGGTTTAATTTCATCATCAACATACCGTAAACTTACCTGTATACTGGAAATCTCGAATGGTCGGTAGGAAAATATAGCACAATTATACATTAAAGACTACAAAGTGAGTATTTTACTATTTTATATGTTAATTTGAATGTAAAACTAAATCTTACATGTAGAATTTTACATCAGTAATGTATAATTAATCAATAATAGACTGTTATAGAATATGTGTGAAAATTTAGACGCTACTACTTTTCATTATAGTCGTTTTGTGTAATGCTACTTCTTTTCAATAGAAACGCTACTGTTTTCTAATAGATATGTTACTTACTTTTCAATATGGACTTACATAAGTATTGTTATGGACTTCAAAGATGTGATTGTGGCATGCTATTTAGGCATAAGAAACTACAAGAACTTAACAAAACAATAAAAATGTAAAGATACTTAACACAAACAGAAAATCAAGGATTTTATTAGCACATGAAATATATAATTAATATAATGAACGAGTTTTTTGTATATGTTATTGAAATATAGCCTATTTACTAGTACATAATTTAGTAGGATGCTATCAATCTTTTTCATTTGAAGTTTGAAAAAGAATAAAATTTCAAGACTATTTGAAATATTTCTATTTGGAAGTGCAAGTTGAAACACCTTTTAAAATACAATTATAACAAATCAAATAGGAAATCATATTTGGATGATCTTCCATCAACAAAGTTATCATACATGGAAAGAATGAAGACGTGAGTAACGAGTGTACATGAATTTATTTCCATGTTTATAAAGTATTCCACTCTTTTCCTATATGAACACTTGGTACTCTTGGAGATCATCACACATTCTAATGCAATTATGTTCGAAACGCAAATATTATTGAACGACGGTTTACGGTGGGAACAAATTGCATCGACGAGACAGCCTCATACCAGACTTATGTAAATATACGATATTTTTTTAAGTTGCTTTAAAATTGAGATAACCGTAATGTACTTAAGGATTTTCGGGGATAATATAAGATTTTACTGTCGCAGATAAACGTTTTCCGTCACCGCTGTCGCGCCGACGAAAACACAATTTGCAACAGTAAAATATATGCTTTATACACCTTAAATCCTAAAATACAATACCGTTGTCTCCTATAGATATAATATTATAAAGAATAAAACAAAATTTAATGTTTTCAGTAATGCCGATGTATTGTGGAAGTTATTCAACAAGACAATTGTTAGAAGTGCATATCGTTAGAAAAAGATACTACTTCATCATGTTGCGTTTTGTGTGTTTGTTCTTTTTGTTAGGAAATCAAGGATTATCTTCCTCTTAGCTCAACATTTATCTCGACTTTTAGTACCTATCAAGTGATAATTCATTCTTTTGTAAATCCAGATGTTTTTATATAACCACCCTAACGAACACACAGTTATCTAAATGGACTATGACGCTTAAGCTTTATTCCGTTTATATATGAACAAATTGTTTTGTAACTATAATGCAAACCTTTGTAGGAAATTACTTACTTGTGCACCAGAAAAGATGTCAATATCAAGTACAATCGTAATTGATTTAATAAGTGTTTACATTTTAAAACTGTAGCACTTGTGTAATTGTCTATATTTTAAATAAGTAGCATTCATATTCAAAAGTCGTAGCGGCTATATTGAAAAGTAGCAGCCGCATAATTGAATTTCTCCTATTTATTGATTTAATTCGTTCGAAATACCAATACAGAATGTAATTTCTAGGTTGTATGATTACAAGAGGACTGAAAATGTAACTTAACTTCACCCTTAACGTGCAAAATGGTGAAAAATTCCATTTTTTGATATTTCACAAGTTTACATGCACTGAATGTTTATATTCAGTCTTCCTGAATAATGAAAATGCTTTAAAATGTCTTAGATAGTGAAATCTCGTTAGAGTTGACATATAAACATATGATACATGCCTCTAATGTCGCAAACAACATCCGTGTTTATGTTTATTTGTCTGTTTTAATCCATAATACATCTGTGTTCTATTAGAAAATTTAGCATGTCTATATTCGAAAAGTTTTACTCGACTAGCACTATGCATAGACTGTAATATATGATATGGTTTCATATTATAAACAACAATAATAGAATACATACATTCAGTCTATAATAAATAAATATTTCCAATTAATTAACTAAGATTCCTGTTACAAATAAAACCAAGAAATATAAAAATTAAAATATTTAATTGGCAAATAAAGGCCACGGCTCACAATAGCTGGACTGCCGGCCAAATGGCGTAAAGATGGCAAGTCCAGAAACATTAGACATTAGAATAATCATGATTGATCATTATCATTATTAGCATTGATCATGATTGTCATTATCATTTAAACATTAGTAGGAATCATGATTGTCATTATCATTTGCACATTAGCAGTAATCATGATTGTCATTATCTTTATTAGCATTAATCATGATTGTCATTATCATTATTAGCAGTAATCATGATTGGTCATTATCATTATAGCATTAACATTAATCATGATTGTCATTATAATAAGCACATTATAATCATGATTGATAATAACTGTCCATTATCAAAACTGAACATTATCAGAACTAAAATTTGTCTTTATCAATATCAATACTGGCCCTGGCAACAGAAGCTCAGTAAACGGATATTATAGTCCATTAAATGAAAATGGTGCAGAATAATTGGTGTTGTGTCGCTTTTCCGCCAGTCTTTGAAACTCAGCAATATTTGACGATTGTTGAATTTTCGTTGATAGGTACCAATACTTAAGTCGATATAAAATAACGGTTATGTACATTTGGTAGGTACTCGTATATCATAGTCCAATGTATTAAAGATGACCAATAAGTAACAATCCTGTGATTTTGTAATGATCAGTAACAGCTCGCACAAAACGTTATAGATAACAACTGTTATTCATGACATATTATGTTGACATGCATCATGTAGATTTCCTAAGGTGCATTCCTTTAACACTTTCTAGGTCCTTTGTGAGCCGTGACGAGTTTCTGGATACTATAGGTACTATAATACAGTCTGCCTGAAAAATATTAGCAAAACCAGCAGCAGTAAATTGAAAAAAATGGTGGGAGGGAGGGTTTAAATAAATAGCACAATTTTGTAAAATTATACTCCACTGAAAAAACGTCTGTTACTGCCCAACACCGCTGCAAAAGGAAGAATGATGTCACACTTTTATCCTTGACCTCGAAAGGCCATGTGACTAATTTATTACTGGTTTTCTGAAAATCGCTAATGTAGAAGAGATATCAATAAAAGCGAGATAACTCGCTATACAAATTGAGACAGAGTATCGTCACCAAGTTAATCTGATTTATCCCATAGATGGATAAATCGACTTAAGGTAGTTAGGTTACACTAATAATACTTGATCAGTGTGATTTGCCCTAATATCAAAGAGCATATTATGTTATGTTATCAAATATTGTGTACTTAAAGGACTGACCATTTAACTTGCAGGGGGAGGGGGTATGGGTTTTTTTCGTTCTGAATTTTTTTTTCAGAGTTAGAATATTTATTTTTTTTGTCACGCAATTTTAATTTCCAGAAATTAACATTAGGTTATATGACATGTTCTGTATTGATGATAATCCTTTGTTTTGATTTTTAGATAAATAAAATTATTTGAATTGATTTGATTTAAAGCTTTTGAATCTTTAAAGGTCTGAGGATCAATAGGATTTTTTATATTTTTATTCTTTTCAAAATTTTCAAACTCTAAAATACCAAATGTTTTGTGTACCTCTTTGTATACTGGGCAAACTAATAGAAAATGAATTTCATCTTCTACTAAATTTGCAATATTTACAAAAAGGCTCATCTGCAGGTGTAATGGGTTTACAATATCACCCTATTTCAATTGCTAGTTGGATTTTTTATAGTGCTAGCTCACTGAAACAAAAGTCCGCAGATAGACATGTCGCCCCAGGGCACACTCGGAAACATTATCCTGATTCCGAGCCAACCAGTCTTTGCTCTTTCTCCTTAATGCTGTGTGCGTAGCGGAGAAGCAACAAATAGGAATGTTCGCCAATCTCATTAGTGATGTCATATTCACTAATTTGCATGTCATTAAACAAATAATTGGTTGGCAGTAAAACAATAACGTAATTGACAGGAAAGTAACCAATTTTTAGCTCACCTGACCCGAAGGGTCATGTGAGCTATTGCCATCACTTGGCGTCCGCCATCGTCGTCCGTCGTAAACTTTTTCAAAAATCTTCTCCTCTGAAACTACTAGACCAATTGAAACCAAACTTGGTTTGAATCATCACTAGGGTGTCTAGTTTCAAAATTGTGTCCAGTGATGCTGTGCACCAACCAACATGGCCACTGTTACTAAAAATAGAACATATGGTAAAATTGCAGGTTTTTGGGTTTTAGAGACTTAAGAAAATTCATATTTGTTCTGTCAGTTTACATTTTTTATTTTTATATGATAAATTCATAATTCTAATATGAAATAATGCATTTTTATGCTTCAAAACTAAATAAAACAAGATTGAATTTCCAATCTTTTTATTCTGAATATTTTTATCAAACCTTCGATGTGAATTGATTATTGCTATATAATTTTCATTTCTGAAAGAATTATTAAATTATCGTAAATAACAAAATAATAATGACAATTTAAAGTTGATCCTTCATTGAAAGACAAGCGAAATTTTTGATTTCCTGCCAACCACACAGGTAAATTCTCAAGCCTGTGACATCACGGCGAACATCCCTATACCAATTTTATAGTCTTTGGTTTGACCCAATCGGGGCTCGAACCCACTATCTGCCGCACTCTAGACGAGCACGCTAACCATTACACCACCGATGCTGTTAAAAAAAACAAATTTTACTTGCTTCGAAAAGCAGATTAGTTTTAAGTTCCTAGTAAAACTAGATCTTTACAATATATTTTGTAAGTGTTTTTACACGTGCAAGTATGAAGACACGGGAGAAGACTTCATAAGTTGGAAAAACGTGTGTCCGATCCCTATTTGTTATATTTAGCAAATAAGAATATGTTTAAACTAAAAAATTTGACTTAAGGGGAGTACAATCTGATTAAAATCAGATCTCTCACTTGCTCCCCCTTTTCTGATATGTCGCGGCGTGGGAGCACGCCGCGACATATCAGAAAAGGGGGAGCAAGTGAGAGATATGATTTTAATCAGATTGAGGGGAGTACAGAATTAAATAAGATAGGTAAATCTGCCAGGTATGTTGGCAAATGTGGATGCGAGCTAACATTGTACATCATTTCAAAATATATCGTTTTGAATCCTATATGTTCAGGAGACATTTGTAACAGTTCACTGTTCACATGTGATTTAGAACTCTTTTCCATCTTTGCAGCTATGAAATCGTAGATATCTAATTTAGTGTTCATGATACTTTTCTGGAATAACGATCAAGCATGCTCAAAGTTTAAAGACTGGAAAACCTATTTTTGAATTTCAGGAATTGTGAAGCTTGTAAAGAAACTCAACCGAGAGCAAAATCCTCAGGTGAGTTTCCATGTCATTGCGATGGATGATGGAACTCCACAGCGATCGTCCACTGCCACCGTAACAGTAACAGTACTAGATGTTAATGATAATTCACCAGAATTTAACGCATACCAAAACAGCTACAGTATACCTGAGTCAGCAACAAACGGCACAAGGATAGCAGTGATTGATGCGACAGACAAGGATGACGGAATATTTAAAGTCCTGGAATACTCGATTCAAGTCAACAATGATGACGACTGTCTTGTTATTAACAAGTTGACTGTAAGTGTTTTCCATCATTGCAGCTATTAAATTGTAGATATCTAATTTAGTGTTCATGATGCTTTTCTGGAATAACCTTCATCAAGCATGCTCAAAGTTTAAAGACTGGAAATCAAAACAACTCAAGAGTACATGGGAGCAAGATTACCAAAAAGCTCAAACAGGGTGGTTTTCTATGATGAATTTTTTTTAGCTTAAGTATTCAAATTGACTGAATATTTAAATGTTCCAAAGCATCAAAAGAGTCTTAAAAGATGCAACATTAGGAATAGTTTAACTTGATACTTTTATAAGTGAACTATAATCGTTTATGAGAATGCTTTTGCTAACATGATTCTAGAGTTTTTTGTCTGTTTGTTAAGGAGCTTACTAACAGTATTTTCTGTTTGGTTAGTAATAAAGCTACTGGAAGTGCTTTCTGATTGATTATATGTGAGTTTACTATGAATATTTTCGAGTATACTGTTAGTGTTTTCTGTCCGATAAATATTAAAAGAATGAATTGTTTTATGTATAAATGAGTTTATATTTGTTAAAAAAAACAAATTGGGGCCATCATGGATTTACAACTACCTATGCAATCAGTGCCTATTACCACTGATATTGTGAGTTTGAATCTCGATGAGGGCAAGGTATGCAACATGATGTGATAAAGTTTGTCAGTGACTTGCCACAGGACGATGGTTTTCTATGGGTCCTCCGGTTTCTTCCATCAATAAAACTGTGCGTTAAATACCACCAAACAAACAAACAGAAAAAACAAATTTTGTATCGTAGAAATAATATTTAAGAACAGTCTCAGAACTCATGAGGTGTGGAAACTCTCACTTGTTTCAAAATATTATCTTTATTTTCTATTTATTGTATAAATGTTGCATACCACAAACTTATATAGCTAAAAAAGAATTTAATCATTTTTATTATTACTATCTTCATACCAGGGAGAAATCACAGTCAACTGTAACTTAGATTACGAAACCAGACAGGATTATAGTATTTATGTCATCGCTAAGGACAACATTGGAGATCCAGCCAATCAGAGAACAAGTCAGACTGGACCAATCGTAATTCATATCTTAGATGTCAATGATAATGCCCCTGATCTTAAGAGTATTACTGATACCCCTATCAGAGTATATGAAAATGCTGTAACTCATTCAGTCGTAGGGAATATCTTTGCCACCGATCCAGACCACGGTGAGAATGGCACCGTTTTTTATTCACTGACATCAGATTCTAATGCAACAGGATGGTTTACAATTTCGACAGTTTTTAGTTCAGAAAGAAATCAAAATGAAGGTGTTATTAGATTGAGTCAGAAGTTGTTAGGTCGTGTTGGTATATTTTATGTGACTGTCAAAGCAACAGATCAGGGGAAACCACCCAAATCATCAGAGAAGAAATTGTATTTTGAGATTGTGGATGTGAATTTACATCAGCCAGAATTTGTTGTACCAGATGGACCTCAAAGTACAATTAGCATAGAGGAGGTAAGATAGCTAGACCTCTACATGTATATAAATTGCTAGCAAAAGAAGTGAATGAATGAATGTTATTCTCATAAACCAAATGCATAAAGTTACAGAGAGTAAATAATACTATACAACATATCAAGTTTTGTTCATGTTTGGAAAAATTACAATTACACTAACCAGGAGGTGGGACAGTGTGTGTCCTTCTTGACATTTTAACCATATCAAATTATGATTGCTTAATATTGAATATTGCTTAATATCCAGCAGACCATATTTTAGTTATATTCAGGATAAGAACAAATTCAACAATATGTAAAAAATATACATAAATGGAGAAAGAATGGGACAATCGGGGAAGCAATTTTTGACTGCCATTAGAAAATAATAGAGAGTTGGGTAGGGAGAAAAATGGTAGCCTTTTGTAACAGCTACAAATTGCCTACTCTTTATCGAAATCTGCAAAAGCATCAGTTCAGAGGGTGAAATAATAATATTATAGTTATAATGCCAGGTGTATTGGTGTATTTCAAGTATGAGGGCGGTCATTTTGGTCTGCATCAGAATATTTACTTAAGTTATTATCAAGCTGTGTTAATATTTGTCGGTCAATTTGGTCATTTGGGCGGGCATCAGAATATTGAAGTTTGACATGCAAGCTGTATTAATTTTATGTCTGACAAATGGACAGACATTTTTTAAGCAAAACTACCCATGCAATGTTAGATATTTCATGTTATCTGTATCTTGGAAATGTTTATACATAATTTTTTTAAATTACATTTTTGTAATCTTTGATTTGTCTTATTTTGCAGCCTTCCCGTTATAAAGTTAAGTATGGATCTTTTGTAAAAACCTGGTTTTCTGACTTTTTCTAATGATTTTTTATTGACAGCAACAACCACAGCAGACATTAATTATCATCATCAGCGCCAAGGATGAGGATCATGGGAGAAATGGTGAAGTTAGATATAGCTTGTCATCAGAGGATGATTATCTAAAGTTTACTCTGAATAATGACACGGGAGAGCTCAGGAATAAAGAGATTCTAGACAGGGAGGTCCAAGCTCAGTTCAAGGTTAGTGGTGAAAATATACCCTGTATTGACCCTCAATAGTTTTTTTAAGTTTGGCCCTAATGTCATAAACCTTTTGAGCAGGAGTTTGTACTCGTACTCAAGGAAACAGTCAAACACTGTATCAAATGAATATTTTGTTCTGATTGGACAATTTAGGAGTGTGAGTAATAAATTCATTCTCGAAAGTTTTAATAAGGCCAGAGCTTAGTTACTATAAGTTAGTATAAGATTGAGTACTAAATATATTAAATCAGTATGACTTGATACAGAGTTCCAAGAAAGGGATTTTAGAGGTCAAACAATAAAAATGTGTTAACTTATACCACATGTCATCAAAGATAGCCAATGAAGTTTTGAGTTGATCAGTTACTGGATTATTAATTTTCATCATCAATTTTTCAACTACGTGTATATTGTGACCACCAGTGGGAGGAAAGCAGAGACATATACAACAAACTAAACATTAGATTACCAACCTTGGGAATGTGTCTGAAATCTTTGTATTTAGGTGGTTTTCAGAGCTTAAACCCACTTCAGCGTTATTGGACTTTGTGGTCAGAAATCAACAACCTTAAAAGCACTAGGCTATCCAGGTCTCTTAATATTTTTATCGACTTTACTAGATAAAACCAAACGATAAGGATAATCCTTGGATGTTTGATCTGTTGATATTTGTAGTTTTGGTAGACATTAATGTTTTAAATCCTTATTACCAGATTTTTACTCTCCTCTTTAGGCCCTTTAATTTGGTTTAATTACTCCCTAAGACTTATAAATTATTTAACTTACCAATCTTTTGTATATGAGCGTACTCAAAAAAACTTATTCCATAAAAGCCTCTTGCATGATGCTGAAATAGATATCTACATTTTTATTCGAAACGATCTTCAAATTTCTTCGGTTTCCTCCATCAACAAAACTAACCGCCATGATATAACTGAAATATTGTTGAAAGTGGCATTAAACACCATACACCAAACCATCAATTTTTTTTTTAACATATCAGTGTTTTTTTTTATATTATAGATAAAAATAGAAGCCTATGATAATGGCCTGCCTAATAAATTGAAGACATCATTAGCTCTGACAATAAACCTGATTGATATCAACGATAAAGATCCAGAATTTCCACGTCTATCTAACTATCAACCATTTTATGTGGGTAAAGCTCCGGAGGAAACAGATAAAGCTTATGTTGGCAGTGTTGATGTAGCCATAGACAAAGACAGTGATGCTAATAATAGTCAGATTTTTTATTATATTATGGGTAAGTTATAAGGTTGGTAGTCTAACAATATAGTTAAAATTAGATGTTTGTTGTATCTTTAAAAAAAAAACAATTCTTTGGCAATACACTGGAATGGTTTTTTCGTGGCACCCTTTAAAATTTATGTCAGCAGCTGTTAATAAAAATGACCATTTCATTAAATTTCAAAACATTTAAAATATATTTTAAGTTTGAATTGTTGAAATATACAAAATTACCTGTAGAGAAATTTGACAAAAAAAATAATTTAACCCCCCCACCTCCTAAAGGAAGGAACAAATTAGATAAATCCTGATCTAAATTATGTTTAACAACCTTGCCCTTCATCCAAGATGGCAGTTGTTACTAACATTAGAAATTTCTTTTGATAGAAAAATGTATTATTAGCTGAAATATTTGAATATCCAGTCACAACTGATATAAAGAGAATAAAAAGGTGTAAGATGCAAAAGTATGCTTGTACTGTAATCCCCCTCTACCTCTCTCATCAAAGGCCGCCCCTCTTATTAAACCAGGTTTCAGATGTACTGAGATAGTAAAAGACAACTAAATTGTCACCCTCAAGATAGGCTACCCCTCTTATTAAACCAGATTTCAGATGTACTGAGATAGTAAAAGACAACTAAATTGTCACCCTCAAGATAGGGTACCCCACTTATCAGGCCAGATTTCAGATGAACTGAGATAGTAAAAGACAACTAAATTGTTCTCCTCAAGAGAGACCACCTCTCTTATAAAGCCACTTTGTCATTGCAGAAGGAGTGACCTTGTAAAAAGGGAGACTACTCTACATGTATTAATGTATTTAATAGCTTTCCTTATTTATTTTGTAGGTGGAGAAATGCAGGATCATTTTCATTTGAATGAAACAGGACAACTTTATTTAATAAAATCCTTGGATAGAGACGGTGATATAAATCCCTACGGTCGTGAAATTAATTTCATCAATTTGATAGTATGGGCCACACCTTATAACTATCTTACGATATCTCCAGGGCCTATTGGTGAACCTGTGACATCAGAAGCATTTGTACCAGCTGTTTATAAGCCCTCGAATTTCACACAGCTGTGGGTCAGAGTTACAATACAGGACAAAAACGATCATCCTCCAAAATTCAGAGAAAATACTTTAAGTATTGGAATTACAAGGAAAACACAGTTTGGAGAATTAATATTTAATTTAAAGGTATGTATCCTATTTTTATTTTAGAATACAACAATTGTGGTGTTTTGTTATGAAAATTCTGATCATAATATACTTTGTAGACAAAAGCCCAGAATGACATTGCCATAAAACTGTTTTCCAGGCAATAAATAATTATGACTGGAATTAAATGATATGTTAATTCAAATACTAGAGATCAGTGCTTATGTAATTTGATAAAAATACATTGAAACCTGTCTACACCGAACCTCATTGTGCCCCAGTTATATGTAGGAATAGACAGGTGGTCAGTTCATACAGGTTAAATCAACAAAGTTTTTCTACAGTGGGACATTAGTTAAGATATGGTTTATACAGGATTCCAGTTTATTCAAGGTTTGGTTTAGACAGATTTCACTGTACTAATGTACAGAACAATTCAGATTGAAACAAGTCTGATTTTTGAACAAAGGTTAAAAGTCCTCAATTTTCTATTTCATTCATGAAAACATAGATATCTAATTTAGTGCTTTGGGAGCAATAAAATCAAAGGACTTAAGGTGGTACCTAACACTACAAGGAAATAACTCTTTAAAATCAGTTGAACGTTTTGATCATATGATGTTT
>MJUT01044164.1:986867-997261 GCA_002080005.1 Gigantidas platifrons | reverse complement strand
TTTTTTTGGAGAAGGGGTTTGCAATGAGCAGGGCTACATTTGTTATTTTTTGACAGAAGTTATCAAGTTTTATTGACTGATGTTGTTATTATACCCAGGTGAGCTTTACAGTCTCCTGAGAGCCTCTAGTTTGATATTGGCCGAGTTTATGATTTTATAATACCCATTAAAAGATAAAACTTTTATGGTTAATTAATAAATATATCAATTTTATAAATATCCATGATAAGATAAAATATTTTATGGTTAATTAATGAATATATCATTACGTGATGATTTCCGTATTGGCCTAGTTATTAGTCTGAGGGTAGCTATATTGGCCTGAGGCAAATAACTAGGCCAATACGGAAATCATCACGTAATAATAGGTAAGTATTACTGTCAGTTTGTTGATACTGATAATATCACTCAGTTAGATCAAAGGTCAAATGTCAAAATTACCGATAATATAAGTTCTAAGCTCCCTACTGACCGTCCAAATAATCATATTCGGTCACGGGAGCTTAGAACATTTTTGTACGATGTTGCTGATCTATAAATTGAAACAGTAACTAAGTTTTTTCCACTAACTATGTTTGACGGACTTTCTTGGAAGTTCTAAGGCTAAAGACGTAATGGTCACTAGTCAAAATTAAGCACCGCCCACTGACATCGTTTCGTAACTGTACGTTTATCTATCGTCTGCATCTATCGTCTGCATCGTTATTTTTATGAATGGAATGGTCACTAGACAAAATTAAGCACTGCCCACTGACCTTCTGTAATTTTCCGTCTGCATCATTTCGTATCTGCACGTATATCTATCGTCTGCATGATATTTTTATAAAAGGAATTTTCCAATGGCCAGTAAAGCGTATTAATCTTATTCTCTAGATTTCCATATATGGCTCTGCCTTCTTAGTTCTATTGTCATTTTTAGGAATGATTTTATCCAATCATAGGTCGTCAAATAAATACAACATTCTAACATGACCTCACTCTTTCCCTTTGTTAAAAAAAACCAGAATTATTTCTTCGTATTATCTCATTAGCACATGCGCCGATGAATGTGACTGACGTTTCCATTGGCAGCATAAATTGTGACCCGAATAATGCTGATAGAGGGCGCAGTATTATTCGAGTTACTTCAATTGTGTGCGACATTTTCCGCAAGCGTATGTATAAATTACCGTCTTCCAATCAAAGTATACTACCGTATTTGTATCAGAATCGAAATAAATCATGGAAGCCAGAATGTGTTTTGAGTTTTAACATGGATTGGCGGATATTAGTATTTTATCCCGAGCCAGAAGCGAGGGATAAAATTTACTTAATTTCTTAATCGTACAATAAATTTTATACTGTTTTAAATGATAGAACCTGTCTAGAATGTAAATTAATAGACAATATTTTTGTTGCAGATTTCTTTAATAAACGATGACCAAAGACTTAAAGTTATATTTAGAATGTTACCTGAACAAGTCAGAAATTTCTCTACAGAATTTAAAAAGTAAGTGAAAGATGTGCCAAGTAATTAATTAGTTTATTTAAATGGTGCTGAAGATGCTGTCTTTACTGTTTCTTTGGAAGAGGAAATTTAATTCTCTCTTTAAGATGGGGAAGGAGGGACTCAAAAGTCGAACATATTGTAATGGGTACACTCCTCTACCTAAAGTTGTAGGAACCGTAGTAGGTTCATAGACTTCTCTGCTTACTGAATAAGTGGAGGTCTCTTTTAGCTCAGTTGGTAGAATGATGGCTTGCAATGCGAGAGGTCCGGGGATCAAATCCCATCAGGAAATTGCAAATTTCAGAGATAAAATATGCCCAACTGTTACAATATGAATATTGAATTTCGATTTTGCGTCGGCTGTGTACTTTACTCTGATAATTTGTCTGAAATAGATTGCACAATTATGTATTTGTATATAAATGTATGGTTTTTTTGTTGTGATATATGGTAAAATGACAAATTTTTATCAGTTTTAGGAATGATTGAACATTTTTTGTTTGTTTTTTTGCAGTCGATTGGAAAGAATAACAGGATACAGGATAGTTGTAGACAAGATACAGACTCATGAAAATGATCAAGGAAAACCAGAAGTTGATAAGTACGTGTCTTACTGTAATACAATGTAATGATGAGCGTAATTTAAACCTTAATTAAAATTTAAAACACTATTTTGATCAAAATTTGATTTAATTATAGTCAAACCTGCTCATGTAGTCTCCTCTATTAAACAGTCACCTGTATTAAAAGGTCACCATATTCGTTTCCCATCATAAATAATATCATATGAATAGAACCTCTTTTAAGAGGTCACCTGTCTTATAAGGCCACTTTTTCTTTGTCCCACATGTGACCTCTTAATACAGGCTTGACTGTAGTTATTCATTATCAAGTTTGGGGTCTTGGACCCACTTTTTATTGAAGTGCCAGAACCAAGCCCGAAAAATGAGTGATCGTGTATATGTGTGTTAGATGTATTAATTGTGTCTCTGTTTCTACAATTTCTCTATTAGATTGTGGCACGATTCTGATGTTGTGATATATTTTTTTTCATTGTAACATAAAAATATTCTGATTTTGGTGGAGGAAAAAAAAATCTGATTCATAGTTTTTGTCATATAACCTAATGTTAAATTCTGGAAAAAAAAAAAAAATTCTAACTCTTGTGTTGTCCGAAAAAAAAATAATTCTGAATGAAAAAAGAAAACCATAACCCCCCCTGCAAGTTAAATGGTCAGTCCCTTAGATGTGAAAACTTAATAATTTAGATAAAAAATGAGCCAGTTGTCATAGACCATTGTTATATGAAATCAGATCAAATAAAAAAGGGAATATAAGATAAAAAATATATCCCTCTAAACTACTTTTAAAGGGGCATTTACTGTCAAAATCGTAAATTTTTTTTACCCATAAAAACTATCAGATATGATTGATGTCTTAATAAAACGTGTTTCTGTAACTTATAAATGTTATAAAATGTAAGTGCATCAGTGAAAAATTTGTGCAACTGCTCGTGTTTTGAGATCGATCAAGAAATGAACGCCATCTTATTAATTATCGGCATTGTTTACGGAGTTTGCCGAATCATCATTAAATCAGTACAACAATGCACTTATTTCTTATTTTAAGTGACTCTGCTTTTAGTCGGTGTTAATCACAGACAAAGAACCATGCAAGTTGGCAGTTAATAAGCGACAAAATACAAATTATTCGTTTTTACCTGTCACTAGTAAGGTCAGTTGCATACGGAGAAAGTGAGGTCAAATTATTTGTTTGCAAGGCAATAATCAATTGATGGTAATTTTCGTTCTCAAAAGGCGAAAAGTGGTACGATAAGCTGTTTAATGTGAAATATTTACCTTTATTTCATCATTTTAAAGCTATTTAAAACATATAATTTTTTGGTTAAAATCGTAGCTAATGCCTCTTTAAATAAAGTGTGAATTTCACATCCAATGTCACAATAAATGTGATTTTATTTTATGTTTGTAGATCTGACATGTTTATCCATGGTGAAGTCATTAATCCATTCAGTATAGTAGATGCTTCCGAACTACTCAGGTATATTAAGCAATGAAGGCTTTTATTATTCACGATCTTTATTTTAAGATCATATTTTTCTTGTTTATTTTCTATGTGTTTAATACCACATTGGTGGTTTAATGTTTAGCATGTTCCCCCGAGTGGGGCAATTGTGGTCATGATTGTATGGTAATTGAATTTACAACTACCTGTGCACTCAGTGCCTATCACCACCAAAGTTTGAATCTCTCTCATGGTGAGGTGTATTGGATACAACATTATGTCATAAAGTTCGACAGTGACTTGTGACAGGTCAATGATTTTCTTCAGGTACTCCGGTTTCCTCCACCACCTCCACCAATAAATCTGACCGCCACGAAATAACTGAAATATTGTTGAAATTGTTGTTTAACACCCGAACCGGTGTTCACCGAAACTGTTGTATATCATGCGGTTCCTAGGGACCAATTCATATATTTGAATAGATAGGTTATCGCTTAATACAGGTTAAATTAACAATTTTTTGGGACTTTATTTCAAGTACGTTTTATACAGGATTCTAATTTATTTAAGGTTTGATTTTGGACAGGTCTCATTGTATATGGTTGAATTATTGTCAAAAGATGGCATTGAACAAAAAATAACAATAGCACCAGATAAAGTGTGTATTATTCTTTTGACCAATAATATTATATACTGCCAATATATCAGATGTAAGTAACAATAACACTATATTATCATATACACATAGAAAACATAGATCCATGACTAATATTTTGCTATTCATTGGTAATCTATCATCTTCGCTAGCCAAGGGTTACGATCCGCTCTACTCATCTTCACCCTTGGCATCGTTAGACGGATTTTCGTAATTCCTGCACACTGCCACCTGCTGGATTTTGACAGTTACACCCTTTGTAATGATGTCATTTTCAGCCAGTCGACGCGAGGCCTTCATTTCCTTTCGTTTGAATGCCCTGAAAATTGACCCGAGATTATAATATTGCTGATTTTCAAGCGAAGATTTGTGAAAAAATTTAATATAGACTCATTGACAGACAATTAGAGCAAATCTATAATGGCTATTATAGACGGAAAAGATGTCTTTGTTGGCACGAAGACGGGAAGTGGAAAGTCGTTGACTTACGAGGCAATCCCAGTAGTTTTTCCTGGCTCGTGTGTTGTGACTATTGCACCATTGATTTCAATAATGTCAGAACAGTGTAAGAAACTGGAAGGACTGGGTTTAATGCCACTTATATTGGAAAAGATTCTAGTGAAAATGATTTGATTGAAAAGGCAGAGTTTGACTTTATATACAGAAGTCCAGAACAATTTGTCAGAGATTTAAAGTGGTGCAGCATTCTAAAATCAAACCAGTTCCAGTAAAAAATGAAAGCTATAGTCATTGACGAGGCTCATACTGTTATTCAATGGTAAACTAGTGCTTTTATTTCAAACTTACAACATTATTCTATATGTACACTCATTTTTATTTTTTTGACATTTTTCCTACAGAACATGTGCTTTTTGTAAAGCATGTTCTGATTGGTTGCTGCTACCACTAGCTGCATTACATATAAACTGTCACCGTGTGACCTCAAAAATCCATCTAATGATGCCAAGGGTGAAGATGAGTAGAGCGGATCGTAACCCTTGGCTAGCAAAGATTGTAATCTATCAGCTGGTATTCAAACAAGCAATCAGCAAAATAAAATGTTATAATCATGTATAACAGGGGAGATAATCATGTTTTGTTTTTAAAAGTAATGACAGGGGAGATAATTTGATAATATATTTTTTTTTTGCAGTAAAATAGACAGCAGTGCCAGTGCTTTGATCAGTGTTTTGAATGACTACAATATTGTACAAATCGTGGTAAGATTTATTTGTAGAAAATATATAAAATATATAACTATTATAGCTCAGTCTGACTACTATAGACAAAAATAGAAGACCAAGGACTAGATAACAAACTAAAACAAAAACAGATTTAATTTAGGAATTGCCCAAAATCTAGGCTTGTTTTGTAAAATGAAAAACTCTGACTGTGCTAGGTGTTTGATATTAGTGTAAATCATTATGAGCTGAAAATTACATTACATGTTGTAAAAAAAAATACTAGATATTTATAGTTTAATTAAATTTATTTATAAATGGTGTCAAACTACATTTACACATGTCAAAGCCAAACCTAAGATTACCTGCATGATTTTGTTATTGTCTTGCAGTGATATTTCTTTGTCTTGAGCTTTCCAGATATAATTTTTTTATCTTATTTAAATACTTGATTTAGTGTGAACTAATAATACTGATCTAGTCATCTTTAAAGACATTTTCTTTTGTTTCCTAAGAAACTTGATAAAAATGCTGTTATTTTATTTATCAATAGCAATATCTATGCCATTTGACTGCCAGTTGATATAAACAGACTCAACTGATCATCATCATACGTTTAATTTCAGCCTACAACAACACAGCCAGAAGAAGATGATAGTAAAAGACAATTGACTATGGCTATTATACTACTGGCTATAATACTAGGCATCCCGTGTCTAGCTATGATGTTTGTTATATATTTTATGTATAAAAAGTAAGTGGTTACTGTATGTCATAGACCTATCTTTTTTTATGTAAAATAAGTATAATTCTTTCGAACTAAACTTTATTTTATTGTCAAGTAAATTATTAGTAATAGTATTTATTAAATTATTTTTTTTTAAATAAAGGGAATTGCTTGCCTACATTCAATATTTATATTACTTTCAACGCAAAGGGAAAAAGTCAATATTTTTACCAGTGTAACAAGTAACATAGGAGATAATTGTTTAATTAGAGTTAATATTAGTGTTATTGTGTTAAACATTACTTTTCAACAATATTTCAGTTAGAAGAGTTTGAAGATACCAAAGGGGCAATCAGAAACCGTATATCGAAGATGAACAGACAACACAATGGCCAAAAGAAAAAGCACAAAAGGACAAACAACGATCTACAAAACATAAATATAAAACTAAAGATCGAGTAACACTAAAAAACTGGGGGTGAACAATCGTGGCAGTCAGCTTTATTGGATTACCAGGAGAAAACCTTTGACCTGTAGCAAGTCACTGACAAACTTTAGATAATTGTTTAATGTTTGATGGTCTGATATGCCAATTGTTACTGATGTAGGCATATTTGTTTACAATTATGATGCAAGTCTTAGATGTTTTAATTTGTGTTTATTTTTTTGTAGATATCAACGAAAACTTAAAGCAGCAACAGCAATGGCTTATGGTAAGAATTTGTTTTAATTTACTATGTTGAAACTCCTATGTAATTTTTTAAATAGCATTAACAAAATGACCAAATTTTTAGCATTGAAAGCAATTCATCTATTTCTGCTAGAAAATTCTTAATTAAACATCTTTATACCCCTGCTCAACGAGAGTCAGGGGTATATAGGGATCCTCATGTCCGTCCGTCCACCTGCACTCATGAGAGGGTACTTGTGAGTTGATTTTAAGGTACAAACAAGACTTGTGGGGAGAAATGCAAGTTGTGTGGTGCAACCCACCAATCACATTGAAAAATCACCAGTATGGACATTGTAAGCTCATCAGTGATAGATTAAAACAATACAGCTCACAAGTAACGGATGAGCGGACATGGACGACCGAAACGGCCAAGATCGTAAAATTTCAATTTAATAGTCTGGTTCCCTGCTCAGTTTTATCTCCCTTGATTAGGATACCAGACAAATCTACGTGATCGATTGGTCGTTTCCAAGTTGTTTGAACGTAATGTCCCCACTCCATTGCCAAGAAAGGTGCTACCCGTAAAACCATTCTGTACAAATTTGCACCCCAAAAGTCTTCATCCTCACAAGTACCCTCTCATTAGTACGTCCGTCCATCCGTCACATTTTTGGTTTTCGGATGATAATTAAAGTACTGCTCAACCAAATCTTTTCAAACTTTAAAACAATTCTGTGGACCAGTAAATACAGGTTAAATTCGATTACAGTGTATTTCACACTTACCGTTCCTGAGTTATGGCCCTTTTTCTCTTAGAAAATAGGGACTTTTTAGGTTTCCGGATGATATTTAAAGTATGGCTCAACCAAATCTTTTTAAACTTTACCACAATGCTGTGGGCTGTTCAATACAGGTTAAGTTCGAATACGGTGTATTTCACATTTACCGTTCCTGAGTTATGACCCTTTTTGTCCCCCGACGCCTCGTCGAAGGGGACTATAGAAATGGGTGTCGTCCGTCCGTCCGTGTGTCCCGAATTGGTTTCCAGATGATAACTTGTGAATGAAAAGTCAGATTGAAGCTAGCATGTAAGTGCATCTTATGAATATCTAGGTCAAGTTCGATAATTACAATTTTTCAACAATTTTTACTAGAGTTGTGCCCCTTTTTATACCTCAAAATTGCTAAATATTTGGTTTCCAGATGATAACTTGGGAACAAATAGTCAGATTGAAACTAGGTTTGGTATGTAAGTGTATCTCATGAATATCTAGGTCAAGTTTGATAGCGATCATTTTTCGACAAATCTTACCAGAGTTACATCCCTTTTTTATATTTCAAAATTGCTAATTTTTTTGTTTCCAAATTATAACTTGTGAAAAAAAAGTCAGATTCAAACTAGGTTTGGTATGTAAGTGTATCTCATGAATATCTAGGTCAAGTTCGATAATGATGATTTTTCGACAAATCTAACCAGAGTCCGTCACATTTTTGGTTTTCGGATGATATTTAAAGTATGGCTCAACCAAATATTTTCAAACTTTAACACAATGCTGTGGACCATTGAATGCAGGTTAAATTCGATTACGGTGTATTTCACATTTACCGTTCCTGAGTTATGGCCCTTTTTCTGTTAGAAAATAGGGACTTTCAAGGTTTCTGGATGAAAATTTGGAATGCAGGGGTATCTGTGATCACCAGATCAACTTTCTCTAGTTTTTTTTGCCCAGCGAAAAATCATACTTTATAATAAAAAAAACTATAGCTCCAAGTGGAAACCCTTGGTAAAAAAAATATGATTTACCGGAAGTCTGTTTTTAAATGGAAGTCTGCTGGTTGTGCAGGATAAAACAATTCACTCTAAAGACGAGACGTATGCAGGTATTGTTTATTTGGAGAATAACACACTCTTTGTAGGTAAAATACAACTTGCAATAACAGACTATGACATTGTAATATTGATTTTAGAGCCATACTTCTGGAGTTTTTCACTTTGACAATTTATTTTAATTAACATTTTCTTGTTTAATTAATGCAGCATACAAAGGAAGTGGTAAGACACAGATTTTTATGTTGTTTTTCAATCGTTCTTTTATTACTAAAACCAATCATATAACAATTATTAACATTATGATGGAGAAGGAAATACTCTCTTAATATTGCAAACATTTCTTAAGCTTACCTGACCTAAAGCCAAAGGGTAATATGAGCTGTTGCCATTACTTGGCATCTGTCGTCTGTCATCCTTCCTTTACCTTTCATATTTTTGACATCTCCTCTAAAACAACTTTGCTAATTTTAGCCAAACTTTGGCCAAAAGGGTACTTGGTTGGTTCTATATAAATAGTGTGTGTGACAGGTATGCCAAACTTCAAATATGGCCCTTGTTACTAAAAATAGAGGTACTACTTTCAACATCTCTTAAAATACAGGACCAATTTTAACAAAACATGGCTAGATGTGTTTTTGGTTGGTCTCTTTAAAAAAATGTATCAAAGGCTATACTAACTTGAACACAAACTGCCTGAATCACCAGGTTAGCGATACAGTCACAGGTTAACTTCTAGTATAAGCTATATAGGTTTATGACAATGCTTATCTTCTTTTCATTTTTAGCTCACCTGACCCAAAGGGTCATTTGAGCTATTGCCATCACTTGGCGTCCGTCGTCTGTCCGTCTGTAAACATTTCAATCTTCTTCTAGAGAACCACTGAAGCAAATGGGACCAAACGTGGCAGTAATATTCATTTGCATGGTCCAACGAAGTGTTGTTACTTTCGTTGCAATCGGTTATCCAACATGGCTGCCAGGGGCCATAAAAACCTCTGATTGGCTGGAATTTTTAATGATCTTCTTCTCCGATACTACACGGAGGATGGAATTGAAAATTGTCATGAATGATCATTGCAAGCTACTAACTAAGTGTTGTTGCTTTTTGGACCAATTGAAAATCCAAGATGGCCACCAGCAGGGGACATAATTTAACATAGTGACCCTATGGGAAATATGTAAAACAAACTTCTTCTCAAGAACCACTGGATGGATTGGAACCATACTTGGCAGAAATGTTCCTGACAAGGTTCTGATCAATTGTTGTTACTTTTTGTTCCGATCGGTTATCCAATATGGCTGCCAGGGGCCATAATAGCCTCTGATTGGCTGAAATTTCAAAGATCTTCTTCTCCGATACTACATAGAGGATGGAATTGAAAATTGTCATGAATGATCATTGCAAGCTGCTAACCAAATGTTGTTACTTTTTGGACCGATTGAACATAATTTAACATAGCGACCCTATGGGAAATATGTAAAACAAACCTCTTCTCAAGAACCACTGGATGGATTGGAACCATACTTGGCAGAAATGTTCCTTGCAAGGTCCTTATCAAGTGTTGTTACTTTTTGTTCCGACCGCCCTCCGTTCAAGATGGCTGCTGTTACTAAAAATAGAAATTTCTTCAATTGTCCATTGCTGCTTAAGCTTTAGTATAAGTCAAAATGAGCTCAAATTTTAACTGCAGCTACATGGTAAGGAGTAGTTTAACATTTGTTCCGGGTTTTTCTGTGAAAGTTTTCTTTCAGCCGATTTATACCGATTATGCAAATTAGGCATATTTTGATAAAAGATCACATTTAAATCTTC
>MJUT01044164.1:940789-982799 GCA_002080005.1 Gigantidas platifrons | reverse complement strand
TACCATTGTTGGTGACCTTTGACCTTGAATTTTGACCTCAAGGTCAAATCGGTCCCTGCATCCATAACAAATCGTGTCTGGGCTGTAACTTTTTTGTCGTTCAAGATAGGCTGTTCATATTTGGCATGTATGTAGACCACCTCCAGACAATGTGTCGCGTACCATTGTTGGTGACCTTTGACCTTGAATTTTGACCTCCAGGTCAAATCGGTCCCTGCGTCCGTAACAAGTCGTGTCCGGACTGTAACTTTTTTGTCGTTCAAGATAGGCTTTTCATATTTGGCATGTAGGTAGACCACCTCCAGACGATGTGTCGCATTCCATTGTTGGTGACCTTTGACCTCAAGGTCAAATTAGTGATTTTTCCATAGCAAACTGTGTTAACTTTTCACATTTTCATCTTCTTTTCTGAAACCACTTAATGGATTGGTATTACTTGATTCATAAATACAACACTAAATCCAGCAGGGCAAAGCTAGACGATACAGGGAAAAAATCAACTATTGATCTTGAACTTTATACTTTTCAAATGAATCAGTTATCTCCAAAAGTGTTTTCTAACTGAGGTTAACATCAGTCTGTCCTTACAAATTTTTTACCTCAAGTTATTTATGGTGGGGCCTACAGAGATGGATTCCATCTCGATGATATCTAGTTACAATATATATGCGCAATATTCACATTCACAGAGCAAAAATAGATCTGAAACCGAAAGTGAAACACGTCAATATGATTTTTAATGAAATATCAGAATTAATGGAATATCAGCTGACAGCATCTAAACCAATGAAATTATTTAAATAGAATCATTATGTAATAATGTAATTTAAATGTTTCAATCGTATATGGCCGCTGAAGATTTCTCGTCACAAAGCTATCTATTAGTTCATATCAGGTTTCTTTCTGTTTTTATTCACTAAAAAAAAAAGAGAGCTCAAATATTTTAATATATAAACAACCAAAAGCCAGAATATTCATAATTATGTTATACAGATAAAAGAATTTAGTAAGAGATATGTGTTATGTAGTTTGTATGGTCTCGTAAGTTTATGGAAGAGTTGTCTCCCTTTGTGCTTTGTCCAGATTTGTTTTATGTTTTATTTGTTTCTTTAACATATATAAAAAATGGGAGAATACATATTTTTGTTATTCATATAATTCATGATTGTGACCGGGCAGCTACATCATTACATTTTTTTAGCAAAATATTTTCCAGAGTTGTTAAAATTGAGAAACATCAATGAATTAGCATTATTTATGTTAATTAAATATCAATTGAAGTGATATGGACATAAAAGAACATGAGAGGTAATCCCACACTTGAATAACCCATAAAAGAACATGAGAGATACACTCATAAACGATTAACTCATAAAAAGACATGAGAAATAAACTCACATTTGAGTAACTCATTAAAGAACATGAGTGATAATTAATCTCATAATTGAGTAACCCATTAACGAACACGAGAGACAATCTCATACATTTTTGTATATGAGTAACCCATTTAAGAACATTCAAGATAAACTCCTACTAGAGTATCCCATTAAAGAACATGAGAGTTATTCAATCTCCCAACTGAGTATTCAAAAAAAGAACATGAGATGATCTCACACTGGAATAACCTATAAAAGAACATGAGAGATGATCTTGATCTCACACTGGAATAACCTATAAAAGAACATGAGATGATCTCACACTGGAATAACCTATAAGAGAACATGAGATGATCTCACACTGGAATAACCTATAAAAGAACATGAGAGATAAATTTACACTTTAATAACTCATTCACAAACATGAGAGATAATTTAAGATTTGAGTATTTGAGGTACACTTTGTTTCTCTTAATGTTAACACATTGGAATGCAATGATGAAAATATTTTCCTATTCTTATTGTTAACAACACATTTCTGACAATAGTTTAATTGTTTAATCTCTAATACTATAATTTTATTTTATCATCTTTAGTACTAATCCTATATTTCTGGAAAAGATTTTGATGGAAGAAGCTGGAGAACAAGCGTAAGTTTTGTTGTATTTATGTAGGAACAGTAGTCCCCCCCCCTTTTATAAGGCTAATTTGACAAAAGGTCACATATCTTATCAGAACAGATTTCAGATGTACTGAGATGATAAATTACTAGTAAATTGTCCTGCTCAAGAGAGGTCTGCCACTCTTGTAAGAGCACTTTTTCATTGCAGACAGGAAGGGGACTACTGTATGACCAAAATATAGGGATCATTTTTGTCTTACGACATTTTCCATGTCTTTGCCAAGCTTGCTTTTCCTTGTGGTTGCAACTCCAAGTTGCATAAAATGGCTTCTTATTTAGCCTTATACCCCCTCATGCTGTAATGGTTATCATGCTCGTCTTGATTAGGAAATGGATTTGATCTGCGGTGTTCAAGGTCAAACCAAAGGGTATCAAATTGGTATTTGCCACTTTTCTCTTACACTCTCAGAATTAGGAAGACTTGGAGCAAAGATTGGTTGGCTCTGCAACGGGAAAAGGTGTTCAAGTGTAGCGACATGTCTGCTTGTGGTATGTTGTTTCATTGAGCTATGACTTTAAAAATCCATGTCCCATGTATCTCTAGAACAACGCTTTTTTACATATACTCATTAAAATGGATGTATATTTTGTTTTATCAGTGAAATTAACCCCTCCTCTGAAATATGGTAATGTATAGAACACTTACCTAACTGTGTTATTTAATATGTTTTTTATGTCTTCATTCACCAGTTATGTAAAATGATCACAAATTTATTTAATTTCACAACAAGTAAAATTCTCAATGACCTCACAATTTTTTTTACACATTTGATTTTAGAAAATTTCCAAGTTATGTTTTGAGTTTTATTTTCTCAACATGTTCCAACATCACTCACCGCTCATATTACCCCTGCATTATATATGTAACTAAAGTTTGATTCACTATTGATGAATAATATTTGTGATTTTTTTTTATTGGACAATAATATACAATTATTGCACTTCATTGAGTGCGATATAATGTGTTATGGAGCACATCATATTGCACAAAATAAAGTGCTGTAATTGTTTTATTACATTTAACATGACAAGGTTTTTTTGGTGTTCCTGGTTTGATTTTAAGGGATTGTTTGGTTTTTTTTCAAAATCAAAAGCACCCGAGCTGATCCATTTAATATCATAGAACACTTGTACTAATTCAGTGTGTACAAATTCATGCATTTTGTAATGTCGGAATATCGATTTACTGGTGAATTATTGTATTTAAGAATACTGGTGAGACGAGCCTATATTTTGTACCAAAACAAAATTACGTTAGTATTTCTTCATCTATTATGAATTGTTTTCTTTTCAGAAATGGGGCCGTCATGGCAATGATCGTATGGTAGTTGGATTTACAACTACCTATGCAATCGGTGCCTATCACCACTGATGTTGTGGGTTTGACTCCCGCTCAGTGTGTGAGAAGTACAACATTTTGTGATAAAGTTTGTCAGTGACTGTAGTTTTCTCCGGGTCCTCCGGTTTTCTCTACCAATAAAACTGAACGCCATGATATAACTGAAATATTGTTGAAAGTGGCGTTAAACACCATAAAACCAAACCAACCAATCTAAGAAATAATTCAAGGTATTTTTTTGTATTTATTTCAGAGACAGTGACTCTATTGATGATAATGCTGTAGGACCTCCTAACACTAATCCTTATGATGAACAAGAAGCATCTATACATTTCAGTGAGGAAAGTGACAAACATAATGACATCTGTTCTCCAGATATGAACATTAAAGATGCCTTACAGGCGAGAAACAACTTAAAAAATAACCTTAATAACAATATTACCAAAAATGGAGCGTATAAAATTTCGAATGGCAACATTGAAAATGGCATCCTAGACACAAAAATTATTGAAGGTCTCCAAACTACAGAAATATAAATGTGCTTTCATTGTGATTTGCCAAAAGAAGACAGACTTCCTTGCCAAATAAGCCTTGTTATAACAGAAAGTGTGTGTTTTCAAAAAAATGACTAAACCCCATTCTTTCTTTAGTCCAAAATGGGGGATTGTGTGGGTTTTGACAAAGATTTGAACCCATTCGCTTTATTGTCCAGTGGAAACTGAGTGGGTTTTTGGCAAAGATTGGAACCCATTTGTTCTATGGCTCGATAGGGAGCTTTTTGGGTTTTTGACAACGATCAGAACCCATTCGTTCTATGGTCCCCCTGGGGACTGTTTCTACATATCAAAACATCAGTGCTAGGAATTTAGAACAATGTATTTATAGTAGGCCAAGTTTAACTGTATGTACAATAAGTAGTCTGTTTTGTTAATGATTTTTTTAAAATTCGTAAACATTTTGTATGGCCTAAACATTTGTCTTTCATGATAGAAGTGATTAGATATTTATTTCGTGTGTCAGCATTATTGTTTTCAGGGAGTGAATGTATGCCATAATTGGAAGCCATTTTGTGCTACTTGAAGGTAAGTTTTTACTTATAGCATTCATTATTGTAAGAATAACATTAAATGTGATAGTGCGTCAAATGTCCACTAAACAACGGTGTGTCCATCGTTCAAAAGCTTGTTGTCAAACTCTCAAACACTTCGACAACGTTTTTGCAACAGGTGGAAACAACATTGTCGAAGTGTTTGAGAGTTTAACAAGTTAATGAACAATGGACACACCGTTGTTAGCGGACATTTAGGGGCATTTGACGCACTATCAAATTTAATGTTATCCTTACAATAACTGATGCTATAAGTAAAAACTTACCTTCAAGCCGCACAAAATGGCTTCCAATTATGATGTACATATTCACCCCTCTGGTTTTCGTTATTTTTAATCAAATGTATAGAACGGGTAATTAATCAATGTAAAATTTGATTTCACTTTTAATTAATTTTTGAAATATCATATAAAAGTAATTTAGTCTTTTAAAGTTTGTATTTAATTCCTTGATTTTTGTTTAAATGCTTTTGAAATATTCAGTTTTTCTTTCTTTAATAATTGAGGTACTAAGTATAAAGGGGAAAGTGTCTTTCAAACAAAAAATGTTTCCTCATAGAATTTTAGTAGAGGCACATTTTCTTTCAAACTCTCTAAACTAAAATGAATATTAATTCCGAAAGGTTGATTATTTATCTTGTCCTAGACGTTTTTCAAGTTCTAGGTTTGTTTTATAGACAGTAATTAAGTCTTATTTAAAACATGTGATGTTAAATATTGTTTTATGTTCTGATTATTTGTAACATACACCAAATTGCTCAAGTTCTGCCTTTGTGGTCACATCTATTAAGCTGTCACCTGTATTGAAAGGACACCTTTTTGTTGTCCTTTCATAATAGAAAATTTCATAGGAATTAAACCTCTTTTAAGAAGTCACCTGTCTTATAAGGTCACTTTTTCGTTGTCTCAAAGAATGACCTCTTAACACAGGTTTAACTGTACATCAAAGGACATAAAATTGTCAACATATTAAAAATAATTTTGACTCATGTAACATATTACTTATATTGTTCAAAATTTTTTGTTATTGTTCTTTTTGCCTCGTTTTCAGGTCTCGCGGTCATTAAATTTTAAATAGGAGTTTTATGCTCATACTCCACATTCATCCAATCAGAAAGTTGTATTATATGATGTTCTGATTGGATGTTTTTCAAGTATGAGTACAACAGTTTTATGACTTTGAGGCTAAAAAAACTAACCATTAACCAAACTGTAAATTGTTTTCCTATGTTAAACTGGACAGTTGGCAAATATTTCCAACTAAGTACCAATGGAAGGTTGTTGGTGATGGAATTGTTAGTAAAACATGGGGAGGGGTTATGGTGTTTAACACCACTTTCAACAATATTTCAGATATATTGTTGTTGTCAGTTTTATTGGTGGAAGAAACCACATTCCTTAGAAGAAAAAAAACACCAACCTGCTGCCAGTCACTGACAAACTTTATCACACAAATTTGTATTGAGTACACCTTGCCATGAGTGTGATTGGTATTCACAACTTTAGTGGTGATGAGCACTGATTGCATAGGTAGTTGTAAATCCAACTACCATTTGATCAGGACCACATCAATGATGTGTGTGTAACTTAATAGAACAAGTGTTGAGCGGTATTCGAACTCGCAACTTTAGTGGTGATAAGCACTGATTGCATAGGTAGTTGTAAATCCAACTACCATACAATCACAACCACGACAACCCCTTGGTTAAACAAGTGTAATCTAAGAAAGTACACTTATAATCCAAAAAGAATGTTACTTCTTTGTCTGTAATGAATACCATTCAGTGTCTTCAAACTTTTCTTGCACAACTATAGTAATGACATTGCCGTTTTAAAAAAAAGTGGCAATGAATTCAATATTTTCTGTTGGGCTGTGATTTCTCAGCACACTTAGAATTAAGTATTAGAAGTGATTATTAATTGGTTGTAAATATTGTGTTATTGTAAAATAAAAATAAAAAAACTAAAATGTATTAATATTATTATGAAAAGATATTAAATGTCTGATATTAATTTTTTTTTTTACGAAATTTTGTAATGTTAAAAATGTTGAATATTTATTTTTGTACTTATGTAAATAGAACAAACAATGTGTATGATGAATCCAAATGATGTGTGTGTAACTGACGGGAGAGATTACAAATGTTATTATTGAAGACCTTGTTTTATTTACTGAGTTGATATGCAGGTTTAACTTTTTTTAAAAGAAATATAAGATACAATGGCATTACAGCCACTAGAATTGCAAGTAACATTTTGCATAACAGCTGTGGTGGTAAATGTTAGTTATATTTTGCATAACCGTTGTGAGTATTGTTAGTTATATTTCTCATAACAGCTGTTATGACTGTTTGTTATATTTTGCATAGCAGATGTTAAGTTACAATTTGCTTAGCAGATGTTAAGTTACATTTTGCATAGCAGATGTTAAGTTACATGTTGCATAGCAGATGTTAAGTTATATTTTGCATAGCAGCTGTCAAGTTACATGTTGCATAGCAGATGTTAAGTTATATTTTGTATAGCAGCTGTTAAGTTACAGTTTGCATAACAACTGTTAAGTTACATTTTGCATAACAGCTTTTAAACTACATAGTATTTTATGTTGAATGTTACATGTATACACAACTTTAATTATGGTTCAATATTTGTCATGATATCCATCAGACTGTATTTATATCATCTCTTTCCTCACGGATGTTTTTTTGTTTTTTTGTTTGTTGAATATTTGACAAAAATACTCCTTTCTATCAAACTTCCTAAATTTACAGTGCACCAGACAGAGGAAAATTAATGAGGGTTTGGGTTTGGGTTTATGGTGTTTAATGCCACTTTTAACAATATATCATGGTGGTCAGTTTTATTGGTGGAGGAAACCGGAGCACACGGAGAAAACCATCGACCTGCTGCTAGTCACTGACAAACTTTAATATTATATTAGGTTTTCTTCCACAGTCTCCCCAGTTCTTATTACTAATAATTAGATAAAACACAACCAGTTTTAAACATTTCTAGTCCTCATATAATCTTTTAGACAAGTTTTGTTATACTCTTTTTTTATTATTTATTTTTTGATAGCTATTTTGTGCTTTTTTTTTTTTATCTTAGAAATCCTATTTATACCTTTTTATAAAAGCAGTAAACATTCCGTTAATTTGTCTCGTTTTACTGAATTAATCATAAATATAAATAGTGCTTGTTTTGTTACAGTTTTTTACAACTTGATTGTTTCCTCTATTTATTTTTACGATTGATTACTCTTGACATATTTTTATATACCGTATTTAATAATTTAACATGTAGTAACATTTTCTTTACTTCAGATTTAAATTTGTAATAGGAAGAATATGGAAACCAAACCCTAGCAATTAACAGGTCAAAAATATAGTATACAAACAGTATGTGGTGATTCTTCCTATTACAAATTTAAATCTGAAGTAAAGAAAATGTTACTACATGTTAAATTATTAAATACGGTATATAAAAATATGTCAAGAGTAATCAATCGTAAAAATAAATAGAGGAAACAACCAGTTTTAATTCTCAAATTCTTAAATTTTATTTTTGTAAGTCTCGACTTCTTGATGTTTCATTTTTATCAATCTCAACTTAGTAATGTTTCATTTTAATCAGTCTCAAATTCTTAATGTTTCATTTTTATTACTCTCAACTTTGTAATGTTTCATTTTTACAAGTCTCAATGTTACATTTGTATAAGTCTCAACTTCTTAGTGTTTCATTTTTATAAGTCTCAACTTCTTAATGTTTCATTTTAATTGGTCTCAAATTTTTATACGCCCGTCTCGAGACGGGCCGTATTATGTGATTGGGTATGGTGGGCGACGGGTGGTAGGCGGCGAGCGGGCGTCCACACAGGTTTCCGCACAATAACTTTAGTTCTGTATATCGGATCTTTACCAAACTTGGCCACATGATTCCCCTGTGGAAGGGGAAGAACACTATTTATTTTGGGGTCATTAGGTCAAAGGTCAAGGTCACCATTACTATAAATATAATTTTTGACAACAGGATAGTTTCCGCACGATAACTTTAGTTCTGTATATTGGATCTTTAGCAAACTTGGCCACATGCTTCCCCTGTTGAAGGGGAAGAACCCTATATATTTTGGGGTCATTAGGTCAAAGGTAAAGGTCACCATTACTATAAATAGATTTTTTGACAACAGGGTCGTTTCCACATGATAACTTTAGTTCTGTATATTGGATCTTTACCAAACTTGGCCACATGATTTCCCTGTGGAAGGGAAAGAATCCTATTTATTTAGGAGTCATTGAGTCAAAGGTCAAGGTCACCATTACTATAAATAGAATTCTGGACAACAGGATCATTTCTTCACGATAACTTTAGTTCTTTATATTGGATCTTTACCAAACTTGGCCACATGATTCCCCTGTGGAAGGGAAAGAGCCTATTTATTTTGGGGTCATTAGGTCAAAGGTCAAGGTCACCATTACTATAAATAGAATTTTTGACAACAGGATCGTTTCCACACGATAACGTTAGATCTGTATATTGGATCTTTAACAATCTTGGCCACATAATTCCCCTGTTGAAGGGGAAGAACCTATTTATTTTGGGGTTATTAGGTCAAAGGTCAAGGTCACCATTACTATAAATATAATTTTTGACAACAGGATCGTTTCCGCATGATAACGTTAGTTCTGTATTTTGGATCTTTAACAATTTTGGCCACATAATTCCCCTGTTGAAGGGGAAGAACCCTATTTATTTTGGGGTCATTAGGTCAAAGGTCAAGGTCACCATTACTATAAATATAATTTTTGACAACCGGATCGTTTCCGCACAATAACTTTAGTTTTTCTGTATATTGGATCTTCACCAAACTTGGCCACATGATTCCCCTGTGGAAGGGGAAGAACCCTATTTATTTTGGAGTCATTACCATTATACAGTTTGATAATTTATATAGACGGGCGTATTTTGTGATACACACATTTCTTGTTAATGTTTCTTTTTATCAGTTTCGAATTTTTAATGTTTCATTTTTATCAGTCTCAAATGCTTAATGTTTCATTTTTATCAGTCTCAATTTCTTAATGTTTCATTTTTATATAATAAGACCAAGGATGAGTGTATTAATTGTTAACACAATTGTGGTGTACGTGTGTATTGTAAATTATTTTTGTAAGCTGCACATAGATGTTATATCTTGCCAGACATATTGTGTGTTAATTATGTAAATGTGTTCACGTCCATTCATCCCAATGTGTACATGCACATCTTGTGTACAATCTTTCAATTTTTAACCTTCCTTGTTATAGTGTACATTCATATTTGCTATGGTAACAACAGAAACTTTACCAAACCAATGTAGAAATTTGAAATCCTAACATTGTCATGACAACGGAAGTTTTTGTTAAAGTACCTGAAAGATAATTATACTAGCATTCTTACCTTACTGTCATAAAACTTTGGAGGAAGAGTTTCATACTCTGATTCCAAAATCACCCAATCAGAACACATAAAATATTGGATCCAATGTTCTGATTGGCTGTTTTTTTAGCGTGAGTACAAAACTCGTACTCCAAAGTGAAGAATATTGGAGTAGTACAAATAAAACAGAAGAAATATGTTACTCTACTTGTGAGCCTCTAACTCACTTTTTTAAGATGAAAAATATAGTCAGAGTTGAAAAGTGTATGTAATTCACTAAAAACCCTGTCTATTTGGAAAACCTGTCAAAGGTGAATGACTATCTATTGCTATCAAAAAGTAGATCAAGAGTACTAATGTGGTTGGCTTAAGTAGGTTTCAATGTCTAATAACTGGGAACCCAACTGGTAAGTTCATATTAGAAATGTAATAATATCGGACTTTTACAGCGATTCATCTGTCTCTGACAGTACTGAAAAGTTTTTACATTATTGATGTAAATTCGGTTAAAAAAATCACCAGTAAATTTTAAAAACAATGTCTCTTGCAGGAAGATATATAAAAAAATTGAACAGAAATAGGTCAGTTGGATAAAAATGTGTGCTAAATACATATTGTATCTTAATACAGTGGAACTTGTGCAATCTGACACCTGAGTTTCCCCGACATCCTGTGACATTTACAAAAATTTATGGTCCTAAAGTATATTTGTTAGCTAAAGTAAAACCTGAGTATTTCGACATCCTCTACAATCCGACATATTTCCCTGGTCACTCAGTGTGTCAGATTAGACAGGTTCTGACATCCTCTACAATGCGACACATTTCCCTGGTCACTCAGTGTGTCGGAGTAGACAGGTTCCACTGTATACACAATTAGATTGTGTGTATTAGGAACAAAGGCATCATACTTCATAGAGTGTTTATAAAGTAAGAATTGATTGATATTTATTAATGTATTTAGAGAGTTATTTATAGATTATGATGTAGTCCCTAAGGACTGTCTAGGTGCTATGAATAGAATGATTTAACATGATTCACGTTTTTTTGTACTCTTTCATTGCCATTTTCTATGCAGGTGATTATGTTGAATAAACATTTTAGTAAAACATTGTTCACTTGATTATTATGATGCATTCAGAGAAAAATGAAGTACTAGGAATGTATCACAGCCAATTAAATCTGTTTCTCACTTTTGGAGTTTGATTGCAAATATAATTGATTATAACAATTGATTTTGTTTTCACTGGAGACATTGTTTGCTAGTCCTCCTCTTATAAAGACCCTTCTACCCCTATTATTTAAGCCAGATTTCAAATGCAATATCTCAAGAGAGGGCATCCCTATTTTAAGACCATGTTTAACCCACCACATTTTTGCCACTGTCCAAAGCCAAGACCTGGATTTTCGACATCATATTTCTGGTCAATAATTTGAGGTGAAAGGTGATTGTTGGTGTTGTTAATATTGGTTAAAAACGTTTTTCATGTTTCCAAACATGAACTAGAAGTTGATGCAAGCTTGCAGCATATGTGCAGCAAGTTTACTGCGAACATTTTGCCATGGACATTATATCTGCTGCAGTATGAACAATACAATACATAAGCTCTATTTAGAGTCAGAAAGAATCAAACAATTATAACACAAGCTCTAGTGAGATTTTATATCCGACATAATCCTGAACACACATTTATACAGGACATTTGAAGCATACCATGCATGCATAGAGGACAACTGAAGCATACCATGCATAGTAATGACTCTTGCTCGACAGTAACCATTTTCAGGCAAACGTGTAGGAAGAATCCCTTGTATATCATGCGATCGTAGTCTTTTATAAATACTTGGAATCCATTATGGATTGGAGAAATTCTAAATTACATTAATGACAATGTGCTGGGATGTTGTTTCTGTTTGAGGATTTGGAAGTAGAAGTGGGTGTACTCTCAGAAGTATAGATTCATCAAGATTGTCATATTGTTTGACATGGGAGTTGTCAAATATAAGTTTCCTCTGTGTGGAGGCTGTATTGGTTTGGTTTATGGTTTTCACGCCACTTTCAACAATATTTCAGTTATAAAAAAAACCCTGGCCTGTCGTAAATCACTGACTATCACATAATGTTGTATCGAGTACACCTCATCATAAAGAGCATGTAATACTATTTATTATTATACTTTCTGTAAGAATGTCCTTTAATAGAAATAAATTTCTAATTTGGCATAGAATTCACAAAGATTATATAGGGCTCATGCACTATGCCTAAATAGTTTTGTGGTCTGTTGAAGAAATGTCAGTAGATTTTTAAAAATATTACAATAAAATTACGAATAGTTGAATTAATCCGTTAAAACCTGTAATGGGTGATGAAGAACATTATACAGTGAGTGTCAACAATGTCGCCCACCACCACCACCACAACAAATTCATTTTATGTTTGTGTATTTCCTGCTGAAGGTGGGTAGTATGCTGGCGGCTGTGCAGTTGGGGTAGTTGTAGCATACTTTACTGGGGTCCCCACTTCGCTGTATGGTGGTAGTTTTGGTGCTACGGTAGTATATTTTACTGGTGCAATCACTTCAGATCATTGGCAGAGTGGTGGTCTTTGTGTAACACTATTGTATGTATTTGGTGTTTGCACTCGTGCAATCCTTTGATAGTCTGGGTTTCTATTTCTATTATATCGACAACATCCTTTTATACAACACGAAATACATCCAATCACAAAACAGATAATTAGCCAAAACCCTGAAAAACATTATATACAATTGCAAGTCAATCTTAATTATGTTGCACATCACTGTAAACTTTAATAATATATGCAATACGTTCTTTCTCCTCTACGATCTCCCGAGTAAAAACGACATGATCATATTGTATTCATGTTAATATGTATTTATTTATGTAATCTGATGTCCAACTTCATTTCCATTACAGACAATTTAACAGAAACACGACGGGTGCCATGAGTGGAACAGGAACTACTTATCATTCCGAAATACTATTATTATTATTATTTTTTTTTTTAGGAAACAGCAGATTTTAACGCTATTGCCACCACCACAACTTATAACTAATAACCTATGAATATAGGTGTGCTCCGATTACATCGGAGGAACCTACAAGTTAGAACAGAACAGTACCCGAATTCACTCTCCATATGTAGTTGGGTTTCGTGGTGTTTAATCTTTAGTTATCTATGCCATATTGACAATTTTGTTATATTTTCGTCTTGTTTCTTTTGACTATGCTCTGTCCCTCTCCGAGTTCTCATATAGCTCCATTGGTATCTTCTAACTTTAATTCTATATACTGGGGTAAAGCTGATGACCATAACTGTAATTACGGTCGTCCCAAGATGGCGGACGTGGAATTAGGTAAGAATCTTTTTTGTCGATTAAATTGTTTCTATAATGTATTTTAAATGACACATGCAATAGTACGATAGTAATCTATGAATTTTCACAAAGAGATGACCGTAATTGCAAGGTCATCTCAGTTTTCAGTTACGGTCATCTTAGCGATTTTTTAAAATCGGATTTTCTCTTTCATATACATTTTTCAGTCGTAATTTGTGATTTCCTTGTGATAAGTTCATAGATTGCTATCGTACCAATGCATGTACGTGCCATTTAAAATACATTATAGAAACAAATTCCACGTCCGCCATCTTGGGACGACCGTAATTACAGTTACGGCCATCAGCTTTACTCCAGTGTATATACATCCATACACATAACTATTAATACCATATTAACAGAAACATTGAACACAAACCACATTTTGACAAAAGGGACAAACGAGTATTAGGATAAAAAAAGTAGTTTAGATTCTCAATTTGTTTTGACATGTAGTATCATCAAGGACGTTTACGTCCTTGGTATCATCAACCAAATTATTCATCCCATTAAATTAAAAAAGTAAACCATTACTGATAGATGACTACAATAACACAGCACCACGAGTCGGTCCTCTGTATCTTGTGAAACTATCCAAAGAAGTTGATGTAAATCGGTGTTCACAAAACCCGTGACAGCGTTAAGCAGTTTTTTAAGTCATATCTGGGAAAAGTAGTGTTCATTACTTATCTACAGTCATTATTACAATATTTGACATAGATTTTTCTCTTTATTTCCTTTATAAAAATAATTGGGGCCATCGTGGTCGTGATCGTATGGTAGTTGGATTTACAACTACCTATGCAATCAGTGCCTATCACCACTAGCGTTGTGAGTTCGAATCTCGTTCATGGCGCGGTGTACTCGATACAACATTATGTGATAAAGTTTGTCAGTGACTTGCGGCAGATCAGTAGTTTTCTCCGGGTACTCCGGATACCTCCACGGACCTCCACGATATAACTGAAAATATTGTTGAAAGTGGCGTTAATCACCATACCACCCTCTATAAAATAATGGGACTTATACTTACACCATTCATTGTAAATACTATCTGAATCTTCACAACAGTAACCATTGCAGCAGTGCACTAAAAAATATGTATAAAAAATACATTGTCGCTAAAAACTAAACAATTATAAAACAGTGATATCTGACATCACATTCATCGTAACTCATGTTTGACGTTGTAGATAATTAAACATGTAGGGGAATGGATTGCACCCGAACCTATTGACGCGTGGTGGCGCTCGTGTACTACCAGTTATTTGTTCGGAACGTCTGCGGAAATGCTCGGATGTCTTCCTAACTTATCAGGTTTCAAGATGGCTAATCGTCGTACTTTCCTGTAGCCCTTTTCACAAAAATTCGTAACTTTAATCCTAAACTTTTCACTTAAGATTATCCTACGACAATTCCTAAGTCCTTTACACAAAGATTATCTTACGACAAATTTTAATCTTACGACTAAAATTACACTTACGATAAAAATTCTTCCTTAGGTGTACTCGATACAACATTATGTGATAAAGTTTGTCAGTGATTTGTGACAGGTCAACGGTTTTCTCCGAGTACTCCAGTTTTCTCCACCAATACAACTGATCGATATATTGTTGAAGGGGGCGTTAAACACCATAAACCATCTTCCTTAGCAGCCGAGTTTCATTTCCCGATAATACAACAAAGCATTTTTTTTAAATAAAATTATTCTATAAAATATCCCCGGCACTAATCTATAAGCAGATTTTTATGCTGTGATGTGTTTGTATGTTTATACTGAAATGTTATCTAATATATGAATCGGTCACAAAATATGAACGGGTATGATTTTCGCATTTCTAATGCATGTAAATTAAAATGATCTATAATAATTATCATTACTTGGAGTTGTGCGTCATCATCCACGCGTGGTTACTTTTGGTAGAAGTATTTGTAAGGGAGTGCATCTGGATTGTGAAAAAAGCCCTATTCATATAATTCATTTTATCGGTTATTTGTCAGCAAAATATTTACCCCCCCTTTTTTTTCCAATTAATCCCATCCCACATAAAATTATATTAAACGCTTGTTCTTTTTTTTACTGATGAAATTTTAGCCCGATTTTCTGAGATAACACAAATTAAGATGTGTTTATCATCTATCAATCATGAAGACGAATAAATATCCCTGTTGTATATATTATGTAATAATATGATAATCTAACTTGGGACGAAGTCCAATATTTTTTTTTTAAACAATATTAACTCGGATATATGGACCTATAATATTTTTTCAAACGGTAGACCGAGGGTGGAAAACCATTGAGTTTTTTCCTTCCCGAGATATATTTTTTGCATGAAAAATCGTTATTTTTTCTTCATATAAAACCAAAAAATTCTAGTTGAAAACTGCGAGGTCTAATAGATTTATTTTTGCATCTATTAGGTCAAGATATATTTTCTTTAAAATTTGGCGCCTGAAAATTGTTTGTGTATACCCCCTTCCTACAAGTTAAATTGTAATTCCCTTCGTACAACAAAATGCTGAGATACGATTGATGGAGAATGTCATGTAGACCACCCCCCCCCTTTTACGTATAATATACTGACTAATTTATGCATACTTTGGTCCTTATATTAGATAGAATACAAAGTATGTGAAAATGGAAATACGTATAGCACGAGATTTTAAACAGGGAAATCATTTGATCTCATTCAGCACACACTATACATATGGCTTTGACAACATGATAAACTTTAAACTTTGATAAACTTTGTTGATCTGTCCTCTTCACCAATCTGGTAAGGACATCAGTCTTCTTTTAAAGCTGTCCAAGGTAGGTGCGCTGACTACAGCAGATGGCAAGTCATTCCAGTAATTAACCACTCTATTTGACAAGAAGTTTTTTCTGACATCCGTTCTGGCGAAATGCTTAGCAAGTTTAAAGTTGTGTCCTCGTGTTATAGATGTGTTGAGTTTAAATAAATTATCAGTGTTAGTTTTATAACTATGATGAAGGTATTTATAAACTTCACACATATCCTGTCTACGCCTACGGAGTTCTAGTGGTTCAATATGAAAAGGGTGATTCGAAATTCTAGTACACCAACGCTGAACTTTATCTAAAGCTTCTATATCTTTAACTAAATATGGTGACCAAACTGTTGATCCGTATTCTAAAATTGGACGTACGATTGATTTGTATAATATAGATACTTTCTCAGATGTAAGATTAGTAAAACATCTTCTAATAGAGGGTTTGGGTCTAAGACATATCCGTATCCGTTAAGTATCCGTATCCGTATCCGTATCAACTATATATTACAATATACATTAACACTTCAGTTTCATATTTTATTTTTGTGAATATTTATGGTGTTTGACTCTTTCTGTATCCTTTTATAGACAGATTTCACTTCGATAGCAGGTTGGGAATGTATGTAATGTTTTATCCATAGCTGTCATGTATTATTTTTGATAACCGATTTCTCAAAATGACGCTTTGACCTGTTGATCGGGCGATCAGGTAATCCAGACTTAACCCTAGGTTAAGCTGTACTCAGGTGAGTTGTTGTTGGCTTGCTAATGTGTCACTCAACAATTTCTTACGTGAATACAGCTTAGGCCTGGGTTTAAGTTTTGATGATAAATTGGATCAGTAATGGCTAGCAAGAAATCTCCGACTTTTACTGAATTAGAAAAGAGAGTATTAATTGAGTTGGTTGACAGTAGATAAGGTATAATTGAAAGTAAACAAAGCGACGGAAAATGATCAGTAAAAAGAACGAAGAATGGGAAAATATTGGAAAATAATTTAATTCTCGCCATGGTGTACATAAAAGAAGTTTGACACAATTGAAATCTTTGTGGAAAAATTTAAAAGCCCGTACAAAATCGGCTGTTCTAAAAAAATACGACTGTCGTGAGTACTTCCAGGCCATCTTGCTACACCATTTGTTATTATTAGATCATGGTCACAGATTTTCTGAACATTCATGGAAAATATCCTTTTCTGTTGCGGAATAATTCTGCCGTATCCCTTCCTGGTGATTGGATAGGAATATGTGTACGATCTATAGCATCTACAACACCAGGAATTCTGCTTTGCTGCATAAACTGCCTTTGAATTTCCTTGAACTTCATTTCCGGATGGAAACTTAACATATTGTTTGTTCAATGAAGCAAGTGCCATGGATACCCGCTTAATTATATGTGAAACCGTGCTTTCATGAACACCGAACAAATCTCCTGATACTTTAAAAAAAAACTCCCAGTTCCGTAAAATCGTAATGCAATTAAAACCGGATTAAGAGGCGAAATTAATGATAACTTTTTCTGTTTTGGTTCCAAACTGTCTCTTATTTCAGCTAATATTGTCAATACACACTCCTTATTCAGCCTATTTCTATCAATAAATTCATCCTCAGAATAGTTTAAAAAAAGGTTTTGTCGGTCCCTAATCACTTGTTCCGTCTTATCAACCTTTCCACAACATTTATCCTATCTATGTCATCAATATAATCGTCCATGTTTATTTGATCATCTATTTAAACCTGCCCTATACCTGGCTCAGAGTTGAACTCAATACATGTACCGTACTCATGGATAAAACGAAGGTGCGCAAGTGAACTTAAAAAAAATAAGCTAGACTTAAGCTTGGATCACATTGATCCGGGATTAATCCCGACGTACGCAAGTGGCCATTAAGGTTGTCTGTGAACCGCGAATTTAAAACAGCGCGAATGTGGATTTCGTCAGTAAATCACGAAATAAAGACGGCGCGAAAATTTCCCGGGTTACAGTATATATTAGGGACGTCGCTATGGTTTTCCCGCACTTTAAATGCCCAGGGAAGACGGAAGAATATCGAAAAGAACTAGAAAAGAAATTTATCAAAATTTTCGGCGCAAAATTTAATGCAATATAGTTTGAGAACGTTCCCGCTGTCACAGATTCCCCATAGCGACCTCCCTAACGATGTTACACAGTTAGTCTTGCCAAGTCCCATGAAGGATGAAAGCGCTAGACTATTTAATTCGTCAAGAAATCGTTTTGTTACTAACATTTTTGTCTATACACTGCCTTAACATTTTATATATATATAGTCGATACGGATTCATATACGTTACGGATACGGATACGTATTAGACCCAAACCCTCTAGTAAGACCAATACGTTGGTTTGCTTTCTTAACGATATGAGAAATATGACAATCCGGGTGTAAGTCATTAGAAATAATTACTCCTAAATCTCGTTGGTTATCCTCTTCTATTAAAGGTATTCCATTCAAGTAGTATATGAATTCAAAACATTTACGTATTCGAAGTACTATGCATTTTGTTTCATTGAAACGCAACAACCATATTTTAGACCAAGCTGATAAAGTGTTCAAATCTTCCTGTATCTCTTGACAATCATCAGGATCAATAATTTCACGATAAAGCTTTGTATCATCGGCGAAGAGTTTTGCTGTAGAGTTGACACAGTCTGGTAAGTCGTTTAAATACAATAAAAATAGTATGGGGCCAAGATTGAGCCTTGTGGAACGCCGCTAGTGACATTCTTCCAACTAGAAGATCCACCTGGTAAAACAACTTTTTGATGGCGGTTAGTAAGAAAGGATACAATCCATCTCAAAACGTTACCACGAATCCCAGCGTTTCTAAGTTTCAATTTTAATCTGTTAATGTGGCACTGTGTCGAACGCCTTGGCAAAATCTAAATAGATGGCATCTGTACCTAATTTATTGTCAAAAGAATCAGTCCAATCATTCAGACATTCAATAAGTTGCGTAATACATGAACACATGCTTTGAAATCCATGTTGATGGCAAGATATAATACGATTTCTAGTAATATGAGTAATACTAGCATCTTGAATAAGTCTTTCAACTAATTTCACAACCTGACTGGTTAATGAAACAGGTCTATAGTTAGAAGCAGTAGATCGAGAGCCTTTCTTAAATAAAGGAGTCACATTAGCATCACGCCAATCTTGTGGTACATGACCGGATCTCATAGAGAGGTTAAAAATATATGACAAAGGAACATCAAAATCTAAACAGTTTCGTAAAACGTTAACATGAATACCATCTGGACCACTGGATTTAAATAGAGTAAGTTTTGCCAATTTTTTTCTTACTAAATCTGGAGTTACATCTAAGTCGCATAGAGCGGAATCGAAATTGACGACGGGCAAATCTCGTGTAGGGTCTAGTGGTTGCTCTTGAGTAAAAACAGATATAAAGAAGTTGTTCAATACTTCTGCTTTGTCCTTGTCATTAGTAAGTTTAACTCCATCTTTCTCGATCATAGC
This sequence comes from Gigantidas platifrons, assembly GCA_002080005.1. NCBI lineage: Eukaryota > Metazoa > Mollusca > Bivalvia > Mytilida > Modiolidae > Gigantidas > Gigantidas platifrons. Next base: position 963,188 of record MJUT01044164.1, on the reverse strand, counting down.
TATGGAACTAGAAGATTTAGAAAAATGTCTAGTGTAATTCCAAAAACGTTTAGGATTATCTTTAACCTGGTTAACCAATTTGTCCTCGTAATCTGATTTAGCTTGTGACATAATATAGTTCGTGACACCTCTTTCCTGATCATAGAGTAGTTCATCCGCGAATAATCCTGATCTTTTAAACTTGACCCACTTTTTCCTACGATTCTGTTTAGCTTTGGTAACCGATGTATACCTAGTCCATGGCTGCCCATGACGTTTACCCGGTTTGATTGTCTTACTTGGAACGAAAGTATCTACAAGATCATTATAAATGTTCTTAAATAGCATCCAACAATCGTTGATGGATTTCTTATTAAGCTTATTTTCCCAGTTGATATCTCTTTAGTTCATTTGATAACGATATATAGTCACCTTGTGAATACAAGTAAATTTTACGGGTTAAAGTGTTTTGTCTTGACACTGGAAAACGTACAGACAAGAAAACTGATTTATGATCACTCATGCCAAAAGGCTCATCTATACGACAATCTTCCACAAAACTAGGATCACTTACAAAAGCCAAGTCTAAAATATTATTACCACGAGTCGGTTCGTCCACTATCTGAGTAAGCAGGTTATCTTGTATTGTGTTCAAAAATTTCTCGGTTAAGGTTAAACCAGATGAAGCTTCCATCTTATTCCAATTAATTTGTCTAAAGTTAAAGTCGCCTAACAATAAACAGTTACTAGTGTCAATATTGTTAATTGAAGTACAAATACGATCGACAATAATGTTCTCATTAACTTCATGTCTATAACATGATCCAATAACAATATTAACGTTATGATGAGGATTTATATTTATCCAGCATAATTCTGCTTGTACATTAGTCTCTATAAGTGTAGGGTTCAAATAATCCTTGACTAAAAGTAAAGTTCCATCACGACTAGTTTGTGTATATGTACCTTGAGTATAAAAGTTAAGGTCTCTATCTTGACGAAATATTTTATATTCATTCGGAACAAATTCTGAGTTTTTCACTGAACTATCTAACCACGTTTCAGAAATACTAACTATATCAACATTAACTGAACTTAAAAAGTCATGTAACTGTAAAAACTTGTTAACTAAACCTTGGGCATTAAAGCAACATATATACAATGGTAAAAATTCAACTTGGTTTTTAATTACGGTACTGGCAGATTCTTCTCTTGCATCTCCAGCCTCGGTTTCTTTCTCACAATTCTCCCGTTTTTTATCAACCAGTTTGGGTCATTCTCACGTTTTTTAGCAAGCTCTTTGCGGAGTTTAATGTCCTGTTCCCTTTCAAACTTAGTTTGATCGGGCCCAATAAAAACAGTTTTTGGGTTAAAATGTACTTCTTGAGCATTTCTTACTCTTGGTCCCCGAGAAATTATAGTATTGCGTGTTTCTGTAGAGATCAACACTATTTTCAAGGGTCTTGTTTTAATGTTTGCTATGGTATTGTCATTATCAACAGCTGCAGCCTCATTCCTGGGGGGAAGGACTTCAGGTTTTTTACCCAAACGAACGACAGACGTAGGTGTAGTTTCAATATCCAGTACAGTTAATATTTCTTTGACTAAATCAGTGTCAGTTATATCATCAGATTCTGGCAACCCTCTAACGACTATATTCTTGATACGCTTTTGTTTCTCAACATTATCAGAGTAAATCAACTCACAAATATCACCTAGTTTTGATACATCTCCAGCAAGGCCATTTACCTTCATTTCCAATGTTTTAACATTTGTGTCTATCTTATTAACAGATTCATTATTAGCTTTGGTAGCAAGAGTTTGTTCAACCTTTTCCACCCTCTTAGTAAAAATCTTGAGATACTCATTACACCTGTCTTCTATAATCTTATCTGACTTGACGGCATGAAGAGCTGGCTTTGGACAGTCATGACAGAACCAATGAATATCTGCTCTAGAGAAAATTGCATCCTCTTCGGGATTAACCGTTGTACATTTTATACATGACCATAACAAGCATCTCTCACATTGTAAAAGTTTGTCTGCTTCTTCAGAGAAGTCAGTGTTACAATCTAAGCATGTGACAATATTATCATCTTCATCATTTTGTGAGCTTAGGACTTCGTAAGTGTTTTTGCTATGATGTGCGCCATTTTGTTTTTGGGAGGACCGCGTGGTGAATGTGGTTTTTTCTGGTCTACCTCTACCTGGACCTATAATGACAGAATTTTGCGTAAAGTTTGTGAAATAGAATGATACATATAAATGCATTGGCAATACAAAAGTATTTAGTAAACATATGAACATGATGTATTTTGATTGGATAATCAGTGTGAACTATTTTTGAACAGTACACTTGACAACGAATGACTATACCCAGCGACGGCGACTACCAGTTTCAAACGATTTCCCGCGGGGACTATACCTGTAGCATAGATTTTCCCGCGTAATTTTTATATATTTTTGTCAAGAATTATCTCCCTTAAAATAGACTTGCTCTGTAGTCTGCTGTCAACATGGCCAGGTTTGGCAATGCAAATATAGTGTTACATTGTAAATTTTATTATTATTATATTGAATTTGAGTGTGTTTTTCTTTTATGTCTGGAATGGGGTGTTATGTACTAAATATATTATTTTCTTCTCCCTCGAGAATAGTTTTCCTATAGGTTTGTGTTGTTCAAGATATGGTGAGGGTTTGTGTTGTCCATGGTCCTGTGGGGGTTTGTGTTGTTCAAGGTTTTGTGATACCTAGTAGTTTATGCTCAATTTGGGTTTATGAACATTTGCATTGTACAAGGTTTTGATGGAGTTCGTGTTGCACAAGGGTTTATTATTTTGTTTATTCTATATTTGTGTTATGTATTATAGTTTTAATCTTTTAGTTCAGCTGTTGGTTCTATATTATTACACTTCACTAAAGTTGACAAAGAATCATTCAAACTACACACAGATGTATATGCAATATTAGTGCAGTGTCTTAAAATGTAAAGTTTATGTGTTTGATGAATAAAAACTGGGACAAACTGTATTTACATTCACTTTAGTTCATAAAAGTATGTACAAATGTACATCAAATAATGAAATCATGCACTTATCCATTGACAGCCCGTTTTGATATTCTCTGTCAACAGGAAGTGAACTGATTTACAACTAGATTCCCAAACCTCAACAATTAAAACGTGAAAAGGGTACCAGAAAAGCCTTATTTCGGTCATTGACTGTATATAGCAAAAAATAAAATCGAGTCAGTGCAATCTGATTGCTCAAATAGAACAAGTACATGACAAATACAGAATAATGCATACTCACAGTCATCACTCATACAAATATTGTACTTGCATGTTAAATCACCCTGAATTAGAAATAAATAACGACGGTTATAAGGTTACATGAAGTAATATTTATGTTTCCTTAACACAGTAAGATACCACACCTACTAATCAATGAAACTAACAAGCCTAGCCAGAGTGCTCCAAAAGTCCAACACTAGAGCAACAGCATTGTAACAGAAATAAGTACAACATAAGGATGGGTAGTATATTGTAGTATTACTGAATGAATATAGTTAACAACCACAAGATATTGTTTTATATAATAACAAATTATAATTATATATATATATATACGTCTGAATAACCAGTCAACGATCAATCTTATGTATGTGATTTCATATGTGCAATTTCTGGTTCTTTTGTCCCGTATATGGATCGTCAAAAACTTTTTTTTTAAAGTAAGCCGCCATATTGGTTCGAAATTTTGTTTCATTGAACATTGATAAAGTTCCTCGGTGGGACGAAAATTTTGTCATTCAACGAAGTGTTTAATTCTTTATCACTTTGTTTTGTGTACTTGGTGTTGTTTGACAGACCATTTTAGACGTTTATATATATACACCGTATTATGTGTTTAAAGCCAATTGAGCAATTTTACAGCTATATGATAGAGATAACAGTTTTATAGTGCTAGTGTAAGCGTACTTATATTCCAGTGTGTAGAATTTCCGGTTAGGGTTAGGGTTAGGATTAGCATGGACAAAATAATCTAGTGCAATAATTCCTCTGGAAATTATACACTAGTGTAACTTGTCCTCTGGAAAGAATACACGGGTGAAAAGAAAACACTGTTACACTAGCTCACTTAAACAGACCACTGGTAGACATGTTCATCCACTCGGATGCATTGTTCTGATTCCGAGCCAACCCGTATTTGTTCTTACTCCTTACTGCTGTGTGCTTAACGAATAAGTAGGAAATACCAACCCGACCAGGGATCGAACCTATGATCAACCACGCTCGAGGCGAGTATGCTAGCCATTACACCACAGATGCAGTTTGCCATCAAGAAGATGATAATATATATATATATATATATAATGAAATAAAATTTCGAACCAATATGGCGGCTTACTTTAAAAAAAAAGTTTTTGACGATCCATATACGGGACAAAAGAACCAGAAATTGCACATATGAAATTACATACATAAGATTGATCGTTGACTGGTTTTTCAGACGTTGTATATATATACATATAGTACCAAGAATAACGTGTCACAAAGACTTGTCAATAGTTGCAAAATGATACAAAACGAAGGCAGCTATATAAGAAAGAGATAATTTGTAAGTAAAGGGATGTTCTGAATACCAAAAACACAAAAAGCAGTACACAGATAAAACTAAGTAAAAATCTCGGATCAAACGAATTTACACAATGAGGGAGATAATGTGTAGGCAATTTAGCAAAAGAAAGAACATTTCAAGCTAACAGATGTATAAATTTTGGTAATGGTGGTGCTGCCAAATACATGTATTGATTACCTGGACTATCTGTACTAATCCAGTACTAATAAAATATAGTACCATCTTCATTAGTGAATTCATCATCTTTTTAACAATTAATTAAAAAATCTTTTACATAATGCATATACATGTACATGTGCATGTGCACGAGGATTTATCTGTCGGCAATGATGTGACAAGTAAATATTTAGATATACAATGTATTTTTCTGAGTTTATTTATGATAACTTCTGTGATATAGATTAGTAAAGGTAAAAGGTAAAATATATGTAGGTTAAAAAATTTCAACATCATACACAAGTGTTTAAAAAACTGCCATCTTTAACTGAAACTTCAATCCACCAATTGTAGCTGCTGAGAACTTTCTCACCAAGGATAGCCCATGAAAGCCATTCAGCTTATTTCCAATGGTATAGCCGGGTCAGGTGGTTACATTTATATACTAGTATAAATAATTTAATTTGATGTGAATACTGCAATCCGATTGGCTGATTCGCCTGGAGCAACATTGGTTATACTCGATAACCTGGGTTGGTATTGTGACGTCACCAACGTGTTCATCCGCTAACAACAAATTCAAATAGTCACATGAAATAATCGCAATTAAAATCGAGGAATCATTAAATTTGGTTGCAAAAATAAATTATAAGGAATATTTGAAATTGTTGAACAGGTTATACTTGCATAACCTGGTTTGGGTCAGTTTACGCTTTTCATAAACCGCTTCGTTTCGCGGTTTATTAAGCGTAAGCTGACCAAAACCAGGTTATATCGTATAACCTGTTCAACAATTTCAAATATTCCTTAAATATTCAAGTTTACTGGTCCATATCAGTGTACATTATGTCCATTCAACTAATTTTTCGATATTTATATTTATATATACTTACAAGGGGTTGTCGTGGTCGTGGTCCTATGGTAGTTGGATTTACAACTACCTATGCAATTAGCGCATATCACCAATAACGTTGTGAGTTCGAACAGCTCAGGTGAGGTGTACTAGATACAACTTTATGTAATCAAGTTTGTCAGTGACTTGAGGCAGGTAGGTAATTGTCTACGTGTACTCCAGTTTTCCCCTCAAATAAAGCTGACCGCCACGAAATAACTGACATATTGTTGAAAGTGGCGTTAAACATCATAACCCTAACCATATATATACCTACATTACATTTAATTCGGTGAGATCATTGAAGATTATCGTCAGTTTCAGCTAGATCTATTTCGTGAATATCGGACTTAGTGGGGGAAAATTGAAAAATATACAATACCACACCGTCAGAAATTAGAACAGTCCCAATATCATGCAAGAAAAGAAAGCTGAGACAGACAAAACTACACCAGTGAAACATGTATTAGGAAATAAATAAAATAACAAAAAACACGTGACAATATGAAACAGTTAAAATACCTTCGTTTTCTTGTGATGTATGACACTTCTAGAGTCATCCTCTGATTGTCTGTCAAATCGATGCAGTAGATACCTTATTGGGTTGCGAGTTAGTGAGTGATAGTTTAACGCCAAATCAGCAATTTTTCAATAGGACGATGATGAGGTCTGCTTTGTACTAGACCGACGCGTTTAGTTGGATGTGTATAGGGTTGCAATTCTTGCTTAACGCCAGCTCAGCAATTTTTCAATAAGATGATGATGCGGTCCACTTTGCTCTAATTTAGACCAACACGTTTTGTAGGATGATCTTTATAGTGCTAGCTCACTGATACAGATGTCTATGGGTAGACATGTCGCTCCACTCGGACACATTATCCTGATTCCGAGCCAACCAGTCTTTGCTCTTGCTCCTTAATGCACGTGGTTAGCGGAGAAGCAGCAAATACCAGTTTATAGTCTTTGTTTTGACCCAACCGGGGCTTGAACACACGATCTACCGCACTCGAGGCGAACACGCTAAATATTACACCACCGATGGGGTTCACACCAAACTTAGGTCGGGTAGACAATAGATAAATGTACTGTGGATATATGTAGACAAATTATTTTGAACTATTTAAGCAGAGAAACAATTATTTATTGATAGCTTTTTATTTACAAACTTTAGATATACTTCTTTGTTCTTACTCTTTGTTGTTTCATTTTGATTATTATTATCTCCCTTAGACCCTGTTGTTGAAAAACATGGCTGGATTTCCAAAGAGTTCGAAAAAGCTAATGATATTGTAGATTATCATCTAAAACATGTGTGTATAGCACTTTGGTACTGCAAAATTGATGAAAACATCACATATGTTTGCCATATTAAATCTCAAAAGTTTTTTTTTTTCCACCATTTAGCATACCTGTTGCCTTATCTCTATGAAATGTACACAATCTTTTGAGTTGTTATTGCTCATATTTATTATCTTACCGTCCTGATTGGTACAAGTACTTGTAGATTAATTTATAGTCTTGTTTAATTGATGTACATGTGTCAATTGCTAATTGCAAAAAAAAAAAAAAAACATTACTAGCTCGCCATATAATCTGGAAGTAAGACAAGAAAGTCATATAGCTTCGTTATCTATATATATATTATCCATCGTATTTCCCAAACGCATGGCTTTGTAAATTACAACAAAAAGAGGTGCACTCGACTCGCAGCGGCAAGTGTTAAAGTTTACCAGTTGCTTGCCCATGGTCGGGTCACTCATTTCAAATCAAGCCTCTCTTAAAAATGACTGTGATCGTTTTTAACTTTTTAATTTTTACCTCCGCAAAATAGTTCTCCAAGAAGTGGGGGGAGGGGGGTCATTTTTAAGAGAGAATTGATTTGAAATGAGTTATTTATTTTCATCTTTATTGATATTTACAATAATTAAAACAATTTTAAGTAGATTTTTTTTTACTGTTTCTAAATTTTACAAAAATCTTGTAAAATGAGCGTTGACAGAGATGTTGTGTAGCGTAGCAGGAACGACAACTCTGGATAGAGAATGACGAGTATCCACAGGAGCGTTTTTGATGGCATTAATGGTCTGAAAATAAAAAAGAGACACAATTAGCGTAACAACATTACATGAATATTGAATCCAAATAGAAAAGTCAATGTGAAAAGTGGAGGTAGTGTAAAATACTAATAAATGTCTTGAAGATTTTCTACTAAATTTGTATTTTTTAGCCAACCTGGCTTTTTTTCGGAAACTATAAACCTTTCTAACACCATATTTTTACTTAAACTAACATTAATTCTTTTACATTCAGTCAGAACATTATGGGGTGTTTAAAATCTTGCAGTGAAATGCCATGCTCCGGGATAATCCATATTTTTAAATAGCGCCCTAAGAAATTCTGTAGATCATGCATCAATTCCTCCATACAAATATTAATATACAACTAAATTTAATAAAATATGGGCATTAAATAATCCCAATATAACATTAAATAATCCCAATGTAACCTTCAATTATCCATTTTGTTATGCCATTATGATTAGTATTTTTCAAAATTCATCAAAGCAAAATGAACTTTTTTCTTTAAAAAGGACTACATTTTGTACTTTTGTATTTGTACTAAGTTCTGATTGGTGAATTAGTGTTTTATGCCTATATCTAATAAGAGTCCATGTTTGCAATAATATATAACGCAAAAAAAAAAAAAGTCTAGCTAAGGCCATGCAAAGTTAATTACTTTGTTCTCAGGCCCTTTTTTGTCAAAATTGATGAGGGAGGGCGGCATTTTTTTTTTTATCCTTTTACTGCTGTAAAAAGTGATGAGGGAGGCATTTTTTCTTCTTTTTTTTTGTGAAAAATATGGCAATGTATAAATCTTTTCATTATTTTATTGAAAATTTCAATTTTATTTCTTCCGATGGTGGCAGAAACATCACAAGTGGTTAATTTTTATGGAAACGTCCAATCCGCTGGTCCCAATGTACCATTTGTTATCTCCGTAAACAATTCCAATAAGGTACAAGCTTCGGAGAAGCCCCCTATTATGTTTCCTGGTAAAACTGGCAAACATTTGTGCCGAATTTGCACAGAAACGATTGACATTTTGTCTAAATGTCAAACGGAAACACGTTTTTTATTTATACATTGTCATAACGATGCTTTAAATCTCATTTAAGCATGATGCGTTTTAAAGCGTTTCACCGACCACGCGATATAAGAGAAAAACGGATGCGGTTGTTTTTTCCGTACGGACAGCGCTACCGCATTTAAAATTTTTTTTTTACTATTATTGCAAAAAAATCGGCAATGCGGCGACGAATTTCCACATGCGGGCGGGCCTGAGAACCAAGAAATTAACTTTGTATGGCCTAAATCTTAATAAAATAATCCAGAGGCCACATAATATACATTTGACTTCGCACATAAATTTCTCCCAATTTGATGGCAAACATTTTTTTTTTAATTTCTAGATTAAGACTGAAAGCTTGATTCAAATTATATCATTACCATTTGAGATTATTTTGTTTTATAAATTGATGGATCCCACTGGATTGTAAAGTAGTGGTTGTACATCAACTAAGGTACTGTTATACATGGCTGGTTTGTTATTGATGCTGTTCTTATCTTTAACCTTATGTCTACAACAGGGGCAACACAGTTTTATACAACCTGACACACATCCTACAAGTGCAATCCAGATAAACCAGAACCCTGGAATAAACAATGCAACATAGTTTATACAAGCTGACAAAGCTCTTAATATTGTAAACCAGTTTATTCAAGCTGACAAAGCTCCTAATCCTGTAAAACAAACTAGCCAGAACACTGGAATAAACAATGCAACATATTTTATACAATAAAAAAAGTAGATATCAAATTTAGAAAGCCAAATAACTAAAAACATTTTGGAACAAGAATACCAAAAAGAATATCTAAACAGAATAGCCTAAATCGGCTAAGGTCGCCAATACTTAGAGATTAATATAAGTTCCAGCAACTTGTTTCCCAATCCCATTAATTACTTCTATTATGTATATATAGTTGAGTATTGTAATGTTATGTTCTGTTGAATTAAGGTGGTACCATACACTTCAGGTAACATTTGATCTGCTCGTTTAATTTTCTTATATTTTTGGCAGTGTGTTTGAACATATCCACTGTAATAAATATAAAAATTTTAACAAATTCCAACCAACAGACTCCGAGCTATAAATTCACTAGCCACATACCAACTTTTCTCTCTGTAGTTTTGATCACCGAGATGCTTGAAATCTGCATACAAACGTCATATGATCAAAACGTTCAACTGATTTTAAAGAGTTATCTCCCTGTAGTGTTAGGTACCACCTTAATTAATAAACTATGTTTAAATCAATGCTAGAGGGAGGGGCTGACAAGCTGACAACCCTCCTAACATTGTAAAAAAAAAGTTTGATGATGCCAAAGGAATAATCAAAGGCAGTAAATCAAAGAAGAACAGAACATACAATGGTCAACAGAAAAAGGAGAAAAGGGCAGACGATGATCTATAGAACACACACACAGAAAACTAATGATTGATAAACACGAACCCCTCTAAAAACCGTGGATCAACTAATAGAACAAACTTGTCAGAACTTGGGTGTAATAATTAAACCAAAGGTGTATACAATCTGATAAAAAAGGTTTTAACATTGCAGTTAAAATGAAACAAAAACGTCAAATAACCATCAGCCAAAACACTGGTATCAGAACACATCATGATATTAAGCGGCTAAAATCAGTCATGACACCAGGAATGTCAACAAATGAAAACAATCTAACATAGTATTAATAAAGAAACCAATTTTGTTTTAATGTAAACAGATATACAGATGATGAGAAATCGTATTGCCAATTAAATTTAGACTGAAAATTGGCTAATGTTGTTTTCCACTTGTGCCTTCCGCTGAATTTAAATGTTGTAAAACTCTAAATGACTCTCTTTCATAAAACTAGTTGTATACATATGGCAGCTTTTGAGTCACGAAGAAAATATATATATTATGCATATAAATTTCAAACCTGCCGTAACGGTCACCTTTATATAATGGTCACCTGCTCATAACGGTCACTTTCGTGCTCTCCCGGTGCATTTTACGATATATTTTAATTCGATATAGCGGTCACCTGTTCAATGCGGTCAGCGGTCACCATTTATAAGTAATTTTCAGTGTAAAACCCTATGTATAACGGTCAATTTTATTTTAAAAATAATACCGGAAGTGATTTCGGAAGATCGGTATTTTTCTCAAATGTACCAAAAATCCTGAGGTGTTACAAAATATATTGACTAATTTAATTAATTAAATAAACAAACACATTTTGTTTTGTGAATCGTAAATGACATAAAGGACAGTTTATCCCCGGGTGTTATTGGGGATCTTTATTCATTACGACGAGAATAGAAATTCACTCACCAAAAATATGTTGTATCTAGTGCATCATGTCAAAATCATCAACATCCTTAAATATAGGAAAGCTTTGAAATTTGACAACAAAGTGAAAGCGATAAATCATTGTGATGTTGGGCAAAGTTGTCGGGCTGTGGGCGAGGAGATGGGTATTGGTCATACCCAGATAATGAACATTCTTTAGAGAAAATGCGAGATTCTTTACGATTTTGAAAACAACGTTCCCAGTTCAACCTCGTGTCACTGGAAATTGTACGACAGGAACAAAATAACCAGTAAAACATTATTAAAAACATGAGATGTAATGAAAAATGTTTATTTACAACTAACGTGCAATATTTTGTAAAAAAATCAAAGCCCTTCACATAAAGGTCACCTGTATATAGCGGTCATTTTGTCAATCTCCCCCAGGTGACCACTATAGACAGGTTTGACTGTATAGTGATGTCCAGCACATATTGTGTTGTGTTTTTGTCTTGTTTTATTCGTTTTGTGTATCCTATGTGACCAGTTTCTCTGGATTGTAAATTTTGATTGTCCCTTCGGTATTCTCTAACGGTTATCTAATACTATATGATATTATGTTAGCATTTATGTAAATACATATAGATTCTCCTTCAGTTGCCCGTGGGTTACGATATTTCTCCACGCGAGAGAGTTAAATTAAAAATTTTAACCACGAGCCGTTAGGCGAGTTGTTAATATTTTTAATTTAACTCTCGAGAGTGGAGAAATATCGTAACCCACATGGGCAACTGAAGGAGAATTTGTTTCTCCCATTATTTAACACGAACTTTATTTCAAAAGCCGTCAAACGAGTCAAACGAGCCAAATGCGGGGAAAGGCTCGAGACATTTTAATCCTCAAGAGGATTACAGATTTTTCCACCACTGGTTCAGCGGGGTTAAAACGACGTCATAATGGGAGAAAAACTGATATTATGCTTACATTGCTGTTCTATCATCTTATTATACTTACACCACTGTTCATATATTCTTTTATTTTCACAGCAATCACCTTCACAGCAATAATCTAAAATATATAGTAGGACAGAACATATTTTAACATTTTAATAAGTGTGGACAAAGTAATACGTAGTGGATCGAAATGACCCTACATAACTAGACCAATAATGTTTTTCAAGCCACTGATTCGTTTCAACCTGTTACTTTGATTAGAATCATCGATTTGTTATTTTTGTTCTGTATTTCAGCATCAATGGGGCCGGTTCGTTTTGATCGATTTTTGAACATCAAAATATGTTCGTTCTGTTTCTTCTTTCGCGTCAGTTTCTGTTCATTTTGTACCTGCCTTCAGCATCAACGACTGCTCACCTTGTTCCTCATTCAACAGTTGGTTCTTCTGTTTTGTGTCGTTTTTCAGCATCCACGATTGTTTCCTTTTGTCCCTTGTTCTGTAGTAGCAATGACTGTTCATTCCGCCCGTATTAATTAATGACTCTACCTTCGTTCGGTCCTCTATTCAGAATTAGTTTAGCTGTTGTTATTTCTGTCCGTTATTCTGCATCAATGACTGTTGTGGTCTGTAACACTTCATCTTTATTTCATAGTGTTGTACTAGTATATAGTATGCGCTCAATTGATTCTGTATTTGTTTGTTTCTAGCTACATGTATTATATTTGATGTTAAATGGCCAGCAGTTCAAACTCTGTCAACAGTAATAATGTAGGATTAGTGTTATGGTGATTAACGCCACTTTCAACAATACTTCAGTTATATCGTGGCGGTCAGTTTTATTAGTGGAGGAAACTGGAGTAGCCACAGAAAACCACGGACCTGCCACAAGTCACTGACCAACGCTATCACATATTGTTATATTGAGTACACCTCGCTAGAGCGGGATTCGAACTCACAACGTTAGTGGTGATAGGCACTGACTGCATATGTAGTTGTAAATCCAACCACCCTGCCATCACAGCCCCTATCAGTAATGTAAGCTATTGAATTTTATCTAATAAAGATTTCATTAGAAGAAATTGTTTGATCTAATTACCGGTATGACGTTGAATAATAAGCAATGAAGAAAACTATTGAAACAATAATGATGTAATGAATCTACTACAAGAAAATATCTACACAGGTTTGAATATAATTTACTTTCTTAATTTTTTCCACTATTTTTTCAAAACCTCATCTATTAAACACGGAACATGATCTGTGTCACAAATGAGTACGGATATGCTCCACTTGTCATAATCACTTTCCGGTTCTTTCCCCATTCATGACTTATCACCTGGATTGTAGCTAGAGTAACACGACGGGTGCCACTAATGGTGCAGGAACTGCTTTCCCTTCCGGAGCACTTACGTTCACACTCGGTTTTAGTGGGGTTCGTGTTGCCCGATCTTTAGGTTTCTGTGTAGTATGATGTATATCATTGTTTGTTCCTTTGTCATTTTAACCATTCAGTCCGTCCATTCTTCGATTTACGTATTCTGATTGCCCCCGTGAAATTATTAAAATCTTCTATTGAACACATAATAAAATACTCTTTCCCTATATATACGGGTGATCTACATAAGCAACACGAATGATACTAAAATGTACATAACAAACTTACAATCATCACCATAACAAACGTATGATCCACAGTTTAGATCACCCTGTAATATAATAAAGCAAACTATAATACATTATCAGTTTTTGAAATGTCCATCAAGCTATTCTGTTGGATCCAATATATATTACGAGAGTAGAATTAAGAATCTAAAGTGATCACATCTTATGTTACCCGTATTTTTTTTTTATCAAACATACAATTGTAATTAAAAATGAATACAAAAACAAAACAAAAAACCCCCCCAAGAAAATAAAAAAATATATATAATTCCATTTTGAATTTTATTTCACTCATAAATCTCAATACATTTATGTTTTTATTTACAAACCTGAACAGTTTTAATCCAAAAAGTAAACAGAATTATCACTGCAATCAACAACATGCTATACTATATTTGGTGTAAATTAAATAAAAAGTTCATCAACGTTATCACTTATATACATGCATAACAGGTTTATCAACATTATGTTATTTCTGGACCATTACAAATAGGAAATCCAAGTTTTAGTGAAGGTTTGTGATATGGGATTTATAAAAAAAAATATGTTGCGTATTTAATATACAGAGATAAAGACAAATAAAAAGATATCGACATCAGATGTGTATGTAAATGTACTTCCTGATTTCATAACGTAATACATTATTTCATTTGTACAATAAAACGATGAGTGCTACTAGTGGAGCAGGAATTGCCTACCCTTCCGGAACACTCAAGTTCATCCCAAGTTTCAGTGGGTTTCGTGTTATTCAAAAGTTTCTGTGTAGTGTTTTGTAGATCATCTTCTTCCTTCTTTAGATAACTGTGTTTTGTAGATCATCTTCTTCCTTCTTTAGATAACTGTGTTTTGTAGATCATCTTCTTCCTTCTTTAGATAACTGTGTTTTCCGTTCTTCTTCCTTCTTTAGATAACTGTGTTTTCCGTTCTTCTTCGATTGATGGCTTCTCATTATCCCTTTTGCTATCGTCAGACTTTTCTAAACTACAATTGGCATATTGAAGCCGTTGTCAAGGATCAAATGTTCACATTGATTACAAATTCAACAGCCACAATTGTAAACTACAGTGTACCTCTATACATCAACATAACAATACAAAATGATAAGGTTATAGTAATGTCTTAGTGAACTCTAAAAATTCAAAACGTAACTTGTTTTCATACATTTTATCCTTCCAAATCACGGCAAATCCACATATATGGAGCAAGACGATCGTCCATTTCTCACTGGGTTATTATTTTGTTAAATTGTCATATCCATGCCAGCACAATATGATGTATTTGGTCACACGCACACCTCATATGATACACTTCAGACTATTCATTGAGGATTTGTATCTCTCAATACCCATGGCAAGCCCGGTCTCATTAATTGTACCTATATATTTTCATCAGCTTCTGTTATTGTCTTAAATGTACCTATGTTCTGCCACAAACTTTCTTTGGATAATTTTTTAAAGTACTAAATGTCACGAAGTTCGCCTTATATCTATTAAGGACATATATCAATCTATGTAGAATCCACGATACTAGAAGCGGAAGTCATCTCTCTGAATACCACGTGCATTATCTGTTTGCAGACGTTTTTTTCCGATAGAACTATAAAAAAAAAGATGGCAGTGATATCATGATTTGCTACATAAACGGTAATGAGACTGCAATTAGAAGTGGAGAAAAAGCCGGTGCGATGTAATGAAATATACACCGTAATAGCTCACAGAAATAATTAGAAGACATACGAATTAATACCGCTAGGGATCACTTACGAAATCCATATACATTGTATGTGCTTTTTTCTAGACATTTATTAACTGTATGTATGCATAGTCAATTAGACAAGTGTGATAAAGTCAGATGAAAGAGAATTATGAAATAGAAAGATATAAACAAGGTCATAACGGATGGATGAAATTCTTACAGAAGACGACAATAAAAACAAAAGTGTCTTATCATAGATATGTCTTATTACTGTACAGTGTAAATAATTCTCTTTGATTGAAAAATCGGATCGATGGTGCAATGGTAAATCACATTAAGTGGACTGCTTGATAAAGAAATTAGGCATTGCAAATTCACTTGGCATCCCTAAATATACCCCAACACTTACGGAAAAGGAAATCTAAGACAATCATAGGTCTATTTGAATTCCAACCAAAGATGAAGAACTGGATATACCGTCACTCTACTGGATTCCTAAATTTAACAAGTATCCTTGCAAACAGCATTATGTTGCTGGGTCTGCCAAATGCTCCACGAAACCTCTTTCCAAATTATTAGCATATATTCTATCAGCAGTCAAAACCGGGCTTCAGAGTTACTGTGATACTAGCTACTCAATGGGTGGCTTGAATCAGATGAGGATTCTGAATAGCTCTAAAGATCTGTTAGAGTACATACAATCTAGGTCCCTCACCTCCTGCAATAACATTAAACTACATGTATTTGACTTCTCTACCCTCTACACTATTCCTCACTCTAAGCTGAAGGACAGATTAAGAGACTTTTTCCAACTGTGTTTCATAAAAAAGAATGGCCAAGGTAGATACAAATACCATGTGCTAGGAAGGGACATATCTTGTTTTGCAAACAAACCATTCTGATTCTACCAAGACGTTCCCTGAAACTGACATCATCAAAATGCTGGAGTTTTTGAGTGACAACATATTTGTTATATTTGGTGGACGTGTTTTTCAACACATACCCATAAATACAAACTGTGCTCCTCTTCTCGCCGACTTGTTCCTTTATTTGTATGAAACAGACTTCATACAGGAGCTTCTCAAGAAAACAGAAAGAAGCTACCCGATCCCTTAATTTCACGTTCCGCTACTGTATATAAATGATGTCCTTTCACTAAATGATTCTAGGTTGGTGATTTCGTTGATCGCATCAATCCCATTGAGCTTGAAATAAAGAATACCACAGATACATCGAAATTGACAGTGAGGGGCGGTTGATATTTATGTGACCAGACAAACGCAGATACTATAAAACATTTGCTAGCAGTCATAGAGAAGTGACGATAATGATACGATATCATAATATTTCTTTAAAGAGAGAAAAAGCATTGCTTCCACATCCCCGATTAACTTTGATCAATTATTTCTTCATTACTTGAGTGTGGTAGATCGTGGGCTCTTGCCCCGTCGAGTCAAAGGAAAGACTATAAAATTAGTATTTTTTGCTTATCCGCGAGGATCGCATCATTAAGGAGAAAGTGCAAAGGGAATCAAAATAACGTTTCCGAGTGGAGCGACATGTCTACCTTCGGACTGTTGTTTGAGTGAGCTTGCACTATGAAAATCCCACTAAGCGTGTTGGTCTAGTCCAAAGCGGATATCTCATTATCTTTCATCGAATGTAACGAATGCTAATTAATATGGTTTATTGCATTCGTATCAGATTCTAGAGCTTAATTTCCGTTGAACGTGCTTATGTTTTTATGATTTGGGGTGAATGGTTGGATGGTAATATGTTTTTTACAATGTCGACTTTCGTCATGGAGACCTTGTGATCGATTTGATTAAACAACCATTTGTATATACGTCTCATTACCGTTTGGGTTATATCGATGGCTATTTATAGGTTGATCTAATATGCATTCATTTTGATCAACGTTAACTATCCCAGAAAAACAAACTCCTATACAATTTAACAAACAGTGCAATATCGAAATGATTTAATTTTATATTACAAAAGTGTTTTTGTTTTCATTTTTTTCCCCAAATATCATGAAGCACAGAGTTAGATGCCATTTTAATGCATTCATTAGATTTAGACCAATACGAAATAATCAGAGCTGTTAAAAACAATACTATTAAAAAAGTAATTAGTACATTATGTGAGAGAAATGTGTTGATAATCACATTCAGATGGATGTTGCCATGTTCAAAGCAATAATGCACAATTCCCATGGCAATATCCTTCTTTCGGCTGTGTGCGTACCGGTTTGACGTCATTCTAGAAACGATTCGTGTATACTAAATTAGATATCTACATTTTTAATTTAAATGTAGTTTTCAAATCTAATTTAAAAAAAATAATAAATCATTAGTTCTATATTGTATGCTTTAATATGTAAATGTAAAGAATAGTTTCATTACATAGAATATATACATGTAATATGATAATATGCTATTCGATAAATACAGTTTGAAGATACCAAAGGGGTAATCAAAAGCATTAAATCGAATGGTCAAAAGAAAAAGGACAAAAAACGATCTACAAAACACTAAACAGAAAACTGAAGATCGAGCAACACGAATCGCACTTAAAACCGCGAGTGAACTCGTGTGGTGCTCCGGAAGAGTGGCAGTTCCTGCTCCATATGTCGGACCTGTTGTATTGCTCTTGTTACAGACCCGGTATTACATGGCATTATTTCAATTTTATTGTTCGTTAAATCTTTATACGTGACAATTTCAACAACTCTTCGTGGTCTACCATATTTACTATTTGTAAATCGTGTTGTAAAACTCGACTTCTCCGTCCATTTCTTGAAGGGGGTAGGGTTAGTACTTCGCTAATAGTAAAAACTACGTCTAGTAGGTTCAACTTGTATTTGATGATCTAACTTGACAACGCTACGTAATATATATGACGTTACACAACATGGTTAACGTCAGTTACTGTTCATCAACATAATACTTAGAATTGCGGCAACTCCATGACACTGGGGGCGCCAAGAAGTGAAAATGAAATTAAAAAATACATAATATCGGAAAAATTAAACCAATGATAGATGTATGATAAAAATAAAGATTTCACTTTAACACTTAATGTCTATGAATAAACATTCACACTCCAATCGTCCATTATCGAATTTTGTCTCTTGTTTCTGTCCTAGATTTACGCTCTAGTGACGACATATGTTGTGTTGACATGGAATTATCGTACACTTCTATCGGATACAGTTTAGAAATTGGACGATTTGTAAGTCCATAACTTGTGCGTAATTTTACAGCTCTGATTAGTCCATCCTTCCCGAATATTAGTTCGTCCACCACGGCTAACTTCCATGTGATTCTCGGCGAGTCATCATGAATCTGGACCACATCGCCTATTTTTATGTTCTGGGTGTTTTTACCAAATGTCCTATGATATTCTCGTAACGACGTTAAATATTCGTTCTTCCATCTAGTTCCGAATTTCTGAATAATATCACGCTGAATCTGTAGACGACGGTTCAAATTTAATTGTGTATATGGTTCAGTGTCGTATATGTTCTTAATGTCCTTTTGTGGATATGGTAGACAAGTCAATCTCCCGCCACAAAGAAGATGAGACGGCGTTAACGGTTTTGGTTCATTTAGATTTGATGACACATAAGTAATTGGTCTATCGTTGATTTTTGGTGGTACTGACATAAGACAATCATTTAAGCTAGCTTTATCTGAAGATTCACGGCAACTACAATCGTACACTATTCGTATCGGAGTTGTTAACGAGTCCTTTTTAACAGCATGATGAGGAATGTAATGTATTCTCCTATTCGTATTTATATCTACTTCTACCTTTTCAATAAATCCACGTTTTTCTTGGTCGGCAATGATGTTTCCGTACAATTTTAATATTTATCGTTCCTTACTAAGTCTGTTGATCATGTTTTCAGTACGCCTTTTAGTTACGTTAAAATTACTTGGTAGTTCCGGAGAATCTTCTTTCCATGGTAGTTCGGCTGAATAACGGTTATCCTTGTATCTAATACTTGTCGTCGCGTATGTCTCACTGAAATCATTGTTTATGTTTGTATATTCATCTGTAGTTACTCCCATAGATTCTAATTTCCAGAAACGCTCCAAATCGTATTCCTTATTCTTGTGTTGGATTAATATGTGCAACATCGACGCTGAAGTTGTATATCCTGTTGAGTTGCTCATGGGTCCGGATAGCAAATATCCATGTCTTGATTGAACAGCAGTGGGTCCTTTTCCACGGATTATCTTGTTCTGAACGATATCCCAATAATAATCTGCGCCAATTAACATTGAAATTTCGAATTTATCTCTACTGCAAACGGGGTGAGCTAGTTTTAATCCTTGTAGGTAGTGTAATTTAGACGCATCGAACTTAATGTTGGTCTGTAGAGGAGCAGCAATAGTCGGTACAATAAGTACTTCCATTGATATCTTTTCGCCATTCTGAGTGTGCAGATCAACAATGGCTTTACCCAGATTGCGGATACTTCGGTTACCATCTCCAAATGCTGCTAAACTGACATTAGATGTTCGGTTTGGTTTAAGCTTTAACTTACTGGCTAAATCCATGCTGATGAACGATTTCTGTGATCCCTCGTCTAGAAGTATGTTAGTTGATACAGACTGGTTTCCTGCCCATACTGATGGCACAGCTGTTTTCAGTAAAACGTCAGTTCGTTGTTGAACTGAAGATGATGATGATGATGAATGAAAAACTGAAGAATTGCGATTATTATCCCCGACATCGACTGCATTGACGGACGTACTACTTTGTCTTGACATGTTTTGATCATTCCGTGGTTTATCCTTTTCACATAAACTAGTATGGTGCTTCTTGTTGCATTTACGGCATGTAAAACGTGAACGACAATCTGTAACCTTGTGGTTACCGACACAGTTGAAACATAGTCTTTTTTGCTTAATCGTTTCTCCCGATCTACAATGTTTGTGCATTCAAGTGAAAAATGTGACTGTTGACAATAGACACACGATTTTGTGTTCGAAATTTCGTTGTTTCTCTTATTTTGGTTTCCCTTGAACTGTTGTTTTGTGTTACTAGTATATTTTGATACGGTTCCAGCGTGAAAAGATGCAGTTGGTGTTACCATATCGAACGAGTTATGATTTCCTGCCTCCTGTATGCACATTTCCTTGGCTATTGCTTCACGTAACGATCTGATATTCCAATTGTTACTTCCGTGTTCTCGTGTCAACCTTTTTCTCATTTCGGCGGGTAATTTTCCAAAAATAATAGGTATGAGGAGAGAACCGTATGTGTCCTGTGATTGTCCGAGTGACTCTAAATCTCGAATACTGGCTCCCCTTTTGTCAAACAAGATCTAAGACTATCTAATGTAACCACAGGCACTAGACGTTTTGTCAATATGAATATAGCATAAGCAATGGGCAGAAAATAGTGTCCAATATATATAATATATACAAGGCTTCCAATGCCAAATTCGGTCAAAATGTAAGCAAAGCGGTTTATTTTTTGCACGCCTTTTTCGTGTAAATCTCGTGGTATCCTTCGATTCTATACTACCTAAATATACTTCTGCCTTACTTTTTTCGGGAATTAATCCGTTATCAGAGCGTCACAGAGAACTTTTTGTTGAATGCTGAAGTTTAACGACTTCCATGGTGGTCAATAGCCATTGACAAAACGTCTAGTGCCTGTGATGTAACTGACGGACATGGGAATTCTAGTAGATTTTACATGAATGCATTAATTATCATGTGTTGTTGTCCGAATGGCTTGTTCATAATTTGCGTTTGTTAGAGATAAGCCGGAAATGCATCTTTCAGCTTCATTCTGCAACTGAGACTTTAAGTAGGTAAATTTCTGAACGTTTGTTAAAGCTGTGTTTGAGATAAACCGGAAATGCATCTTTCAGCTTCATTCTGCAACTGAGACTTTAAGTAGGTAAATTTCTGAACGTTTGTTATAGCTGTGTTTGAGTGTACACTGGACTCGAATGAATTCCCAGAACGTTTGCCATAATAAAATGTCTCCCGAAAAAGTACGTAGATCTAGTGTCGGAAGCCTGTGGTAAAATCTGTGTGAAGGGTTATTTTCAACAACTTGCTGTCTTGTATTATCGGATGAATTAGGTATAAATGGTTGACTGTGGCATGGGTTTGTATTCTGATTTATATCATGCGTACTTTGAATATTCGGTAACATTGTTGGAATTGCAGAAACTTCCACAACCGTAGTCTGATTTGTGCTTGATTTGGGGTCCTTGTACCGGCGAATTGTAATGTCCAATGTAGGTTGTATTCGTCGGTGTCCATTATTTCTTGTTCCATATCTTCCAATTCTGTAACTCCAAGAATCTCACCATCCAAAGTGTGTAACAAGTTCCTCTTCTTCACTAAAGTTTCAATAACTGCCGATAGTTCGTGTTCACTGATGTCATTTTCTGCAATTTTTTCGTGTGTCCTGTTGATAAGTCTTGTGACGGCGCTTTTGTGTCACCGCGTATAGCTTTAAGTTTCTCCATTGGTCACGGCACCAATTTCTTGAAGGGGGTAGGGTTAGTACTTTGCCAATAGTAAAAACTACGTCTAGTAGGTTCAACTTGTATTTGATGATCTAACTTGACAACGCTACGTAATAGATATGACGTTACACAACATGGTTAACGTCAGTTACCGTTCATAAACGTAATACTTAGAATTGGGGCAAATCCGTGACAGTCCCTTCGCTTCCTCAACTTAGCAAAGACCAGGAACACAGTCATCTATATATGAAATATCTGGCAAATTTTTTTTCGTACACTATAGACTAAGCAGCGACATTTATTTAATGAATCAAAACAAACCAATTCCATGTCGCAATCTTTATAGACCAGCGGCAGAATTATGAAAAATGAAATTTAATGCACCCATCAAACACACACACCTATATTATACATCAATGTAAAGAGGAAAATGGGAGCTTTCAAATTAATGATGCCGTAAGTCTCAGAAATGGTCAGATTTTGACATAAATAGGGTCAAAGGTCAACAATTATATAATTCCAAA
>MJUT01044164.1:887300-901672 GCA_002080005.1 Gigantidas platifrons | reverse complement strand
TTCCTATGATTCTGTAAATCCCTTTTGTCGTAATAAAAACAGATCAGCAACAAATTTCCCGATCATTTATATATTTAAACTTCAAATAAAAATATTTATGCTTTATACTATGAAATTGCGATAAATAACATGATAATTATACAACAGAATATAGCCATTAAAACTGCATGTATTTGTCGTTTCTTTATGGATGAAGATAAGACAGTAGAATTGATTACATATAGGAGGAGTTAGGTAGTACTATATTATTATATTGTTTAGATATACAACATGCAGATTAATAAGTGTGTCCATGATAATATAAAGAACAAGTTTACGAAGGTAAGAATTCTTTCATTGTTTTTCTAAAAACAATCACATTTATTATACCTCAGTATGCATGCATAATGAATGTGGCCGAGTGGTCTAGGGCGCTGGACATTAGGCTAAGCGATTGGTGATTCAGTGTATCAATGGTGTGAGCTCGAATCCCGTCGAGGAAAAGCAAACAAATTTTCATTTCAAAAATATAATTCTAACACTGTTGGGTATATATTTTTATATAAAATTAAATACAGATTAAATGTCTATTTTGTCCTATAAAAATCAAATTAGGAATGTCGGTTAATATTCCCAATGACTAATGTCCCTCAGGCAATAGTGTATATGACTATTTTCCCTTCAAACTACACACTTTCCCACACATTTTGTTATGGTTCGGATCTTTCTGATTTTAACGCGATTATAACTATAGACCCAATGTATACGATAAAATTGTCACTAATTGTTCTCACGCTACGACGAATTTGGCAACCTGTTGGATGATAATGATTCATTACACGGATTAGAATTGTTATTCTAAAAACAAACTGATTTGTTTTTAACATTTTTCTTAATAATACTTCAAGAAGTACTGATTTGTGTCTATTTACCTCCCATATTGTTTCACATTTCCTAGCTTGCCTTGGTACATACAACGACTTATTTACTGGTTATTCTGATAATAGGAAGTTTATAGGCACCCTGGACACCAACAATTGATGTACCGGGGATAGTAAGAGGTAGAAAAAAAAAACTTGCTTTTTTGCTTATAGCCAGTAATTTCTAGTAAATTTGAGTATAATATTCGTAGGAATGTTACAATAATATAATAATAATCATCAGAAATGTTTCAATGCATTACTCGTGTTTTTCGACTTAGCAAATATTTTGCAAAATACAAAAACAAAACATATCATAAGCAATACATAAGATATACATATACCTTTTCCATATCATCCCGTTTATCATTAGTCGAGGGCTGATATGGGTCGAGTGGTGATAGCCGGGGTGATATGGAAAAGGTCATGTATTAATCTTTTTATCATATACTTCCGACAAATTGGTCTATGAAACAAATAAACAAAATTAAATAATTAAATGAATTTATATGGAAGTTTAAGTGTGTATTCAACAGATACATTTTCAGAACACTATTCTCAAACAGGATCATCTCTACCTCCATAAATATTAATGGCAACATATCATATGCAGGCATTTTGACGAGGGGATTGCCCGTGAATCGTTTTCATTCAAAATCATTTTACGTTCTCCGTAATATAATCATCTATCATCTAACGTTTCTGTGATTTTTATTTAATGTGGTCTTCTTGACGACAATTTTCTCGCTCTCCACTCGATTTATTAATACGCCCCCCGAAGGGAGCGTTAATGGTAGAAGTATGAATAGGTCAATTAAAAGACAAATTACAAGATATACACACGCAAAGTTGATAAAAAAAAATCGTACAAAGATAAATTTCAATACTCATTGCACTTAACTTTCTTTTTCCAGGCATGTGCAATTTCTTTGCTTACTTTATGGAGTCTTGTCATTTAATTATTTAAATAATCCGCAACTAGCGTATGATTGGTCACGTGACCTAAACTATCTCCAATGTATTATTATTAAATTCATATGTGTGGAAGCTCATATTTATATATTTATATGTGTTATACCCTCAATATACTTATACAATTAATATCTTAGTTACACACCTCATAGATACCTCAGTACTCAGTCCTCCTCTCAAAGCCAGCTAGCTCATATATTATTGCATAAAATTATCTGTTCATTATTCATGTTATTATATATTAATTACTCATGCATGTTGTATTATGTAAATTATGTTGGTTTTGTGTTTTTGTGGTATTCTTTCTTTTTTGGATTTCTCTCTTTGAATGTTTTCTTTATATGCCCCTTGTGGGCCCAAAATTGGTTTAATAAAATTATCTCATCTTATCTTATCTAAACAATAGTAATACGCGAGTAGCAAATAAAGTGATCGATACCATTTTTTCTTCGGGAGCGTTTCAGGTTGTACCTGTCTCATATTATTATAGACATCCTTATTGTCATACTGGTCACTTCCATCGATTCTTGTTGACACGATTAGTAGGGATGTAACAAGGATCAAAACGTACTTTTAACAATTTACGTTAGGTTTCATATTCTTCAAGAAGTGTGATCATCATAATTTACTTCCCGTGAAATATGATTAGTTAAAAGTATTTTTCATGAACCGTAATGAGACCCCTATCTCCCACTCAACGTTGTGTGTCAGATAATGTTTGTAAACAGACGTCACCGGAAATACGGAAGTAACTTGCACGAGACGAACTATTATGTTTTTTTGCACGAGACGTCTCTGATATCAGCCCGAGAGGCAGTCGAGGGTCGATATGGTTCGTGGGATGATAGCCGGGATGATATGGAAAAGATCATGTATTAATCTTTTAATCATATACTTCCGACAAATTGGACTATGAAGCAAATAAAAAAAAATGAAATAATTTTAAGTTTAAATGTGTATTCAACAGATACATTTTCAGAACACTATTCTCAAACAAGATCATCTCTACCCCCATGAATATTAATGGCAACATTTCATATGAAGGCATTTTGAAACATAGTAAATATAGATGTGATTATTTAGTGTCATTTTTTATTTATCGTGAATTATGACGAGGGAATTGCCCGTGAATTGTTTTCATTAAAAATCATTTTACGTTCTCCGTGATATAATCATCTATCATCTAGCGCTTCTGTGAACTGTATTTAATGTGGTCTTCAGGGACAGACTTCGTGACGACAATTCCCCCTTATTTAATGTGGTCTTCAGGGACAGACTTCGTGACGACAATTCCCCCTCCCCTTCAACTCGATTTGTTAATATTAGAGACATCCTTATTGTCACACTGGTCACTTCCACCGATTCTTGTTGACACGATTAGTATGGATGTAACAAGGATAAAAACGTACTTTTAACAATTTACGTTGGGTTTCATATTCTTCAAGAAGTGTGATCATCATAATTTACTTCCCGTGAAATGTGATTAGTAAAAAGTATTTTTCGTGAACCGTGATGAGATCCATATTTCCCCCTCAACGTTGTGTGTCAGGTAATGTTTGTAAACAGGCGTCACTGGAACTTATTTATGTACTTGTATCATGAAATGTATAAGTAATACTTTCACTGTATATTACATTGTAGGTGTCTTTGATGTTCTATATACCCGTGGTCATTTATCTGTAATATCTTGTTCTAATAGCTAATATTGGTCATTTGTCTGTTTTACATTGCTTAACATTTTTTTTTTAATTGGCTTGGTTAAAATAGTTAAAGATAAAATAGTTAAAATTTTCCCTTTGTCTGTTTTATATGGTTACGATATTGAAACAAACTATATAGATTTGTCTGAAATATCCTAATAAACAATTTAATTTGGACATTTGTGTGTTATATCATAATTTCTCCCATTATTACGGCGTTTTAACCCCGCTGAACCAGTGGTGGAAAAATCTGTAATCCTCTAGAGGATTAAAATGTCTCGTGCCTTTTCCCGCATTTCACTCGCTTGACTCGTTTGACGGCTTTTGAAATAAAGTTCGTGTTAAATAATGGGAGAAATAAATTCTCCTTCAGATGCCCATGTGGATTACAATATTTCTCCACTCTCGAGAATTAAATTACAAATTTTAACCACTCGCCTGACGGCTTGTGGTTAAATTTTTTAATTTAACTCTCTTCAGTGGAGAAATATCGTAACCCACGGGCAACTGAAGGAGAATCTATATATAATACATGTATATTATCTTGATCATTACATATGTTCAAGTATTTTTCTTCCTAAGTCCATTTTATCATTTTCATTCATGTTCTTCCCCGTGTTTTTATTCAATTGGATTTGTTGGAATGTTTATGAGTCAACACATTAACGTCGATCAGCAATATAAACTAATCTTTATTATCATTTATTTTCTCTTTATATCATAATAACTACTTCTCTTTACTATTTTATTACGTCTTCAAGACCTTTGACATTTATCGACCTCACGATTGCTGGAAAAATAGAACCAATCAATATGTCTATATATTCAAACTTTATATGTATGTTGTCGATAAAGTAATAATCCTGAAAAATAAAGATAAAAAAAACATGTTGGGGTTTGATCTTGATTTGCATTGAAGTACGGATAATAAAATGATGTCATAGCCATATATAACTTCTAAAACATAGACTTTAATAAAAGGTAGATATCTAAGTTAGTCCACACCGCTTGTTTCTGTAATAGCCATAATCAGGTACACTCATACTCGAAGGATTGGAAAGCCAAATAACATAAAAGTTAATGCTATACAGGAAAGCCACAATTGGCCAAGGTGTTATCTATGCTTGTAGGAGATTGATGAAACTTTTAGATATGTCATATTGTGTATTGTTTTATCTATTGGTATAGAGCAATGCTCAAAATAGAAACAAAAGAAATTCATAGCAACTTCTCCCTAACGAAAAACAAGCAAGAGGTGAAAAGGAAGAATATATTAAACTTATTTTATTGTTAACTATATAACATTTGGATTGGACACAAGTTATTCCAACTTACAAAGGTCCTCTTCACATATTTACATACAATTATATATTCCATTCACCAGCAATTAATAACAATTACATTTTATAACAAATAATGAGAAACAAATGATTTTTTATAACAAATAATGAGAAACAAATGATTTTTGAAATTATATAATATATTGAGTTATATCTTTAAGTAACAGTACATAATTGTCATATTCGTGGTAAAAACAACAATGAAGAACAAAATCTCACAAAGAAAAAAGCTAAATTTAATATATGAAATGTGATCACTATGGAGTAAAACGTTTCGTTTGTTTGATGTACAACTCCACTGATTTGAATATTTGTGCATTTTGTTCCTCAGATAAGCTAGCATCGCCAAATAATAAAATATAACGTTTCAATAATTAAAATGTCAAGAAATTGCAGATTATTTGTTAACTGTTCACGAACTTCAACATAAAAACAACACTCTAGAAAAAGTGAATCGCATCCTCTATTACCCATCCACAGACACAGCCTGAGTCAGTAATTAAATTTACCCGAAAAAGGTCGGCATTCAAGTTAATAGATCTATGTCTTAGTCTAGTGTGTAGGACATTTAACACTCTCCAACCATCTAGGCGGTTTCAAGAAACTAACATAATTTATTAGTGACTTTTTAAGACTACTAACTGTCGCGGCACTTCTCATTTCTGGTGTCAAATTGTTCCAAAGTTTGATAGAAAAAGGGGGAAAAATGAGTTGCGATGCAATTGTAACCTAATAAATGGGTCACTATAATCTTTTTTGATTACGCAAATTTAAGCATTTTCGTTTCGCTCAAAGGGTAATCGACAGTCGCATAAATACGAAGGTGCTTTGTTTTTTTGAATTTTGTAAAACATATTTATTTTTCTTCTTCTTCTACGAGAGTGAAGTGGTTCCCATCCAGTTTCGAAATATCGATTCCAAACCAGAAAATTTTGGTAATCTAGTTATAATTCTGACAGCCTCATGCTGAATTTCTTCAATTTTATTATATTTTTGCCATCCCATAATTTACACGCATATTCTAAAAGGAGCAAAATATATGTAAAATAAATTGTTTCCAGGTTGTGTCTGCTTTCAATAGACTTTGAGAAAACATTTGATAGAATCAGTTGGAAATTTTTACAAAAATGTCTTTCCTTTTTTAATTTTGGTGAATCATTTCAGCAATGGATAAAAGTATGTTTCACTGACATAACTAGCTGTATATTAAATACTGGATGGACTACACAATTTTTGTCTGTATCTCGTGGTGTTCGTCAAGAATATCCGATTTCTCCTTATTTTTTGTTTTTATGTGCAGAAATTCTAGGAATAGCCATAAGGCAATCGTAAGATATAAAAGGATTTTGTTATAAAAGAAAAAGAGATAAAACTGTCTCAATATGCAGACGATTTATTAAATAGTTTTACAAAAATTAGTGGGTTGAAAGTCAATTATGATAAATCGGAACTAGCGCCACTGGGTCGATCTCGAATGGAAATTTACACACATAATTTCTCACCAGGTATGAAAATTACAGTTGATAAAATACAAATATTGGGAATCACTATACCAACAAATGGGAAATATGAAGACTTGATAAAGTTAAATTATGATGAGAAAAAGGTAAAAATAAAAAAATACCATTCAGTCGTGGAGTAAAAGATGCTTGACTTTATTTGGAAAGGTAACAATTATAAACAGTTTAATTGTCCCACAGCTAACATATCTCTTATCTGTATTACCAAATCCAGGACAAAACTACCTTAAGGATATTGATAGCTTAATTTTCAATTTTCTGTGGGATAATAAACCGCCAAAAATAAAGAGGGAAGTAATTTTACAAAAGACAAATCAAGGAGGTTTAAACATCATTGATATATATAAAGGATATTATAAAATTGTGATATCACATATTTAATCAAAATTGTATTTCTAATTGTGATCTAAATACATCTGATATTGACAACATAACAATGAAAGATAAATTTTGGACATATTTGTTGAATTTTTTCTTTGAATTAAAATCAAAAGAAATGATAGTCTTAATGTTGACAGTATTATTTGGTATAATTCATCTCTAAAAATTGAAAGGGAAACACTTTTTTACAAAAAATTGTTTGATAATAATATCAAATTTATCAAAGATATCTTAGATGAAGAAAATAAATTTAAAACTTATGATGAATTAAAAAATCAGTTTAATTGCAAACTTAACTTCTTGAAGTACTTTAGTGACTGGTTTTGTCTGTTTATTGATTTATGAGTTTTGAATTTCCCTTTGGAAGATTGCTCTGTGTTCGGTAATTTTGTTATTACCCTTATCCATGATTAAAAATCAGAATGTAACCAATATAACAAATGCAGAATATAGAAGCCATTTAATTAACACAATTCTGAATTCCAGCAGCTTATCAAGAGAAATATATAACAAATTAGACCACTAGAAGATTTAGAAGTTGATTCAATAAAAGGCATTTCTAAGTGGAAATCAGATATGGAGACAGATTTTAATTTCAGTGACGTCTTCTGTAATTTATATCTTGTGACAAATGATTCGAAACTAAAACAATTTCAGTACAAACTTCTTCATAGAGCTTTGCCGACAAACACATTCTTGGTTAAAATTTGGATAAAGAATTCGAACCTTTGTAACTTTTGTAAAAATGTCTCTGACTCAATTCTTCATTATATCTGGCTTTACCCTGTTGTAAAACTGTTTTGGGATCGGATAAAAACCTGGTTAGAAGAAATTGTTGATATTCCTATTGAGTTAAATATGGCAAATATAGTGTTTATTTCAAATGTCAATGAATATCCATTCGAGATCATCGAATTTGTGATGGTATTCACAAAATATTATATCCATTGCTGCAAGTGTTCAAATAATTTGCCAACAATAGAAGTACTTAAAGCTAAATTAAAAAGTAGGGAAAAAATGGAGAGATCAAATTCAATCTTTAAGGATAAGTTGAAAGACATTGAGGATAGGTGGTTGAAATTACTGTGATTTAGCATTGTTATTGCTGTTCTATGCCCTTTGCAGAAACAAATTATATAAACTATTTGTAACAGTTTTATCATTCTGAACTTTGTAATCTTAATTTTTAGATTAATTTATATTTTATAAATACATAATGGTTTGGGGGGAGGGGATAAGGATGGTAATTACAATTACAATTGATTTCAGAAAAAAGTTGTTATCGGCTGAGCACACAAATAGCAATAACTGTCATTTACACTTATAATATGTTTGTCTTGTTCTGTGCATGTGATGTGATGAATGTGTTGTCTGTAAAAAAATGAAAAATTACAAAAATATTTAATAATAAAAAAAGGTTGTGTCTGTTTAAAGTAAATTAAATTTTTTGTAACATTGATAGTTGACTAGATGTGCTTTTCAGTATAGTTTGAATAGGACAATGCCATCTACAATTGTGGGAAAAGGTGACACCTAAATGTTTATGGTTTTCTACAAATTTTACATTCTCATTATTGAAGACAATACAAGCTTATTGGCTGCTTAGTTAGTAGAAATAACAATACATTTTGGTTTATGTGGGTTAGTAAACGAGCCATTCTTTTGACCAGTATAAATTTGAGAAAAGTCTGAATTAACTATAAATTGAATTTCATTTATATTATTAGAAGAATATATAATAATGATGTATCATCAGCAAACAACCTTGAGAAGCTTTGAGTATTGTCTGCAATGTCATTAATATATAACAGAAATAACAAGGGACTAAGTCATACCCTTTAAATTCCCATTTTCAGATAGACAATTCCGTATAACTCTCCGATACATATTACTTATATAGTTCTCAAGCCAACGTAAAAGGTTTCCAGTAATTTCATAACATTCGTTTTTTTTTAAATAAGGCCTTTATTCCAGATACTGTCAAATGCCTTGGATATATCACAAAACACTGAACAAATTATTTCATGATTTTCCAAAGCCACACACATATTACGATAATAGTGGAATGTCTATGCTGATATTCATAGATTAAGGAATTGTCTATCAAAATATTATAAATATATTTAGAAAGCACACAATCAAACACTTACACAACTTAACAAGGTAATTGGTCTATAATTTGTAGGATCGGATTTGATACCCTTTTTAAACAAAGCAATGAACTTAGCAGATTTCCACATATGTGAGAATCTACCAATTTGTAGAGATCAGTTAAAAAATCATTTCAAGGGCATTACAGACAGTAGATGTCGTATGCTTAAACATATTATGACTAAATGTGCCATTACCAACTGCTTTTCCTTATTCTAAATTCAGAAGAACATCCTTGATTTCATCAATTGTTATATTGAACACATCAAGCTCACGCCCTGTATGCTTATCAAAATATGGTGTAGGTAGAGGAGAATAATTAATTTCAGAGATTGAACAAACGAAAGTGTTAAGAAGATTAGCTTTATCTTCGTCATTTACAACAAACCCACCAGTAGCATCATTCTGTAAAGGTGGTATAGGTGATGAGGTTGATTTACCTATCAATTTTTAACAAGATTCCAATATGTCTTAGGGAACTGCCTATGTGATGAAAGAGATGTACCCATGATATGAAACAGTACAATTCCCATTGGTGTGTCTCAGTGGTCAAAATGATGTTCCATAATGAACACAACACAATTTATCGGCAATTTTGTCATTTATCATTTGGTTTTACAAAGGTATATTTTCATTATTAAATATCTGACTCTGATACTGAAAATTGTTGGTAAGTGTGACAACAGATACATTATGACTTTACCGATAAAACAATAACGTCATCGTTGAAGGCATAGACATACATTACCACTAAAATTTCAGCTCCTCCTATCAGACTCGCTGCGATACTAGTGATAATGTCTGCCTCAACTTTCAAAATTACTACCATTTCTATATATTTATTTAAATGACGTTCCGTTTATGGTTTTAGATATATAAGACAACCGCCTATGTGTATTTTTATTAGATACAATTATTCCACTGTTCTACCAAGACACATATGTATGCCTGTCCTACGTCATGACATACTATGACACCTCGTCCTTGACACAACACTTGGACAGACTATAACACCTCGTCCTTGACACAACACTTGGACAAACTATGACACCTCGTCCTTGATGCAACACCTGGACAAACTATAGCACCCCATTCTTGACACAACACTTGGACAGACTATAACACATCGCTCTTGACGCAACACTGGGATACATTAAAACATCTCGTTCTTCACACAACATTTGGTCAAATAATATATCTCGTCCTTGACACAACACTTGGACAGACTAACACATCACCCTTGACACAACACTAGGACAGACTTTAATACCTCGCTATTGACCCAACACTTGAACACATTATGACACCTCGTTGTTCACACAACATTTGGTGAAATAATACACACCATCCTTCACACAACACTTGGACAAAATATAGAACCACGTCCTTGACACAACACTTTGACAACATATAGCACTTCGTCATCAAAACAACTCTTCGAAAAAATATAACCCCTAATCCATGACACAACACTTAGACAAAATATAACACCTCGCCATTGACTCAACACGTTATCAAAATATCACACCTCGCCAATGACACAATTCTTCAAGGACGATGCTCTCATTTGCGTCCCGTCTTAAAAGGAAGCTGTTTGATTGATTGGTCCCACATAAGAAGGTTGCTTCTGAAATTGAAAATTATAAATATCTCAAGCTAATTTGAAATGAAATTTGCGAAAATTAAATTAGAGCAGAAATGATTGACAACGGTTCTAAAATCCAGTAATTCGTAGATATGGTAATGAGTGACGGGTGCAATGTTCTGCTAAATTGTATTAAATAAATCTGAAGGGTTGCTACAATAGTCGTTAATTGCAGGATGTTTCTTTGATAGTCCAGTATATTTTGTCCTTGTACGTCATAAATAAATTGCCTAAGAGTAATGCGGTTCAATTAGTGGTTGTCTGAACAATCATTCAATCTGTTAAGAGCTTGATATCTCTATTATACTATCACAAAACTGTAAGCGCTCAATTGATTACGTGTTGTTACTGTCAGTGTAAAGGAAATGATACAAGACAAGATGGTAATTTTATGTTCCCGTAAATAAGAAAACAGATATGCCTGAAAGTGAAATAACAAGCAAAGGGAAATAAACACAGGGTATATGTTTCTATAATATCAATTATGACGTAAGCTGGTATGATAAAATGAAATTGACAAATTTGGCATGTCTTCTTTTAGAAAAAGCATTTAAAGACTTATTTGATTAAAGCGAGATATCAACAACCGATAGCATGATATTTTATAATAGTGCATGATTGGATGATTGTTATTTAAAGTCTAATAGCAATTTGATATGCTTAACGCCATCTGTCGGCTCCGGCGAAAATTTCGCCAATACTTTCGATGTATCTCCTATTCCGACTCTTGTAGCACCGAGAATAACGGATAAACCTAATTTGAATTCCGCTTCATCAAGTCTTTGCAAAATACCGAGGACGATCTGCAGTAATTCGTTTAACAAACTTTCTCTTATTTCGCTTAACGTCCGCTCAGTGAAGAACAAATCGACGTCGATCTGTGATTTTATGCAATCTAACAACGCCGATCTTCTAGCACTTACTGAAGCGTGGCCTGGAACCGCAATAGACAAATCGGTCATATCAGAAATTACTCCTGATGGGTACCAGATCCTCCATGTACCGCGAAAAGATAAATTAGGCGGTGGTGTTGCGCTGATTCATAAAAGCAATGGTGACGTAAAACGTTCAATGTGTAGTATATCGTCCTCCACCATCTAGGACAAATAAACTCAAAAACTCTACCTTCTTTGACGAGTGGACTGAGTTCATCGATCGTCTGGCTGTCATACAGGAAGAGTTGGTCATCACAGGTGATCTTAATTTTCATCTCGATAACGGAGAAGCTTGTGATACTAGAAAATTTCTAGAAACTCTTAGAGACCATGGTCTTGTACAACATATCCGAGGTCCAACACATAATCGTGGTCATACTCTTGACGTAGTTATTACAAGGGAGAACAGTTTGATACTTCAAAAAGTACCATCCGTCCAAGATCGGTTCTTGTGCGATCGGAAAGGAAATCCATCGGGTGATCATTTGGCATTGTTCTCAGCATTATAGATATCGAAACCTCCAAAAGAGCGCAAAGTAGTGACCTACCGTAAACTTCGTGATATCAGTACACACGATTTAATTGACGATTTGATCAACACCGAAATTATTCAAAACAAAGAAAGACGTCTCGAAGATCTAGTGAACTCGTATACACCTGAGCTTAGTTCCATAGTTGATAAGCATGCACCATTGAAATCGAAAAACTTAATACTACGACCGAATACCGAATGGTATACATACGAACTTCGTGCTGCTAAAAGGAACCGCCGAAAAGCAGAACGACGCATGGGCAAAACGAATTTGACCTTTCATCGTCAGATATTCCGGGAGGCTTGCATAACAACAAACCAACTGCTTCTACAATGCAAGAAAGACTATTTCTCCAACAAAATTTCCGAAATTGGTCATGATCAGAAACAACTCCATCGCTTGACTAGTGATCTGATGGGAAACAAACGAGAAGTATTTCTCCCCGAGCATGAGGATGACAGGTTACTCGCCGACAAGTTTTGTGAATTTTTTGTTGGGAAGATAAGTACAATTCGTGACAACCTTTCGACAACTAACAACTCCTCAACTGACTGTAATTTTATGAGAGCTGACACTAAATTTGAAGGTAATCAACTTACATCATTTTCAACTGCATCCTGTGACGAAATTCGGAAAATTATTTTAGCCTCGCCAACAAAGTCATGTGAACTTGATCCGTTACCAACTAAACTTCTAAAACAATGCTTGGACTATTTGTTACCAGCTATTACAAGTATAGTCAACAAATCTTTATCACAAATATGTGTTCCAACGCCTTTTAAACGCGCTGTAGTGAGACCACTATTGAAAAAATCGAATTTAGACAAAGAAGTGTTGAAGAACTATCGACCAGTCTCAAACCTACCATTCATATCGAAGATACTGGAGAAAGTCGTTGCTACTCGTTTGGAAAATCACATAAATTCCCATTCTCTTCATGATCATGCACAATCAGCGTATCGTGCATATCATTCTACGGAAACTGCTCTGTTGCGAGTCCACCATGATATTGCCTGTGCACTAGACAATAACTGTTGTGCTGTCTTGCTCATGCTTGACCTATCTGCTGCATTTGACACTATCGACCATACAATACTTCTCAATCGTTTAGAGTTTTCTTTTGGGATATCTGATGCGCTGTTGTGGTTGAAATCATATTTGACAGAACGAACCCAGTATGTTTCTATCGGATCGGTGCAATCTAACGATATCGAACTCTGCTTTGGTGTACCCCAAGGTTCTGTGTTGGGACCAAAACTTTTCTGCATGTTTTCCAAACCAGTCAGTGAAATTTGCAGGCGACATGGAATGTCATACCATTCATACGCAGACGATACGCAAGTGTATCAAGTCATTGAACCACTTGGGGACTGGTCTGATCTCTCTAATCGTCTTGAGAACTGTTTGTCGGATATCAGTGCGTGGATGAGTATCAACATGCTTAAATTAAACCAAGACAACACAGAACTAATTGTCTTTGCGCCAAAGCAACAAGTGAAGCAGCTCTCCAATTTCCAACTAACATTCGATGGAACTGTATTGACCGATGTTTCGTGAGTGAAAAATCTAGGATTCTTTTTTGAGAAAACACTCAGTATGGAACATCAAGCTAGTGCAATTACAAAATCATGTTTCCATCAGATACGCAATATCGGTCGTATTAGATCTCTGATTACAGATGAGGCCTTTAAGACTCTTGTGTGCTCACTCGTTACATCACGACTAGATTATGGTAATGCGCTGCTCTATGGAACAAACAGCTGTGTGATGACAAAACTCCAACGCGTGCAAAATACAGCGGCACGGCTAATAACTCAGAAGAGAAAATACGAGTCAATAACACCTGTTCTCATTTCAATGCACTGGTTACCGGTTCATTACCGTTGCCAATACAAACTTCTGCTATATGTTTTTAAAGCAATACATGGCAACGCACCGATATACCTACAGGAATTAGTTGAACATTACAAACCTGGTAGAGCCTTAAGATCGGAAAACAACATGCTTTTACGGCTACCAAACAATGTTCGAACAAAACGGTATGGTGAAAGACGCTTTGACAAGGCCGCGCCAACTCTTCGGAACAACTTACCATCGTCCTTGCGGAATGAACAATCACTAGACGTTTTTAAAAGAGATCTTAAGGCACACCTTTTCAGAATAGCTTTTACTGATTTCTTGTAATTTTTAAGTTCTGTGACTTTTTTCTTCGTTTGTTTTACAGTTCGATCGTATTGTGAATTTTTTATTGAGTATTTTAGATATCTTAGTATGATGCTTTTATTAATTTTTTTTT
>MJUT01044164.1:838969-879964 GCA_002080005.1 Gigantidas platifrons | reverse complement strand
TCAATGTTTAGTTTCTACTAATAGAGCAGAGACTGTTTACCCTTCCATAGCAACTGAGTTCAATGTTTAGTTTCTACTAATAGAGCACAGACTGTTTACCCTTCCATAGCAACTGAGCTCAATGTATAGTTTCTACTAATAGAGCAGAGACTGTCTACCCTTCCATAGCAACTGAGCTCAATGTCTAATTTCTACTAATAGAGCAGAGACTGTTTACCCTTCCATAGCAACTGAGCTCAATGTTTAGTTTCTACTAATAAACCAGAGACTTTATACTCTTCCATAGCAACCGAGCTCAATGTTTAGTTTCTACTAATAGAGCAGACTGTATACTCTTCCATAGCAACTGAGCTCAATGTTTAGTTTCTACTAATAGAGCAGAGAATGTATACTCTTCCATAGCAACTGAGCTCAAAGTTTAGTTTTCTGTTTACTCTTTGCCATTGTATTTTGTGTACATCTTCTATTTACGGCTTCCGATTACCCCTTTCATATCTCCAAGCTTTACTTGACCATCACTGCTTAAAATGGCTTATTATCGCTAACTATTGGCAGTATTTGAAAGAGAAACATAATCAACAGTCTAAAGATTTCATACCGAAATTAAGAATCAGAGATTTAATATGAAATAGCAGGCTACTATTTAAAGAGTTAAAAAGCATATCAAGTTGAGTCTCATGTAATCTATTTCTCCAATGTAATAAAGAGTTATCTAATGGTATACTATTACTATGTACTAATGCTTTTCAATTTATCAATATCCCTGTTGTTTGTTTAATATGCAATATGTGTTTGTATAATTGAAATATTATGTACTGCATATTTTATTATTCATTTGAATATATTCCGATTATAGATTAAATTAATCAAAAACATCGTCTCCTGATATCTTTGAAATGAATACGTAATTTCCAATAACATTTGGCGTGGGTAGTTTCCACATAAAATCATATTTGCAGTAGCAACTGACAGTTTCGGAGTCCCTGATGTTTTTTTCAGTAGTAAATACGTAGATATAAATCTACTTTAGTACACCTGACACATTTCTGGAATCACCTTCATCAGGTACGCTCACAGTCAACAGATTGCAAAGCTAAATAATTCGGTTGTTTCGAATCATTCCATTCCGTCAAAAATTTGTTATTTTCGCCCGCCAGATCACGTGATTTCGTTGGAATATTCTGCATTGAACTTCCGGTGTCAATGTACACAACAAAAACTCCAATCGATATGTGCCGTTTTAACGTTCGATCCTTAACTTAAAAAAAATCTTAGCATTTTCTGTAAAAGACAGATATCAATTAAATTATTTTATTTGTATCAAAGACTTCAAATGCAGAGACAATTACTTCTTTAAAATTAAATTTGCTTTCTTTCTTTATTTGCGGTTGTCAGCATCAATGGAAAACGATCTGCCTTTATGTAGATATTTCTGATATCACACAGACAGTGAGGTACCGAACACCAGTATTTATTCAGCGGTCTCCTTGGCGTCTCCATATTACAATTACTTATAATCTACCGCATCTACGACTATAATATGCTGACGTTGTCACATTAATAGCATAAACACCGGAAGTCGCCTGCCGATTTGTTCAGAAGTCAAGACACGAAAAAGAAGGAACGTGGTAGGAATTGACATGATTCGAAACAACCAAATTTAAAAGTCTTTTGGTGCAAGTAAACAAAATGGCCTAAAACGTGAAATCTAAATTCGGCTATGGTTACAAATGTCAGAGGAGATATTGACCATATTTTTAATAAATTACTATATTTAGCAACACTTAATTTCAAACATGAATATTTTACCAATGTCAGTGCCGAAGCACTGACTATTAGTTTTCTGTCATTTTTCACTTATTTTTTTTTATCCTGGATGTTATTCAAACTTCGACATTACCACTATATTATGTCAATGGCTGTCGTTGATGTGATAAGTTAACAAGATTACTATCCATTGTGAAGATCTTTGAAGGTAGTCTGGATCAAATCAAGAATAAATTATCTCTATGATAGTCTATGATCATTGTTTTTAGGTCAGCTATTCGTTCCAAGGCTTCATTGACACCATTACAAAGCAACAATGTATACTCTTGCTAATTGTCATGGGATATAGCAATGTGTACCATATATATCGTTCATTGTTCTCACACAAGCCTGTGTCAACGTGTAAGCACTTACAGGCTTTTAGTAAAATAAAAAATAAACTCATCCAAACAAATTACCAAATAATGGTGTCTCCTAAGCTCAAATATCAAGCATTTATCTGTTTATCTTCCATTTATTATCTCGAATTTCAGTAATTTTCAGATTGCTTTCATGGATTATTTCTCTATAGTGTACATAGTCGGAACTGGTCATTTGTGGTCATTTCTGGTCAGCTTTTTTATTGTGATAATCTTGTGCGACAATTTGAATTATTTGAGATATTGACAGAGTTCAACGAGGGAGCATAATTACCGATAAGTGACTAGTTGATTGGTTGATTGATTGATAGGTGACTAGTTGATTTGTTGATTGATTGATAAGTGACTAGTTGATTGGTTGATAAGTGACTAGTTAATTGGTTGATTGATTGATAAGTGACTAGTTGATTGGTTGACTGATTGATAAGTGACTAGTTGATTGGTTGATTGATTGATTAGTGCTTAACACCAACTTTAAAATAGCAGTATTACAGCTATATCGTGAAGTGAATACATGTTATAGTGTATTTTCCTCAACTACAAGCCCTCAGGAATAAACACATTTGTTTATAAAACAATCGGGTTATATGTACAAATAAGCAAAAAGGTAAAAGGATAAAACCATATATTTAGAACGTATGCTATCTACGATTTTGACCAAACAAATTATATGTTTTAAATAGCTTTAAAGGTAAATATTTCACATTAAACAGCTTATCGGACCACTTTTCACCTTTTGAGAACGAAAATTACCATCGATTGATTATTGCCTTGCAAGCAAATAATTTGACCTCGCTTTCTCCGTATGCAACTGACCTTACTAGTGACAGGTAAAAACGAATAATTTGTATTTTGTCGCTTATTAACTGCAAACTTGCATGATTCTTTGTCCGTAATTAACGCCGACTAAAAGCAGATTCACAGAAAATAA
This sequence comes from Gigantidas platifrons, assembly GCA_002080005.1. Lineage (NCBI taxonomy): Eukaryota > Metazoa > Mollusca > Bivalvia > Mytilida > Modiolidae > Gigantidas > Gigantidas platifrons. The sequence goes on along the minus strand of MJUT01044164.1, from coordinate 876,847 downwards.
GAAATAAGTGCATTGTTGTACTGACTTAATGACGATTCGGCAAACTCCGTAAACAATTCCGATAATTAATAAGATGGCGTCCATTTCTTGGTTGTTATGAAAACACGAGCAGTTGCACCTTTTTCCCCTGATGCGCGTACATTTCATAACATTTATAAGCTATAGAAACACGTGTTATTAATCATCAATCATATCTGATAGTTTTTATGGGTCACAAAAATTTACGATTTTGGCAGATAATACCCCTTTGAGATCAAGTCGGGAATGTGCAAAATGTCTATTTATGGTTATCTTTCCAAAATCATAATCATCTTCTCAAAGTCATGATCGTCTTTTGAAAGTCATGATCATCTTTTCAAAGTCACGATCGTCTTTTCAAAGTCATGATCGTCTTTTCAAATTCATGATCCTCTTTTCAAAGTCATGATCATATTTTCAAAATCATGATATTCTTTTCAAAGTCATGATCTTCTTTTCAAAGTCATGATAATCTTTTCAAAATCATGATCGTCTTTTCAAAGTCATGATCGTCTTTTCAAATTCATGATCCTCTTTTCAAAGTCATGATCCTCTTTTCAAAGTCATGATCTTCTTTTCAAATTCATGATCTTCAAATCAAAGTCATGATCATCTTTTCAAAGTCATGATCATCTTATCAAAGTCATGATCTTCTTTTCAAAGTCATGGTCATCTTTTCAAAGTAATGATAATCTTTTCAAAGTCATGATCATCTTTTCAATGTCATGATCATCTTTTCAAAGTCATGATATTCTTTTCAACGTCATGATCGTCTTTTCAAATTCATGATCATATTTTCAAAATCATGATATTCTTTTCAAAGTCATGATCTTCTTTTCAAAGTCATGAAAATCTTTTCAAAATCATGATCGTCTTTTCAAAGTCATGATCGTCTTTTCAAGTTCATGATCCTCTTTTCAAAGTCATGATCCTCTTTTCAAAGTCATGATCTTCTTTTCAAATTCATGATCTTCAAATCAAAGTCATGATCATCTTTTCAAAGTCATGATCATCTTATTAAAGTCATGATCTTCTTTTCAAAGTCACGATCATCTTTTCAAAGTCATGATAATCTTTTCAAAGTCATGGTCATCTTTTCAAAGTAATGATAATCTTTTCAAAGTCATGATCATCTTTTCAATGTCATGATCATCTTTTCAAAGTCATGATATTCTTTTCAACGTCATGATCTTCTTTTCCACCAGCTATAGGTATGCATAAAATGGTAATAGCTCATAATTATCATTAACCATTGATCATAGGAACAACACACAAGCATCACTTCATATACATATACATAAAATTGAAAATAACACCACCTACGGAATAAAATAAAAAGCATCTGGGTAGCAATTATTATTATTATTATTACTTACCAGATTTATATAGCGCTCTTTTCATATATAAAATAAACGTTCAAAAGCGCCGTACAAACTACATATAGCAGATATGGACACACAATGCAACATAAAAAGAATAATAAAAAAAAACCAAATGTTTAAAACAATTAAAAAATAATAAATAAACATATCAGCATCAAAAATTACAATAGAACAAAATAATACTTATAGACACTAAAAATATAGATGCTAAATGTTATAAAGAACAGTACAATTATACAACAACTTCTATTTCACAGTCTTATAACAGCTTGCTTTCCAGTGCAAAGTTAGTTTCCATAGATCTTGACGAAAAAGTGTGTTTTTAACGATCTTTTGAAAACATCCAAACTTTTAGCGTCTCTAATGATAACCGGAAGGGCATTCCATAACTTCGGTGCAACTGAATAAAAACCTCGATCACCGTACCTCACAGTTCTGCTTTTAGGAACAACTAGTTGTTTTGAGTTCTGAGATCTCAAATTTCTTGCTGGTTGATAGAGTTCTAGCAAGTCTTTCACATAGATCGGTGATTGGTCGTGTAATGCTTTGTATACGTGAACTAGAATCTTAAAAACCACTCGATGAGTTACTGGTATTCAATGCAGTTCGTTTAAGACCGGTGTAATGTGATCATAACGCGATGTTCTCGTTATGATGCGAGCTGCAATGTTCTGCAGATTTTGAAGTCTATTCAGCGAGACCTTCGGAACACCATACAAGAGCGCATTGCAATAGTCCAGGCGTGACGTGACGAGAGAATTTACTAGAGATTTTGTAGCATCTGTATTTAGATATTGCCTGATGTGGCCTATTTGACGTAATTGTCCGTATCCTGATCTGCAGACTGAGTTAATATGTTTTCCCATGCTCATTTTGGAGTCTAGAAAAGCCCCAAGATTTCTCACACATTTAGATGGTTTGATGTCCTCTCCTCCAATTTTAACAGAAATGGATTCAATATGTTTTTCGTTTTTTTGAGATGTAAATACAATGACTTCAGTTTTATCGGCATTGATTTTCAACATGTTGCTGTTCATCCACGACGAGACAGTTTTCAACACAGCGTAAAGCATCCTTCTGAGAGACCGAATTTGTTGGTTTGAAAGATAAATAAAGCTGTCCATCGTCAGCGTAAAAATGGTGATTTAGTCCATGTTTCTTGCATATTATATCAATTGGTTTAGTGTACATTGTGAAAAATTTGGGGCCTAGAACGGATCCTTGTGGAACACTATATTTCATTAGCACTGGTTTTGGCAATTTACCGTCTATGGTCACAGTTTGGTAGCGGTCACTCAGATACGAAGTTACCCATTCGAGTGGTTTGCCTGCGATACCAAAGTGGTGTTGAAGGCGGTGCAATAATGTCGTGTGGTCGATGGTATCAAAGGCAGCTGAAAGGTCAAGCATCACTAACATTGTCACATCATTTCGGTCGAGGGAGTTGAGAATGTTATTTGAAATATGACTTGGGGACTTGTATTATAGCATCGTTAAAATTTACTAGATCATAAAGTTTCTCTGGAAATAAAGTGATCTCTAGAAATTGATCAGTTCCACGGACATCAATGATTTAGATAGATAATTGTTGTAATTTTAATTTCACAAACGGCTAACAAAGCCAGTGGCATTTCAATTATAAATGGAAGCACATGGTAATTTTACACTGGAGCATTGGTGTCTGATAAGGTATAATACAGCATACCAGATTCTATGATTTATGCAGTACATGATAATGATAGATTTTAATATTTTTAGGTTAAGGTCTTCGAGGAATTTGTTCTTAGTATAATTCAAAGAATAATTAATGCAGGGTTTCCGCTTATATTCGTTATAGTATTATATTTGCTTCATATATAATTCCAGGAGAAAAAAAACACGGATAGACACAACATTAGTCAACATACAATATGCCTTCTGCACGTTCCCGAGTTTTATTCTAAAATTAAAGAAAAGTTAATGGTTTATTTCAACTTTGATGATTTTATTTGCACAACTGTTACCCATAAAATACATATGTTTAATCACTCACTTTGATAGCTTGGTACAGGGACTTCAATAAAAGGTTTAAGCTAGTTTTATGCATGACTTTTTGAGTGCAAATCGACTGCAAATTATTTGCAAAACAAACTTTGAACAATAGTTTTGACACATGTTATTTGTACCTAATAAACCAGTACAGAAAGGTTAACCTGGAGATTAAGCGATTTCGAACTACATTTGACAATATGTGACCACCTGCTATGTCTTTACACTATCAAAGGTATCCTTGATTTTATAAATTTAAAATAAACCATTAATGGAAAAACAATATTTATGGAGATGATATCAACGTGATAAAATCCAGGGTTCATTCAAAAACGGATAATAATTTTGTTATCATGTCAACATTACGACATATATTGACATAATATACTGGTAAAGGCGAAAACTGAATAATATCCAAGATAAAAAAAAATAAGTGCATAATGACAGAAAAAACTGATAGTCAGTGTTTCTGTACTGGCATGGTTTATTAGTCATTGTTTCTGTACTGGCATGGTTTATTAGTCATTGTTTCTGTACTGGCATGGTTTATTAGATATATTTGTGTTTGATAAATGTACAGTTCCTAAATAATGTAATATCTTAAGATTAAGGTCAATATCCTCTAGCCAGGCGAGGTGCACTCGATACAACAATATGTGATCAAGTTTGTCAGTGACTTAAGACAAGTCGGTGGTTTTCTCCGAGTACTCCGGTTTCCTCCACCAATAAAACTGACCACAACGATATAAATGAAATATTTCCATATTTGAATTTCAGTCGATTTTTTTTCTCAAAATTCTTAAATTATTTAGTATTCCCAAAATTTTGTAAAATTGCTATGAAAGCTTTCAATACCTAATGCATGTATACCTATATATTACATGTTCATCAATCACTTTATACTTCCTAAAATTCTAAATAATAGGTCAATTTATATGTTACTTCATATCATATCATAACGTTATCATGCATGTTGTAAATATGTTTTACTTGTATTTGTTAATTGTACTAACATACCCCATGCTGGGGGATTTATTGAAATAAAAAACGTCAAATGTAAAAAAAATGTCATTATTTGATTATAAGCGTAGCTGCCGGATGTTATTATAGAAACGCGTAGTGCACAATAAATTGGATATCTACGTTCATAATTCTATCACGTGATCAATGCCTCTGCTGGTGGATTAAGCTACTCAGTAAGCAGTGCTGACATGGTTTATTATATATATTCATGTTTCAAATTTACAGTTCCTTCATAATGGAATCTTTTTTAAACTAAGGTCAATCTAATTCGGGCATAGGTACACTTTGCCTATTTTGGATATCATGTTTATACCCTTTGGTTTAATATCCTGTACTCAAAGACATTCAAATTATTTCTCTTTCCTATCTTTTGACTATGAGCATGCCAGGTCAAAGGTTATTCAAGAAACGCACCGTCTACACTAAATTAGATATTAATTGCATAATGTATGCATGTAGCTACGAATACACAATGACATTGCAATTTTACATATCCGTAATTTATCTTGGAAACATTATTCTATAACGACTGATTATATTTATGTGTTCCACACCTTTGATTAAAACTACTAAGGTGTGAAATCAGATAGCTTGAAAATCACACCTTTGTTATACGTTATTAAGGAATGAAATTAGATGTCCTGTAAATATGACCTCTTTGAAGAATTGGAGAAGACGTTCTAAGTTGAAACAATTGTTATTATGAACAATAAAATGTTTAAACTCTGAAGAATTTGACTGCGTGACAAATGAGAAGTGTGTACTAAACTGTTGCGTCATTTGGTCATTGTGTTGTCTGTCCTTCTTCTTTGGTATCTTTAAACTCTTGGTAACTATGTAGACTCAACATTACAGTCAATGGTTTTTTTTAATTGTAATTGTATGTTAAAACCAAATAATAACACGGTATTTTGGACTTGCCTACGCCATGTAATAATTAGGAAATAAATCATGGAAGCCAGAATGTGCTTTGAGTTTTAACATGGATTGGCGAATATTAGTATATTATACCGAGCCAACCCATGTTAAAACTCAAATCACATTCTGGCTTCCATGAATTATTTCGATTCTGATATGTCTAAGAGTACAAATACGGTGGTATACTTTGATTGGAAGACGGTTATTTATCTTTACTTTTGCGGAACATGTCGCACACAATTTATGCTGCCCAATTCGAGCAGACGATAATTCATCAACATAAACATTTACGACGGAAAATCAGTCACATGCACCGGCGCATGTGCTAATGACATTATACCGAATCGATAAAGCGCGCGTTTGTTCACAAAGCGAAAGAAGGATGTCGTGTTAGAATACTAATAATCTCTGATTTGTGAACGTCATGTACTGTTTTATCACCAACAATATGATAATAACATTGTTTTGATCAAGATGGGTCTTTTTTAAATTTTCATATCGCTGAATAAGGATTTTCAAAACTAACAATCAAAATACAGTCAAATCTGCCCATGCGATCTCCTCTATTGAGCAGTCATATTTAAAAAAGGCCACCCTTTCCTTGTCCTGTCATAGAATATTTCATATGAATTGAACCTCTTTTAAGAGGTCATCTGTCTGAGCATATCACTTTATCTTTGTCCAAAAGATTACTCTTAATACAGGATTGACTGTATTCAAAGGTTTGTAAGCATGACTTCTTTCAGGTCTATCATAAGCAATTACTACGTTTTACTGTAGAAGAGCTTTAATTCTGTTTAGGAAAAATACTACACAAGCTGTTTTCTTAAGGGAATATATACTTTGTATTGACGATATTTAATATTGTTAATACATTTTAACATGAAATACAGCTTCTTGCGGCAATGATAAATTCTCCATAAAAAATGGACTTTCCGCAAAAACCAAAAGTAGTACAAGGTTGTGTTGACTGTAGCTAGCGTATGGATAAGATCCTTAATGTATATTGTTCGCTAATTTAGTGTCATTGAGATGCACAATAAATATAACAATATGTCATGTATGCACATACAAGTATTGAGCATCTTATGTAAATAACGCAAAACCGAATAAACGTCAGAAAAAAACCGAAAATGAACAATCCAGAGAAACTGGCAATACTGTGTACAAACAACAAAACACAAGACAAACACAAAACAAAGCAAAATCACAACACAATATGTGTTAAACACCACTATAAGTAAACAAACAACAAAACACAAGACAAACACAAAACAAAGCAAAATCACAACACAATATGTGTTAAACACCACTATAAGTAAACAAACAATGATATGTTCGGATGTCAAATGCTGTGTGATTTAATAAAAATGTAGATATCAAATTTGGTTCGCACAACACGTTTCTGGAGTAACCTTGATCAGGTAAGATAAAAATTGATAGGTTTGAAAGCCAAATAATTGAAAAGTGTTTGGGAGCAATAAACCAAAGGGCCTAGACAGGACAGCCAAAATCTGCCACGGTCACCTATGCCTGAGGATGGAGAACTTTAGCTTTGATTAAAAAAAACATTATTTAGGAGCCGAGGATTACAGCGAATAACAAAACAGTGGTCCACCTTGAAACTAATTGTGAATTACACCTATTGGTCAGTGTCTTTTGTTAACTAACTGGCAAGTTACCTTTAAATATAGGTCTGTATATAGGTGAGAAGTCAGCATACTTTTCTTGTTTGTTTACATGATTCACGAGTACTGATGTACTTCTATCATTGATTTGTTTACAGTGCTGTATGATTCAAGTATTTACAACTACCAGTTAGACAGTGGTTTATTTAAATAAATCTAGCATTTTTTGTAGTTTTAGTTTTTGTTTTTCAGGTACCATTATGCCTAATTAATGCCCTCCCCTTCTTTTCATTTACAATATATATTTGCAGAATACTTACCATTTATGCTCTTTTATTTTGTTTTTTGGTTTGGTTTTGCTCTTTTCTTTTTCTTTTTTGCTTTGTTTTTGTTTTTGTTTTAAAGTTTGTTTAGTTTTGTTTTTATATGCATTCTGCAGCACAGTTTCTTAAGCCAATCAAACAAAGGCATTTGCTTTATTCAAAGATGGATAAATCTATAAGTATTGTTGAATAAGGTTGGATTCGAGAATATAATTCACCATGTGTCAAGATGATAATAAGGCCAAATCATAAGAGAGAAAAAAACAAAAAAACATTTTCCCCAACAAAAATCTTAGTTCTATCACATAATAATTGTGGAATTCCAACTTTATCAAATACATATACATATGCTTTTTCTAAAATATCTGTTCCAGACCATACGCGTATTTGGACCGTACGCGTACGGTCTGCCTAGTTTTAAGAGATTATCGAGGCTTCAAAAATATTTGACAGATTAACGTTATTCGAATCTAAAACATATTTAAAAAAAAAAAAAAGTTAATTATCGCAATTGTACAAATAAGTTTAATNTTTCTGATAAACAAAAACAAAAATTCTAAAAAATGCTAGATTTATTTAAATAAACCACTGTCTAACTGGTAGTTGTAAATACTTGAATCATACAGCACTGTAAACAAATCAATGACAGAAGTACATCAGTACTTGTGCTGAATAGATATCAGTATGATGATTTCATGGTTTGGCGATCATGTAAGCAAACAAGAAAAGCATGCTGACTTCTCACCTATATACAGACCTATGCAACTTGCCAGTTAGTTAACAAAAGACACTGACCAATAAGTGTAATTCACAATTTGTTTCAAGGTGGATCACTGTTTTGTAATTCGCTGTAATGGTCGTGTCAGTTTTCTATATTTAACAGTCTATATATATTTTTTTCATTTCAAAAGCTCACTTTCAAATCGTATTGTAATTGTTTTTATTCTATATTAGTAAATTCTTTAGTATAGATTTCTACCTCAATCATTTTTTAAAATAAAAAGACGTATTCACCGCCTCGGATTTAATATTCACCGCGGTAAATGTCACGTGTTACTATTTTTGGAACATCAGGATTTTTTTTAGGAATGTTCTATTTTAATCAACCATTGTAAAAAAGTAGTTCATTTGCGCATCCGTCAATACAAAAACAAAATGTGGTATGTAGATGCAGACGTATCGCCGGTGCCCTAAACCAAGATTTGCCACTTTGTCGGACGGAACATTAAAAAATATATTAAATGATAAAGATTCAGATAATAACATGGTGATATAAACAATAATGTAGCACTACTCCAGGACAGTGGACATGTAACTGTTTTTAAATTTCAGAATACCACTATTTCTTCAAAATATAGAATAAAACAATTAGTCTTTTGATTCTGTAAATGTGTGGATTAATTGACTTTTGAAAAAAATGATATTCACTTCGCCCTTTCGGGCTCAGTGAATATCATTTTTTTCAAAAGGCAATAAATCCACACATTTACAGAATTAAAAGACAGTAATTGTATATTATTCTATATTAGTAAATTCTTTAGTATATATTTCTACGTCAATCATTTTATAAAATAAAAAGACGTATTCACCGCCTCAGATTTAATATTCACCGCGGTAAATGTCACGTGTTACTATTTTTGGAACATGGAATTTTTTTTAGGAATATTCAATTTTAATCAACCATTGAATAAAAGTAGTTCATTTGCGCATCCGCCAATACAAAAACAAAATGTAGTCTGTAGATGCAGACGTATCGCCGGTGCCCAAAACCAAGATTTGCCACTTTTTCGGACGGAACATTAACACATATATTAAATGATAAAGATTCAGATAATAGCATGGTGATGTAAACAATAATGTAACACTACGCCAGGACAGTGCATGGGCATGTAACTTTTTTTTTATTTCAGAAAACCTATATTTCCTTCAAATACAGAATAAAACAATTACTGTCTTTTGATTCTGTAAATATGTAGATTAATTGACTTTGGAAAAAAATGATATTCACTTCGCCCTTTCGGTCTCAGTGAATATCATTTTTTCAAAAGTCAATAAATCCACACATTTACCTCATCAAAAGACAGTAATTGTATATTATTTCATTTTGAAAAATCTCGAATGGTAGATGTATAATAGCCATCAAAATAATAAATACACTTGGATAGGGTTATTCCCCTTTAGTAGTACTAGAGAATTGACGCACATGCTTTTGATATTGTTGTCATTAAGAGACAACAAAGACTATTATACAGTTATTTAATGGGTGTGGATGCAATAGACCAAACTATTTGTCCTGAGGTGCTGGGAATGACCAAGTGTTCTATTGCATGAGGCCAACGGCCGAATGCAATAGAACACTTGGTCATTCCCAGCAGCGAAGGACAAATAGTTTGGTCTATTGCATCCACACCCATTAAATAACTGTTTTATTTCCTAATTAAACAGAAGCAAGGTAGCGGCCATGACTTAAATATATCCATGCATATATTGTAGAAAAACTGATGAAAATGATTTATTTGTTGAATTAGATAACAATAAACAAGTGGAATACAGAGTAAAAAGTCCTTAATTTTTATATTACATATGTTTTTCAATAGTATTATTTAAATACATATGTACATGTATTAGAATTTTTAAATTTTATGAAAACTGAAAATTTTGAAAACTTATGAAAATTTTGAATTTTTTTGAAATTTTGATTTTTTTTTTGAAATTTTTGAACTTTTAAAATTTTTTGAATATTTTGAAATTTTGAACTTAAATTTTTTTTTATTTTAGAATTTTTTAATTTTTTTTTTAATTTTTAGAAATTTTTGAAATTTTTGAAGTTTTGAAATTTGTTGTCCAATGAAAAAACGGTTCAAAGGTCAGTTCAATAGTCTGTCGTGCAATAGTCTCTTGAAGACTATTGACGCGTCAATAGATCACAGGGGAGCAAAAAAATGTAAAAATATCTTAAAATATGTAGTTACTTAATAAACAAGAAAAAATTTACAATTAGGTAATAATACATGTTATTATAATATACATTGAGACAGGTATACTTGTTGTTTCTTATTTATCGTTATGCAAACTTGGCTCATTCACAAAACAGTAATGTTCGATGCACTTAGTGCATATTACGTGAAGAGATGATTTACCATTATATTGAAACACCCACAAGATGTGTACAATTGTGCAAATTTTGTGAATGAAAGACCAAATATCATACATTTTTTTTAAAATAACAACGTAGATATCTAGCTTATTCTACAATATACGTTTCTGTAATAACCTTCATCTGGTACGCTCATTGTCAAAAGACTGGAAATACAAATAATTTAAAAATCTTTTGGAAGCAATTAAACCATAGGACCTATCCTGGATAACCAAAATAAGCCTATGTGACAAGAGTGTCTGAGGGAGTAGATCTTTAGTTTTTATAAATAATATTGAAAATAATCTAACTAACAGATGGACAAGTGACGTTAGCGTGAACAATGGAGGCGCAGACGAGTCTCTGTCGCCCAGCTGGTAAAAAGATGTAGTTTATTATCTATCGTGGTACATGAAATATTTTGATATCGCATAACAATAGACACCAGGTCATTCGTTTGTACAACATTAAATCTTTTTTGTTGATTCATTGCAAATGAAATTGTATTTCTCTCCTGGGGGTCGTCATTCATGAATTATTGAATCTTTCTATTGCAATGGTATGCACCAGATGTAATTAAATTTATAGTTCTTAAGGTGGTACCCAACACTTGACCCCACATTTATCTGTCGTTTAATTTTTTATATTTTTTTGTGTGTGAAACATTATGATATTACCTAACAAATATTAAAAAAGCAAAAGATTTTAACCAAGGGATTCTACACACTTCCATTTTACCCCCTCCCTTAAATAGAAGGTATAGCCGTAGATGAAAAGAATGCTAGTGAAGGCTTGATTTTCCTTTTTTGAGAGGTAAAAGAAATAATTTACTAAATAGTTAAGCTTATTTTGAAAGTGTGATACCAGTTCTAGCTAATTAACACGAAAATTATGGATATTTTTTTTAATTAGAACATTTTTTAAATATTTTACCAAGAAATGCCGTATAATAAATACAACGGCAAAAAAAAATTTTTTTTTTGAAGTAGTCATAATTATAGGAAAAATGTGTCGTTTAACTTTTCTAAAAAACTCATACAATATAATGAACAATTCTAGGTAACACTGTTTAAGTTTCAGAATTTTTCAACCAACCGAAACAGAGAGTCGACGAACTTTTTCACCTCTCCCCCTTTTTACAAAAAACACCATTTTTAAGTCCATTTAGCTGAATAACTCTGTCTGTATCTCCTTATAATGTGACTATCTTATATGAACATTAACTGATTCCATTATATTCCATTGAATTTAATAATTCCCATACTTACATGTGTCATACTGTCCAATTTAGGAAAAGCAGGACAGTCAATTAGGTCAAGAAATGCCCCTCCCCCCCGAAAATAAATCTTAACAGTTTTTTTTAAGAAAACAATGATATCTAAAAATTGCGTTCATTTTCTTTTAAAATCCTTACGTAATTTGAAGACCAATACTAGGTAACAGTGTCTAAGTTTCAGAATTTTTCAACAGACCAAAAGGACAACCGACATACTTTGTCATCCCCTCTATTTAAAAAAAACCCCATCATTTTAAGGTGGTACCATACACTAAAATTTGATCTGCTCGTTTAATTTTCTTATTTTTTTGGGCAGAGTGTTTTAATATATCCACTGTAATAAATATCAAAATTTTAACAAATTCCAACCAACAGAATCAGAGCTATAAATTCACTAGCCACATAGCAGTTTTTCTCTCTGTGGTTTTGATCACCGATATGCTTGAATTCTGCATACAAACATCATATGATCAGAACGTTCAACTGATTTTAAAGTGTTATCTCCCTGTAGTGTTCGGTACCACCTTAATAAAATTACAAATCTTCCAATTTCAAGGCTATTTTAAACATGCGTAAGGCCCAGTGAACACTGAGATCTCGAAACTCAAAATACACATACATTGTACATCAAACACTGCATTTTTTTAAAGCCAGTTCTTGACATTTTTTTTTTATTAAGAATTCACTCAATATCATCTGCTAGTACCTTACAATGGATGATTCAATACATTGGTATAAGGCTCAATCTCCTCTTTCCAATGAACATATATGCCCAAGTTATATTTGGTAAAGCAGTTTTATAGGAGTAGATGAAAATGTGACACAATTATATCTACGAAGGTACCGACGGCAAGCACCAAGTGATTTTAGGCTCCCTTGGCCTTTAGAAATGTAAATAAAAAAGTAGAAATCTAATTGAGTGCGCACGACACGTTACTAGAATAAGCTTTTCCAGGTACTCCCAAGTCAATAGAAATACGGCATGGGTTCGCGCCCAGCTTTGTAAATTACAAAAAAGGGTGCACTCGACTCGCAGCCGTAAGTGATAAAGTTTACCAGTTGCTTGCCCAGGGTCGGTGGTTCTCTCCGGGTACTCTGGCTTCCTCCACCACTAAAACTGGTCGCCATGATATAGCTGAAATATTGCTGTAAGTGGCGTTAAACACCGAAATTCAAATTCAAGTCAATAGATTGGAAAGCTAAATAATTTCAACATATTTGTGAGTATAACACCAGGTGAGAATTGTCGGTCCTTTCATCGTTCATGTCACCAGGTTTGTAACTAGATTAACACAACGGGTGTCACTAGTGGAGCATGAACTGCCTACCCTTCCGGAGCACCTGGGTTCACCCCAGGGTTTTAGTGGTGTTCGTGTTACTCGATCTTTAGTTTTATATGTATGTTTTGTTGATCGTTGTTTGTCCTTTTGTACTTTTTTTTTTGGCCATTGTGTTGTCTGAACCTTTGAACCGTAATGGAAGTGAGAGGTTGGCGCCGTAAAATCTGATTCAATCCACCATTTCTTTAGAAATGCCTGTACCAAGTCAGGACCATTGCGGTTTCCCAGTTTCCCGGTTGTTGACTGATTTTGTCTGTTTATTGATTTATGAGTTTTGACTTTTCCTTTGGAAGATTGCTCTGTGTTCGGTAATTTGGTTATTACCCTTATTTATCGATATACGGATTCTGATTGGAACTTTGGTATATATTCAAGCTCTTCTTTATAGCTTTCTTATAATACAGACCGAAATCGCCAACGGTATCGGTCTTCATTTCTATACATAGAAATATGAGTAGTTCGTGTAGTTTTGCTAGGAATATTGTCAACCTTTGCTGTTTAATATTTTATGGTCAATAGAGAGAAAGCAATAGAATATATCCTTAATCTGTAGTTTAATAAGAACATGTCTAATTTAAACTAAACCATATGCGCATTTCCAAAAATAAAATCTCATCGCTATTCACAGATGGCAGTCATTTACTATTTGCATAACAAAAACTTGTTGGTACGTGCCATCACAATCACGTTTTGCTGAATAAACCACATTATTGAAAATAATTGACGAAATGTATATAAATGATAAAAATATCACACTTAAAGAATACATTATCCTCGTCTCATTAACGCTAACTACATAAATGTCAAATGGCCACAAGCAGACTATAGCTGATGAATTTATATCCAACTTACCATGCTAATTATGTCTGTTTTCAATTAATATTGCACATTATATTTCTCGAAGATTCATGGTCACATCGCTAAAAAAAATGTTCATGTCATTAGTTTTATTCCGACGTTGCTTTATTGGAATTTCACCGAAAGGTGTCCAAACCAAACGTACCATTCTCTGATTTCTATAACCATCCGTTTTCATTAACATATGTAAGACCATATTGCCTACAGGAAACCATTGATTCTATGAGATTAGTTTTTTAGGTTAATATCACTAAAACGTAATTTAATGGTATTGGTGATAGACTAGCACATACTATAAATGGTTTTATAGAAATAAGGGTAATAACAAAATTACCGAACACAGAGCAATCTTCCAAAGGGAAATTCAAAACTCATAAATCAATAAACAGACAAAATCAGTCAACAACCGGGAAACTGGAAAACCGCAATGGTCCTGACTTGGTACAGGCATTTCTAAAGAAATGGTGGGTTGAATCAGATTTTACGGCGCCAACCTCTCGCTTCCATTACAGTTCAAAGGTTCCCGTTGTCACTAAAACAGCATTTACAACAATACTGGAAAAAACAGGCAAAATAGCAGTCAAACAGTACCAAACTCAGTATCTAATATATCTCGTGAACCATCACCATCAACTATGAGTCCTTTGAAGTATTTTAATTACGATCGTAAATGTCAAAAGCATTTTACGTCACACATTCACAAAAAATATTTTTGACATTGTAAACCACGTATACCAAATCCTTATCTTTATACATTTTCACTATATGAAAATGTATCTTTTACCATTGTATCTGCAGAGACAGAATATATTTCGACAAGATCTTGGTATCGGAATATAAACTTTTTAAGAGATCGAATAAGGCGAATCTTTTTATAGCCCTGGTCCAGTAGCCTGTTTTTCAGACAAAGATGACGCTTCAAGAAATCAGAATAATTGCTACTGGCTCTTGCATAACGAATCAATTGCGAGATGTAAACACCATATGCAGGAAAAGCTGGTATATTGCTGCACATATTAGGACAATTTATTATTTTAAAATTGAAGTCGTCTCGTTTATCATAAATTTTAGTACTGAGTTGACCACTGTCGTCAAATTCGAGGTATAAGTCCAAAAATGATGCTGATGAAGCTGTATCTGTGGACTCTTTAATTTCCAGCTCTGGAGGATATATCAATGGAAGAAATTCTGCAAATCTAGAATTATTGATAGATAAAACGTCATCAATATACCTGTATGTGAAATTAAATCACATGTTGTAAATGGTTCGATAGACAAAGTACACGCTATGATTGGTTTGATATACATTGTTTTGTGTTTCCTTGAATCTTACTGTTTACATTTGGGCAATTTGAAGATTATTTTTCAATATTTGTGAAACCTCAACATACTAAAACGAGAAGGAATAGTCAAAATGATATTAGATAATAGCAACAGAAAGAAATTTACGTGAGAGAGTTGTTTTTGGTTGTCACCAGCTATACTGGCAATCGGTCATCTCCTGATTGAAGCAGCTTTAGTCGGACAGTGTATCATCTGGCTGGATCAAGAATATCAGCCGATTGTAGTACGTGTTGACAGAGACCTTGCTATTATGGCCAAGAGTAGATGCTCTATTTATGCATGTGCACATAATCGGAGCTAATAAGACGTCTGCTGAAGGTTAGTTAGTATGGAATATATCTGCCACAAATGACCACTGATATTTTGTGTTCTTTCCTCATCTATGACTTATCACCGGGTTTGTAATAAGAGTAACAACACTGGTGACTTATGTTGAGCAGGTTCTGCTTACCCTTCGGGATTCCCTTTCATTCTCAGTTGCAGTTGGTTTCGTGTTGTGTTGCATCTTTAGTTTTCTGTGTAATGTTTTGCAGATTGTTGTCCTGAACTGTTAGTCAATGTTATAAAAACGTTTCGAAGTTTCATCAAATAAAAACAATTACAAGAACATGATTTATTTAAATGTCATCAGATTTATCAATTATGAGCTATGAATACGTTTATTGAAATTCGAATATGAATAGTTTGAAGTATTAACGACAACAAGTTTGCAGTGCATCGTAATTAGTTTGCGTGATTTTGTAAATATTTTTGTCATCATATGCAAACAAAGAATATATAAGACTTTGTATGCTGATCATGGTCTTCCAATAACTAGATAAATTGATAGAATTAGTAATAGTGATAAAAAAGCACTTATCTTAAGGGGAAAAGTTGTTGACAATCCTGAGTAGTGCTAATAAGAAATTACCCCGAAGATATCAAAACAAAATTCATTCAATCATTATTGCAAGTTTCAATCTTACTTTTATTCAATTATAAATATTGACTTGCTGTATTTGTGTGTGTGTGTGTTTTCTTATTTTCTTTTTTAATAACATTTGGATCAGATTTGCATTTGTGCCAGGATGCTCTTTATCACAGACCCTAGTTACATATCTTTGATATAATATACGAGCAATAATATACAAGAAAAGTTTGAATGTACCAAAAGGGGTACGTCATGAGAAGCCGTATATCGATGGACAAGACCATGCAATGACCAAAAGAAAAAGGAGAGAGTGACAAACATTATACAGAAACCTACAACGCCAACCCCACAAAATATAGAAAGTGAACTCGAGTGCACCGGAAGGGTCAATAGTTTCTGCTGCACTCGTGACAGTTGTCCCTAAGTCATGTACTCACATACAGCTGTAGCTTTCTGATTAACCACCACAACATCAATCCCTTCAGTTGGCAATAAAACATTGCAACACAAAAGACAACACAACGACTGAAAGATAAGGAAATAAA
Organism: Gigantidas platifrons; assembly: GCA_002080005.1. Classification (NCBI taxonomy): domain Eukaryota; kingdom Metazoa; phylum Mollusca; class Bivalvia; order Mytilida; family Modiolidae; genus Gigantidas; species Gigantidas platifrons. The sequence goes on along the minus strand of MJUT01044164.1, from coordinate 860,118 downwards.
CGAGAGGCACAACAATGCTACCAGATTAGACCGTTTAATGTGACCACAGGGCCATGTTGACTATCCACACATGCCGCTATACATGTATAAGCACTAACAATTGTGGACTTTTTTTTTACCTCTGTCTCTTCATGTCCTATTTGTGTTGTTATAATCATTATAGCCTTATAATAGGTTGAACTCTTATGGAATTAATCAAATAAATATAATGGTCACCTTCCGCTGACTAATCGCATCAATCTTTTATTCGGGATATCCGCAATAACATTAATCAGAAGTGGAATTAGCATGAATATGAAATCTAGCGTGATATGGTAAAATAACATTTGATCTAAGAAGTTGATAGCAACATCCAATCATTAGAAAATAAAGTGTATAGAAAATAAGTGTTTAAAATTCTATGGAATGGATTATAAAGAGGTATGCTTACATGGTCCATGAGCAGACGAACAGGGTGAGTGTAGTCATAAGTATGTGTTCCAGACCATACGCGTATTTGGACCGTACGCGTACTCATACGGTCCGACCATACGCGTATGGTCCGACCGTATGAGTATACTCATACGGTCTAGTACGAGCTGGACCATACGGGTATTTAGACCATATGGTTTTTTTCAATACTAACATTATATCATAAACTTTTATTGAGTTTTACAAATTACATTTATCATAATTATTATTACTTTAAACAAAACACCATCACCTCATGAAAAGTAAACAGTTTTTGAACTATAATGCAATTTTAATTGTCTACCTGAATCACATTTTCGCATGCACGCCCAGAGTGACACTTGCTGCTACAAGGAACGCCGGACTTTCTACACTTACATGTTTTGTTCATGCATGTTCCCTTGTACTTACATCTTTTGCTTGCAAGAGAAAAACTTGCTTGTTTTGCAGCAGCGTTCAGAGAAATTTCTTCTTTTTTCCAATGCGAAGTTTCAACTTTACGTGTCAAAAGTTCTATATCACCCATATCATAACATGAATTTAACACATTCAATTTTTAGTTTAAACATATTTTATTTGCCAATTAAACAGACAAAATGGATTAGACACAAGTAAAACATACTTATGAAGTCTTCTCCAAATTACAATTTGTTACAGTAAAGAAGTACATAAAAGGCATGCATTACTATATGTAGCACTAATAACGAAACACATTAAATTCACATGATAATTAGTAAAATCTTGCATCTAGTTACCAATAATATCATCAACCCTAAACAATAATCGTGGTAGATTACCAGATGCCCCATCAACAATAGGTATTCTTACGGTTACAAAACTACCTTTTTCAATTTTTGCATTAGACTTTGACACTTTCTTATATTTTCTCATCGTATTTTCAACAGATATTTTTTTTATAATTTCTGTCCAACATCTGTCTTATCCTGTCGTGAGTTGTAATTTGTCCGTCGTCTGTTTTCACGGTACAGTTTCTGTCGTCAGTAGACCCTACTATAATGTCGTTCAGTACCATAAAGTCATCAACTGCCATGAGTTCATCCTGTAATCTGTAACATCGTAAGTCTCAGTAGATATTTCCGTCGTTTCAGTTCGTCTTCGTTTTCGGGTCGGTTGTACATGTACGTCAGCCATAACGGAAATATATTTTAGATTCGAATAACGTTGATCTGTAAAATATTTTTGAAGCCTTGATAATCTCTTAAAACTAGGCAAACCGTACGCGTATGGTCTGGAACATATGCACAACTAGGTACGCGAAACAAAATATATGTTACGCTATGTATAAAATAGTCACCCTCCGTCCCATAACTTTTACAAATGTTGAGGAATTCTAATGGTTCCACCACAGGATCATCTAAATGTCAAGACTAATAATCCTACCAAATATGACAAAATTCCGTCGTACGGTGTCAAAGTTACGTTCACAAAGGGTCAACGTTCAAAATTACAACGTCTCTATGTCGCGGGGCGGCGGGGAAAACATGGAGAACTCAAGTGCTTCAGAAGGGTAAGCAGTTATTTGTCCACTAGTATCACCCGTCGTATTGCTGTATAAGTGATATTCAAGTGTATATATAGAAATGTTAGGATAACAATTAATCATAGTTTCGTCCAATTTCTGATCCCTGGAAAAAGGATGCAACACATATCCGCCATACGTCTGTATTTCGTCATATGCTGCTTGGGTGGAAATATAATTTTAAACGGAACCTTTCTAGGATGTACCTGAGTCCCAAGTGTGGACAGCAATATTGGTCAAAACGCAATATTTGTAGCTAATCGGAAATGCTGCATTTTTAATAAATATTTATAACGAAACCCCAATTTATTACAACATATCAGTCCTGAAGATAATTTCTAATGTCTTTGCAATGAATTTTCAAATGCTAATGGTATCATGACCTTTCTTTTAAATAACTCAGTAGAGTTATATGATATTCAAAGAACCCTCATTGTAGATAAATTTCCATGTACAACTAGATTTATGGCTAGTTCTATTGGAAAGGAATCCAAATGAATTAGCAAAATATACACATAACTGAGTATTTAATAGCTCATTGGACAGTTTTATGAGTTATTTAGCTGCGAACTAGATTGACTACTACCGAGAGGTCAATAATTGTGAGCTGTGGTACATCAACCGAGTGAGGCAGTAATTCGGCAAATTGAATCTGACATATAACAGATGCAAGCTTCATTGAAGTGTTGATATATAATGCTTATATATCAAGTCAAGACCTGAATTTCAAACGTCATGTGATGTGACAGGTGACGTTTTTGTTTGTTGACATTGGTGGAATTGTTGACTATCACTGTTGTTACTGTTGTAAAACATTAACACTTAAAGAGTTAGATTCATATGTGTATCGAATAAACCAAGAATAATGTACTATATCTTGGTGTTTATGTAAAGGCAATGTCTCATTGGATAATAACATTAAAATATATTGGGATTACTGGGAAACCATAAATAACCACTGCTTATCATGAAGTCTGAAACTAACATTGCATAACAGCATTACTGAGCATTGTCTGTTTGATTTACGGGGTCTGATAACAGTTTTGGTGTCGACAAACTTGAAACAAATTAGTCTGCTCAATGCAATGCTATAATTCATTAAGGCCCTGATAATGTATTAATATGCAAGCACTCCTCCCGCGGGCATAAGTGGCCATATCCGATTTTGGTTATCCTGTTTAGACCCTTTGGTTTTATTGCTCCCAAAACTTTAAATTATTTGGCTTTCCAACTTTCGCTTTTAATCGTACCTGATGAAGGTTATTCCAGAAACGCGTCGTGTGCACTAAATTTGATAGCTACGTTTTTATTATAAATAGGACAGAGACTAATGCGATGAAAATAAAAATCAATGTAAGTATGCAGACTTGAGATCAGGGGTACACTATTAATAGTGTGGAGAGGATCAACAAAGCTTAGATATCCAATTTATTATGTACGACGCGTTTCTGATATATCTTTCATCAGCTATGGTCAAGTTCAAAAGATTGAAAAGCCAAATTAATCAGAAGTCTTTTTGATCACAAAAAAAAAGCCACAATGTCTTAACCAGAACAGCCAACATCGGCTAAGGATGCCAATTCCAGAAAGAGGCTGCTCCTTAGTTATATTTATAATTATATTCTTGAGGAACTGTAAATATATATTATATCCATACTAGTGCAGATCTATATACCAAGTAGGGATTTTGAATTCCGATAATCATTAACAAATTAAGTTAAAACAGTACTAGTAATGATCAACAATGCCACCAATATTAACAAATCGAACAACAGTGTCTCGCCTTGAAACATTGAAACTCTTAAAGACCACGACCAACGGCATTAGACATCCAGGTCATTGTTGTAATATACACAAAAATGTGTCGGGATTAAACCCCCATTAGTAATTGGATCTTGTACCATAAAACAGACATATACAGACAATTCTTATGTAGTTGTTTAATATTACTGGTTTGTAATGCTGTAATTTTCAAGGCATTAATTCCATGGTTGAAATGTCATGAGATGTTCGATTACCGCTTACGTCCTCTTGTCAATAATATGGCAATACACATGATTACATTAGAATAGAGAAAACTGTATTGTATTTGAAAATTTCACAGCATCAATTGTCGATTTAGTACACTTGCGACCATCAAATCTCCAATTGATGCTGCGAAATTTTCAAATACAATACAGTTATCTCCTAATTAAACAAAACCCTACCGAAATTCGCTCGCATACAAGAAGACCACATGATATCATAACATTGAATAATGATATAAACATGGGCAATACAATAGTAGGGTCAGTGGCTACTCGTAGTTAACTGATTACTTGCTAAGAAGTTTGGTGAAGGACACAATGTTCTTAGGACAAAAATATTATAACGACATATATTTCTCAAGACTTTACGTTGATTATCATTATTGTCCATCGTGGTACCAGGAATGCGCGTGCTTATTAATGGTTCCTATTGTTGTTGCCACTGTTTTTATCCATCCTACAATTCCCAAGAGTAATTTGATTCAAAATGTCAGTGGTATTTATATTACGATAGCAGCTTTATTTGGCAGAAACGTACTAAGACGTGGGGAACTTTGCCAAACAAGGTCGATATTAATATTAATGATTACTGTATAATGGCGTCATCATTAACCAATATGCCACATCAAAGAAGAACGGACATACGTGTGCAATTATAATTCTTTTTGTATTTGCGACTAGAAATATATCATTAGATATATAATATAATGATGATTTACAAGGATTGGTATGTTCCTTCCTTACGGTAATAAATAAAAATATCTTTTCTTTTTCTTTTTCTCATATACTCGCAAATAAAACCCCAGCCAATCAGAGCAATGCATCCAATATATATATAAAACATTGTGATTGGATTATCTTAGAATAATAAGAGTACACAATTCATACTCCACAGATTGATAACCGTAAGCCTAGGTTTTCTTGCATGAAATTATATCATAAAATATTGTCTTCTGTGTCATTCCCATGACTTATAATGACAAATAATTGGTCAAATTAATTTAGCTTACATTATGTTGCATTGATTTAATGGTGTGGGTGCATTAGTATTAATTTAAATGCACATTAGGAATTCTTGTCTTTCCTTCCCTGAAGGAAATAAATAAGAAAAAACTTAGCACCAAGGCCTTCATCTGAGTACGAATGCAGAAAGAGAAACCCTCTAGATGTAATACCGGCAACTCCTTTTGTTTCAATAGTACTCTATGAAGAAGAGCTTGAAGATATCAAAAGGGTAATCAGAATCTGTAAATAGAATGACAGACAACACAATGGCCAATAGAAAAGGGACTAAAGGAAAAACAGCGATCTACAAAACATGCACAAAAAATAAAGATCGAGTAACACGAACACCACTAAAAACCAGGGACGAACTTAGGTGATCCGGAATGGACAGCAGTTCCTGTTCAACTAGTGGTGCCGTTCGTGTTACTCTAAGTTACAAACCCGGTGATAAGTCATCAACGAGGAAAGGACAGGAAAGTGTTTACGACAAGTGGAACATATCTAATACATACATCGTGTACTGGTTATAATTCCAAGTCTTTACATTGCTCTACTAATGCCTATGTGATCACTTGTATATATATATGTATGTACTGTAGTGTTGACACAATGAGGTATAATGAACAGCAACACAAATTGCTGGATCTATCATTATCTATATAATTGTCTTCATCTAAACCTACCAATTATCATTTCGTCACGTTTCAATGATACTTATTACTGGCACGCCATTATATGCTTACCGTAATCGTGGCTGCTGCCAAAGAATAACTGAATGTTATATTATACAGATCGTAAGTTCATTGACCTGACAATAGATATACCCATCCTTTAGCAGTGTTATAGTATATGATCATATTGTACTTATATGAAGAAATTGTCTACAATTAACCAAGTTAATTCAAAGGAGAGCATAATATATATTTAAAAGCAATATATATACTCTAACATACAAAATGGGAGGGGGTAAGTTTGTAATTAGTTTATCTACCTAACATAATGTTGCATGAGTTACGTCTTAAAAGAATGTGCTTTGATGTGGACATTGTGAGTTGTGTGTTGAATGAATGTGTACAACGTTCCTTGGTGTTAACAGCCTATTATGAGTTGTGTTTTGGCGGCATGCGTTCGAAGTGTTTTGATATTCTTTATTTCGTATATTTATTTTGATTTGTGTGTTGACGGAATACGGTTAAAGTGTTTTCATTTTGCAATTCAGTATGATGAGTTGAATGTTGAATGTATGTGTTGAAAGTGTTTTGGTATTTACAGTTTTAGTGTAATGTGTTGTTGAGTTTTGAAGTAATGTATTTAAAGTATCTTTGTCTCTATAGTGTTGTATAACGAGTTTTGTCTTGGCGGCATTTGTTCCAAGTTGTTCGATGTTTCTAGTTTCATATTTTGGGTTGTATGATGAACAAATGTGCTTAAGTGTTTTAATTTTTTTTTTAAATGGGTAATGTCTTGAAGGAATATATGTAAAGTGTTTTGGTGTTTATTGATTAGTATAATGAGTAGTTTCTTTAAGGACAGTGTTTCAAATGTTTTATTTTTTATTGTTTGTTCTAATATATTCGAGGGCCTGGGTGGCTCAATGAGTTAGGTAGTTGGATTACCTCACAACTAACACAAACCTATCATCAATACGACGTGGGTTCGCGCCCGGCTTTGTATATGATTAAAAGGTTGCACTCGACTCGCAGCCGCAAAGTGATAAAGTTTACCAGTTACTTACCCATGGTCGGTGGTTCTCTCCGGGTACGCCGGATTCTTCTACCACTAAACTGGTTGCCATGATATAGCTGAAATATTGCTGAATGTGGCGTTAAACACCAAAAATAAAATAAAATCAATCTAATTTATTGTGTTTTAACTGAACGCATTTCAACAGCTTTTTGGTGTTTATTGTTTAGCATTATGAGTCGTGTCTTCAAGGAATGTGCTTGAAGTGTATTAATTTTATAGTTTACTATGATTAGTTGTGTTTTTAAAGTGTTTTGGTGTTAATAATTTAGTATGAATTGTGTCTTAACGGGGTGTGTTTAAAGCGTTTTGGTGTTTATAGCTGGCGTTAAACACCAAAAATCAAATCAAATCAATATAATTTATTGTGTTTTAATTGAACGCATTTCAACTGCTTTTTGGTGTTTATTGTTTAGCATTATGAGTCGTGTCTTCAAGGAATGTGTTTTAAGTGTTTCAATTCTATAGTTTAGTATGATTAACTGTGATTTAATTAAATGTGTTTAAAACGTTTAGGGGTTTATTGCTTAGTATGAATTGTGTCCTAATGGGTTCTGTTTAAAGTGATTTGGTGTTTATATCTTAGTATAATGAGTTGTGTCTTGCAAGGAATGTGTTTAAGGTGTTTCAATTTTATAATTTAGTATTATTAATTGTATTTAAAATGAATGCTTTTGAAACATTTAGTTGTTTATTGTTTAGAATGAGTGGTTTCTTAACGGAAGGTGCGTACATTGTATTGGCTTTTATAGCTTAGTATAATGAGTTGTGATTTGAATGAATGCGTTAAAAGTGTTATTGGCGCTTATGATTTACTATTCTCTATTCTTCCTTAGATCACAGTAAATATTTGGCATCGTATGAACTACTTAGTGTTTAGTAATACGGTTAGAAAATATAGTCAAGGTTAATACTGTGTACATTGGCGCTAATCAGAGAGAGGTTACAAGATAGATGTGTTCAGTATATAACACGTGGACGAGTGTGTTTATTCATAATCACTTACATGATTACCTCATTAGTATATTTAAACTTTTCTTACATGAAGTAATGTGTTACTTTGAAGAAAACCTGGACTCTTTTCTTCATTATCAATCAAATTATCCCCGATGCATCAAAAGCATAGGATATATAAATTTAAAAAAATGGGCCAAAGGCGAGGTTCATCGATCATTTTCCCAGTTTTTCGCAGAATATAAGTAAACTCTATGTTTAATGGCACTGCATTAATATTGTGCTTTACCCTGCAGAAAAATAAATCCATGGACGGTTATATTTGAATTAGATGATAAAATTATATAATTATTCCTTGATTGCTTCTTTTGATTGGTATTTCCTGTCAACAGGAAGTCAACTGATTTACAAATAGTTTCCTAAAGCTCAACATGTAAAACGTGAAAACGCTACCAGAAAAGCTATAGTTTGGTAAGGGCCTGTAAATAGCAGACCATTTTCCACTCATTGCAATATTTGACTGCTCAAATACAACAATTGCAAGATGTTCAATACGTACATCCGATGAGCAGTTATATAGTTATATATTTTATATGTTAACATTTGATAGTTTTAAGATTATTTTTTGAAGTCACAAGTAATTAAATTACAAGTGAATATTACTGATCTGTGTCGTAATCTGTCTGCTAAGACTTTTACCGGCGGTTGTCTTATAAGAAGCAGGAACTGTTTACCCTTCGTTGAGTACCTGTGTTCACCCCAGGTGTTTTATAAGAAGCAGGAACTGTTTACCCTTCGTTGAGTACATGTGTTCACCCCAGGTGTTTTGGTGGGGTCCGAGTTACTAATATTTTTAGATCTTTTTTTGTGTTGTCCTATTATTTGTCTTTCCTTTCTGAGTTTCGTGTTGTGATGTCCGTGACGATTTTCGTATAACAATGATATTCGGTTCATACCTCCAGTTGTTTTAAGGAAGACGCATGCCTCATTTACGTTATTTTGGTTTGTTTGCCCATAGTGGTGTCCAGCCCATATTTTGTTGTGTTTTTGTTTTGTCTTTCTTCGTCTATGTTTCTCTGCATTGTCCTTTTTGACTGCCCCTTCTGTATTATCTAACGTTTATTGAATCATAAAGGATAAATTAATATGTTGTCTTGTAATATATTAAAACAATGTTTTTTTTATATATCATACGATTAAAAGACTTTGTAGATACTGATTAGAGTTGTTATAGACAGTAAGTAGGTCGAGGTCTATATTGGTTCATCAGGTCCTCAAAATGATACTCATCCAAATAAAAAAGACTGTAATTGTTTTATTACATAAAAGTCATTATGAGTTTTATTCAGCAGAAAAGACTCAGTAAAAATGTTAGCGTGACAGTGCGACAGAGTCAATGGACCTTAACATAGCAATATCAGAATCAACAAAATGTCACATAACATCATATAAAGCAACTAAATCATGTATTTAAAATCATTATGTACAATTATTAATTATTGAAAGATCTGTAGCTTCTTTTCGCAACCGAATCGTCTCTTTACCCTCAAAGAATCTTTGCATTATGATATTCAGATGGGTTACACTTGTAATAGGGATCTGTGTTGTTCATCTGTTCAGTTTTTTTTTCTACTGTACCATGTTTGTCTTCGTTTTGTGCTCCTCTGTCCAGTGGTGCTTGTGTCTCTGGATTGTCCATTCTAGATTGTCACTTCGGGTTTCTCTAACATACATTGTATGTTGTATTATGTGGTATGCCAATATTGTTTTTATTTTGTTTGTTTGTTTTTTCCCCCCAATGTTGCTTGCCCACTCTTGATTGTCCCTTGGGTTTTCTCTAACGTATATATTGCAATGTGTGCTATTCCAACATCACTTTAGTTTCCAGAGATAAATTTAATTTAAATCAGATAAACGGAAATGTGACTGTCTCGTCATATATACGATCATTCTAAGATCTAGTTGGTCAATATACAATTGATAGTTTTACGGTTTGACATATAGAAAATAATAAAAAAATAAAGTTTTATTAAGCAATTACGTGTTGGATAATTCAATATTATTGACTAGTCTGATATATATGTTATTAACCCCAAGAAGGATCGTGTCAAAAGTTACACATCTAAACCAGGATAACGCTATATTTATTGTGACAAATTAGAGAAAAACAAGAACCATACAGAAAGTTAATATCTTCAAACCCATTAAATACATGACATGATGTCACCACTTCAAGTGTAATCTGTCCTCAATACTACTAGTGCGCACGCCTTATATGGTACTGGATGAATATCTGCCGACAAACACGTTTTCCATTTCAGTGCCATTGAAATCAAACATATAATCATCCCATTGCAATACCTAGGACAAATTGCCACATGTCGTATGCACGTTTGTGCAAGATAATTTTCTAAAGGAGTTGTATTTATCAATTATTTTGGAAAATGAGCCGTTCTTATCAATCATTTGCCAAATGAGTCCTAGTTGTCACTTATTAAAACAAATATCTATTAAAATGAAAAAATAGAGAAAAAAAAATATAAATTTCCACACCATCTGATCTGTTCCAAAATATACTAGGAACATCTTAGAAACAAGGACAAAATCTATACACCTAACACATACACATGACCAATCACTTTTCTAACTTCAATATATCATGGCGGGTTAAAGTAGTACAATATATTAAGGAACCAAACCTCTCTCTCTCTTTGTGAAATGATGCGATCACGCAAACGTTTTCGACATGCGGATAAAATCCCAACCCCTCACATATAACTTGGTGAGCAACTTTGTTTTAAAGGACATTGAGTTGTATTCTTCAATTTTATTAGTGATTATTAGAAATTGTCATATTATGTATAAAAAGAGTGTGAAGATACCAAAGGGAGGCAATCAGAATCCGTATATCGAAGAACAGACAACACAATGGCCAAAAAAAGAAAAAGTACAAAAGGAAAAACAACTATAATATTGGTTCTGGAAAAGAGAGGATATGGCTGTATTTGTCAAATACTGAGTTAAGGTAGATGGGGTGTTTAAATTTTCGCGCCTTCTGCGCAAGATGTTGCGCATAGCAACGCAAATCACGCGATCTGTCGTAAAATTTAATAAAAATAATTTCGTTCCTTGTGAATTTTTGAATTTGATTGAAAATTATCAGAAACACTCATAGCATCATATTTTAATATCATATTTATTAAAAAAAGATAAAAGAAAGCTTCTCACTTCAGCTTGATTACTGCTATATATTTGCTTCCGTTTTACGGCGAACCGCACAGGGAGAGAAGTCAGGAAAAAATATTGAAAAGAAACTGTAATCGTGATAAAATGGAGCTTTTCATGAATACTGTAATGTAGATCTGCTTCTTTACAATCTGATCTTCGTTCTGGTAGCTTATGAAGCAGTTTCACACTGATTCTACACAACAGAAAGAGGAATGCTGACTACCGTAGTTACAATTTATATTTTATTGTCTGCAGTAATCTTGCAATGTCTGAAAGACTTCCATCAGGAAGATTCACAAAAGTACAATCTTTTTCTAGAGTCGATAATTTCAAAAACACCAAAAGCTCCATGTCAGACCCCCCCTATCTGTGACAGACCACCTGATGACACAAATTATGTCCTAGACCACACATATGCAACTGAACCATACATAATTCTGAAATTAAGGTCAACACTGAAGTGCATTCAGTTCAAAATGAAGTCCTATTTGATTACATCCCGTCTGATCTTGTTCCATTAAGCCATTGTCGGTTCATAGTGGACTTAGGTTTCATGGCCGAGCAGTTAAAACATTGTCAATTTTGTCAGTCAACCCTTCATGTCTATAATGCCATGGGGGTTAGACCTTTAGGATTTTCAGACTTGATGTATGTCCAATGTCCTGGATGTGGTCATGTGGCAAACATCAAGTTAGGGAAAACTCATCATAGTGGAAATAATGAGAGGAATTGGAACTTTTGACATTAATACAAAAGCTGCAACAGATGCATTTTATTCATGTGGTATCAGAATTAGATTGTGTCACAACTTTGTACCTAAGAATTGATCAAATGATTGCAATAAATTAGTTCTTTTTCTACAACAAACTTGAAAACTCACTATCAATTAAATTAAGAAAAATCTCTGATTAAATTGAAAACAAATAATGTTATATCATAGCTCGATGGTGATGCAAGAAGCATATTATGTTACACAAGGATGCTGATAGGTTATCTGTGAACAGCAAATTTTACTTTTGTGAATCGTGACAAAGAGCCCCCTCCCATTAGCCCATATACTTTAATCAGTATAAAAATATTTTTAATTTTTATACTCCCATTGAAATATTAGATAAACCTTTTTTATTCACATCACCATACCAATTACAAGATTGTCCTTACTAAGTGAAAAAGATCAATGGTCCTACATGTAAATTAACATTATGTGATATTATTATTGAAAATATCGGTATTAATTTTACCAACATACATCCACAGAACTTAATAAAAGTTCTTTAAAAATATTGATATCAGTGGTGGGTTCAAAGTGGTCGTTTAAAGAAAACTTTATGATTTAGTCTTTGTCCCCCTCATTTATGTTAATTTGGATATCCACTTAAAAGAGTCAAAACTAAAAACACAGTTTTCAACAAATCAAATACACATGTGGAGGGAGCTGATTTAGGATATTATGCAAGTTTATGGACAACTTTTTTAGGCATGATGTCCATAAACCTTTTTGTATTAGCATCTGTGTAGTCTCAGTAATCTTGTGTCAAGGAACATTTTGATTAATTAGTCATGGGAAATGGTGATGAATAATTTGTAATGTACATAATAATTAATTCAAGGACCGGCTTGAGAACAAAACAAAACACCACTAGCAGATTTAACATTTATATTAATAAATGAATATCACTTTTGAATTAATATTATTATCCCTGTATTTGTATACTGACAAACATGAAAATTCAGGGTAAACAATTATATGTATCCATGCAGTGTACTTGTATAGACATAAAGATGGCTGAACTCTGGCGAGAGTCTGGCGAAAGTATGCAGTTCCTGAAAGTTATAGAGCATGCTAACGCCAGACTAACAATAAAAGAGGCAACAGAACCATCAATCTTTGGCAGCTAGGTAACTGACAAACCTATTATTACATACACTCGAGTACACCCATGTTTGTTATGCACAAAGCAGGGATTGAACTAATACCATAGAGGTAATTGACTGCTGGTCAACAGTAGTCATATTTAAACTAGTGACCTAGACTACTCAACCACCTAGGCCCCCACTGGCCGTTTCTAAGCACAATTTCATTACAATCCTTGAACACAGCATAGTTTTATGGGAATTAGCTTGTACAGTGCATAGGTGCGTTTTTTATTCAAATGCTTTTGAAAAAAATCAAGGTTCTCCTAACAATGGTTTCAGGCAGTAGTCGTATTTAAACTAGCGACCTAGACTACCCGGCCACTTAGGCCCCCACTAGCCGTTTCTAAGCACAATTTCATTACAATCCTTGAACACAGCATATTTTTATAGGAATTAGCTTGTGCAGTGCATAGGTGCGTTTTTTATTCAAATGCTTTTGAAAAAAAAATCAAGGTTTTCCTAACAATGGTTTAAGGCATTTATTTCATATTCCAATAAGGTACAAATAAGTTTCTAATGTACACACATAAAACAAATACAACCAAATAATGTTTGCATAAATTATTGCGTAAACAAGACCAAAAAGTTGCAGATAATTGTTCGTATGACAAAAATAGTCTAATCCTCACCAGCTTCACATTCTTTTTTTTCAAATCTGAAAATGTTTGCTCATCACTAGCTAGTTATTTCATTAAAAACAAGATTTAATTCTCAAAATTCGGCCATAATTTTCAACGAAAGCTAGAATTGTTTCAGTGGACTAAAACCCACTTCTCCCCTTCATAAAACTCTCAAGTAAAATATTTGACCTCCAGGTCAAAGGTCAAGTTCAAACTCCGATCATGTTGGTACGCGAGACACTGTCTCATGATCATACAATCACATACCAAATGTCATTAACCTATCTAAAAAGGCAAAAAGTTATGGCCCAGACACAAAAACACTTTAAAAATATCAATTATTTGACCTTGAAGTCAAAGGTCAAACTGAGGTCAAGATGGCACATGACACACCGTCTTATGATTATACACCAACATACCAAATATCATTAATCTATCTTAAAAGACAAAAAAGATATGACTCGGACACGAAAACACTTCAAAAATATAAATTATTTGACCTTCAGGTCAAAGGTCAAGGACAAAATGTGGTCATGATGGTACATGGCACACCCTCTCATGATTACACACCTACATACCAAATATCATTGACCTATCTGAAGAGACAAAAAAGTTATGGCCCGGACACATAGTAAATTTGCAAATCCATTCAGATTTAACAACGAGTTAACTCCCTTTTTTATCTATTGTCTTGTATGATTTAACTTATATCTTTTTTATTTGGATGGTCACCCACCAATTTTTTTATTTTATCTTTTTAAGAAACTTTTGGACCATTCAATTACAAAAAAATCAGAAAATTCTATGGATTAGAAATGGACATTTTCATCAAATAAATGCATCCAATAACGTTTTTTCCTTCATTGTCTATATAAATTTTGTCCCAAAATGCTATTTTCCCCTTGAAATTTCAAATTAAAATTTTGAGGTTGGAATTCCGGTGACCCCCATTTTTTTTAATCTTTTTATTTGGAAGGGCATATTACAAGGAAGTTTTCTTTAAAAAAATAAAAAAAATCTATGGATAAAAGATTAGACACCCCCATCTACTTTAAGTGAGTCGTGTTTGTCAATTATTGTATAAAATGAATCATATATATCAAATATACTGTTCCTCTTGTATGTATAAATTGAATTCCATACAAACAAATCACAACTTAATATACTCAAAGGCGGATAAATACAGTAATTTATTGTCTACTCCAATAAGTAGTTATTTTGTTTTTATATTACCATACTGTTAGATTAAGTAGTTCCGCAGAAAAACAAGGATTTCTTGAAGCTACCCTTAAATGTAAGGGTAATTATTTAGAAGAACGCCATATGCATGACATTCTTGTAATTGTCCCCAAATGTGATAGATTTATGTATAAGGTTTATTATTTAGGTTGTCTTTCTGACATGTGCGAGCAATTACGGCACTTACCATTATTCATGCTTAATGATAGTTCTGTGTTATTATATAGACAACGTTAGCACTAAATAACACTACAGTTATATATGTCCCAGTTGTCTTCAAAATAAATATATATTTAATTGCATGTATTGTCAAACACTTTCCGGATATTGCATTGTAAGTATTCCTTTTAAAGCTAATTATTTCGTTCATCAATACTGGAATCCATTAAAATTGCTTAGTGCACCAAGGTCCACTGTACGATGTGACAAATATGTTGTCTTGAAGATTTCCTGTTATCTGGTGCCATATGATTTTGTGTTAAGGCAAAATAGAAATGAAATAATGTGTTCGTTCTATAATTATCTGTATTGCCATTTGTATTTTTCCTTCTATATCAAATTTCTTTTAAAAGAGCATTGAAACGTGTTTTACAGTGACAATAATTGTAAAACAAAATAATGCAGTGAACTCCATATCAGCAGAAAAGCATCCAGACATCTCTTATTGATTTCAGAATAAACATATAATAAAACCGTAAATATGAAATTCAATGATCAAGATGTATCTTTCGGAATAACCTTCATCGTGTACGTTAATAATCAACAGATTGGAAAGCCAATAAGTAGAAACGGTTGTATTCGTCTCAACAATAAATAATGGCAACGCAAAGCGTGGCGTATCCCCTCGCCTAAAAATTTGACCTTGACCCATGACCTTGCAAATCAATAGGGTTCCAGATTCTCTTAAGGACTAAGTATGTACCAAGTTTGGTCAAAATCCATTGAAGGATATTGATTCTAGAGTGTTCACGAGGATATTACGGAAGGACGGACGGACGGACGGAAAGAACGACGGAATGACGGATGGTAGCGTTACTATATCCCTTAGCAACTTCGTTGACCAGGGGATAATAAACTTAGTATTACAATGAAAAATAAAAATATATCTCACATTCGGATTAGTATATCACTAATTTATGGTCAAAGGTTACAAAAAGCTCATTATTACGATAAAACACACATTCAAATCCTTGAAAAAAAGACAGAAAAAAAGAAAATCATGCACCATTGCTTCTTAATACGAGTATCCAGTAAAATAATGTAGCTTTAATTCAAGATTTTCGAAGAGATAAGTGAACATTATAATACAATTGCAAACGATATTAATTCAAAACATGCAGTTGCAAATAGCTAAAATTCGTTTTTGAAGATTAACATGAAAACGTGTCGTGAAATTGAATTGATCAAAAGGCTTATAAAAGTGATGAATGATTCGAAACGCGTCGTGCGCACTAAATTAGGTATCTATGTTTTTATTCATATCACAGGTGGTCGACCTTCTTACGCAGTGGTTTGAGGTGAGATATAGTTGTTCGTTTTGTTGATATTGGTGTTTGCCATCACTGTTAAAGACTTTCTCTACATCATATCAAGTAAAATTGGACGGGATTTCTAATGTTAATTTATTAATCGTTTTAATGTTGTATTTATATATTTGTCATAGAATAAACTCATTATTAGCATAACAACAACAACAACAACAACAACAACAACAACCTGTGGTGCAGTATAGTTGTTTTGAGTCCAATAGTTTTATGTGTTGTGTTTTTGGTTTGTTTGTCTTTGTTTTGTGTCTTGAGTCCAGTGTTGTCCGTGTCTCCTGACTGTGCATTCG
Source organism: Gigantidas platifrons (assembly GCA_002080005.1). Taxonomy (NCBI): domain Eukaryota; kingdom Metazoa; phylum Mollusca; class Bivalvia; order Mytilida; family Modiolidae; genus Gigantidas; species Gigantidas platifrons. The sequence continues at coordinate 843,561 of MJUT01044164.1, read as the reverse complement.
TGTGTTTTCTTCATCGTTTATTCATTTGGTTCTAGATACTGTTTTTCATCTTTAATGCTGCATGTTTTCAGATATCAGTAAGATGTAACATCTAATTTGAGAGGTGATAATAATTAGACCTTATAAAATAATAACTTTAATTTGAAATTTTGAGATTTTTCCTTAAATCAAATTATAAATTTCGGAATACATAGACAAAACATTATACATATATATATATATATTATATGTAAATACAAAGTAATAAAGGAATACGCGAATATTTTTTTCTCAAGAAATGTAATAGAAAGTTTAAGTTTCCATGTCTGTTGTTCTGAAGTAGCGCATTACACTGCACTCGTTACGTGTTTTTTTTTCCGATCAAAAGACTAATTGCTAAGCACGAACTTTGAACTCCAATTTTTTGTTGTCAAAGTGAGTTTAGTAAAAAGTTATATTTTCTCTGTTGTCATCAATTTTGATAAAATATTAACACGCAGATGTTTGAAGTAATAATGTCTAATAGACGGGAAGCTAGAAATAATTCTTTTATAGATGGGAAACTGTCTAGAGGAATTAAACATATAACCGTCTGCTATGATCACCTCTGATTTATGCACATGACAGATGCATGTCTCCCAGTTATAAGTATGTGAACGAAATAATATCAAAAGTCACCGAACTGTATTACATAACTAAACACATGTAAAAGACTTTGACAACCGATCTTATCCCTAATCAGTTTCACCGCATTACATAGATTCAATGAAATCTACATCTGAGCATGTCTCCAATTTCTCTCTCTCTCTCTTGCATTGTCAACCGCATATTATGAAGATATTTAATTAAGTGAGGTCAACGAGAACAACATACATACTTACCAAAATTTATATTTAAAAATGTACAAGTTTTGACAATATAATAAAAATGTAGACATTACAATTTAGTGCGCACAACGCGTTTTTGAAATAACTTTCATCAGGTACGTTACTGTAATAACCTTCATCAGGTACGTTACTGTAATAACCTTCATCAGGTACGTTACTGTAATAACCTTCATCAGGTACGTTACTGTAATAACCTTCATCAGGTACGCTAAAAATCTAAAGATTGGACAGCCAAATAATCTAAGTCTTTCGGAGCCAGAAAAACAAAGAACCTAAACACCATATCATCCACAAATCGGCATAGGTCACCTATGACTGAGGGGGAAGAACCTTATATTACCTACTAAAACAGCACGAACAATTCCATTGACCATCCTAAAACTCCAGACATGACAACGAGAGAATAAGATGTACATTTATCTTCTACTTTGGGACAGAGGGAGATAACGGGACGACAGAATAAACCGGTTACTGTGATCTTAACCCACTCGTTGATAATTAGATTACAAACGGCAATGAAGATTTAACAAACAATAAACGCTGCACGATTAAGCGCAAAAGACCACACACCATCACACAAGGCGTTGATAATATCAGCATGACCAAAATACTATAGTAGTGTCATTGAATGATCATTGTAAAACGGTGGATGCAGTTCATCGTAGTCGAAGGATAAAATCATTATTTCTCTCATACTGAAAGGACACAATAACTCAGTAGAGTTTTCTAGTATACATGATTTACGGGTTTTCTTTGCTATACGTACATTCTGGCAGGCCACAATAACTCATGAGAGTCATCGTACATTAATATGTTTGATAAACGGGTTATCTGATTGAACTACATTCTGACAGGCCACAATAACTCATGAGAGTCATCGTACATTAATAGGTTTGATAAACGGGTTATCTGATTGAACTACATTCTGACAGGCCACAATAACTCATGAGAGTCATCGTACATTAATATGTTTGATAAACGGGTTATCTGATTGAACTACATTCTGACAGGCCACAATAACCCATGAGAGTCATCGTACATTAATAGGTTTGATAAACGGGTTATCTGTGATTGAACTACATTCTGACAGGCCACAATAACTCATGAGAGTCATCGTACATTAATATGTTTGATAAACGGGTTATCTGATTGAACTACATTCTGAAGGTCAGAATGACCTAGTAAAGCTTTCTGACGTAAATGGTAAATGCTTGTGAATGAAATATACTTGTAAAGAGCTTTACCCATCGCTATTACATTGGTTGTCTATGGTGGAATCTGTGTTGCTCATCTATTTTTACTTTTCTGTATGTTTTGCTTTGGTTAATTTGGTTGTGTGTCTTGTCCAAAAGACAAAAAAAAATCATAACGTGAACAGACACAGAAACCTAAAGAGCAATACGTACGGACCATAGCAAAACAGAAACTGGAAGTGCACCCAGGTATCCCAGGGTGGTTAGCAGTTGCTGCCCCATGTGTAGCAATGGTCGTGTTATAGGAGATTATTACATGACATTTTCCATATCATAAAAGTCGGGCTTGATATGGAGGTCTCGGGCTGATCCCAAGGCCGGCATGGAAAATTTCATGTCATAATCTATTTATCATATATTTTGCATTGACTTTTTTTACAAGCATTGACTTTTATCTTTGAACTGACAAATTGCGAAAATAAATCCTGAAGAGAGTTGCCTTTGTTCAACTTTCAAAATATTTTTGTTTCGAGTCTGGTTTCAAAAATATATCAAACAATGTCGATCTGTACAATGACGTTAGAAAATGTTTGTAAAATCTACCCAAGACGTTGACATTTGAATGAAATTTCCTATTCAGCACGACGTACATTTGAGCTAATTATTCCGTTTCAAGTTATCTAAACTTTATTCAAATATTTTGAAATGGGTTAATTTGATTTAAATACGATTTGATGCATATCTTTATGCAACATCTTTCCTTATACTTTGACATATAAACGTTGAGACCACACTGCGCAGATACCGGAAGTTGAATTTGGGGACAAATACGGATATTTTGTCCAACACTGACTTTTAGCTATTATTGGATATACAAAAACGAATATATTGCAACAAAATATGTGATAATCCAAGGTATTGGTCTAAGTCCAGTAAATATCGAAGAAACGATGGTTAAAGGCACACGAAATATGAGCGTGCAAGCATACCCAGAATCATCTATGACACAGACAGTGAATATAGATCAACCAATTCATTATGAAGCAACGCGTAAGTAATATGCTAATAAGCAGAAATCGTCTATCAAAAATATCTAGATATGATGCACTGGCCGTGAGACATCGTATAACAGAACATTCAACTTATTATGAAATTGATTGTATTGAAATGAAATAGTTTCCTCTGCCAGTTCCCGTTTCTGTCTTTTTTTCCATATAATGACATCGATTGTGTGGAAATAAAGTTGTTTCCTCTGCAAGTGCCCGTTTCTGTCTTTTTTTTTCTTCATATAATGGAATCGATTGACTGGAAATGAAGTTGTTTCCTCTGCCAGCGTCCGTTTCTGTCTTGTTTGATATAATAAAATCGGGTGTATTGATATGTTGGTTTTACTCTGATAATTATATAACTGGCGATCACAAGTTCAATCAACTAACCATCGGATACATTGAAGTGTCAATTAATGTGTCATTCTCAAAGCGTGTTTTAAATAAAATTAACGATGAAAAATATAGGCATCAACTGAGTTGTTTTCATGATTGCATCAAGTAATGAAAAAGTAGTGTTTTTCCCAAGATTAAATGTGTTGTTTGCATCTTTAGAACATATTAAAGTGCTCTTGACCAACCAGGTAGCTTCTTTTGTTGTTTGTAACTGCGAAGAATATAGCAAACTAAGATCTTTAAAATACGTAGATATATAAATTAGTGCACACGACGCGCTTCTTGAATAATCTCCCTCAGGTACGCTCTTAAACCAAAGGTTTGGAAGTATTTAGGAGCATGAAAAAAAAAAACCCTTCGGAACAGTTATTATGTATCATAAAATAGTGTCCGCCGTGAAATACTACTGTCGTCCTCTTTTACAATTTACTCCTATGATAAAGTCCTAGGACGGAATAAAGCGCATTGATGACTTCTTTCGGTCCATTTAATGTTTTTCATTTGAAATATAGCACAACAGGACACAATTTCATAGGACACTATCTTGCCTTACAATTATACCCAATAAAACTGATCGCCACGATATAGCTGAAATATTGTTGAAAGTGGCGTTAAACACCATAGCAAAAGTAATATCAGGACAATGAAAACGGTTGATAATTCCTTCGAAAATCGTATTCTCACCTTGATAATTACAATATGCCACTTTACGGTGTGGCTATCATTATATCATTTGCACTCTCATCATAAATTGTCATTATCAGTTTTTCCCATAAGTACAGCTTAATAATAACAGTGTTAACCTAATTTCAATAGTTGTTATTGGAAAGCCCGAATACGTTTAATTATGATTGCTGTTAGACTCATTTAATCATGTGATAATTCCAACTATCAACTCACAACTTAGCACTGATTGCATGGGTAATTGTACATGTAACTACCATTAGAACATAGTAAAGTACTCTCGACATTAGAATTTTGCCTTACTTAATCATTAAGACCATGGATCATTGTTCCCCAAGGCAAAATTCTATTGTCTTGATTACTTTACAATGTTCTAAGTTTGTAAGAACATGATAATCCCTGTCTTC
>MJUT01044164.1:825950-837880 GCA_002080005.1 Gigantidas platifrons | reverse complement strand
TCCACCACGGTGTGTCATAAGTACGGAATCAGTACAACAAAAATGAATTGATGAATTGTGACTTAGAAAACACCTTTCTTTTTGTTTATTTGTCTGGACCGTTAATTTCCATGTGCCCCGGGGTGCCACCCCGGATGACCCCCCTCTCAGTGAACATGCTCTTTATGGCGGTATGATTGTGTACAATTATTATGTAAAATGTGTAATTGTTGTTTTGAGGTCCGATATATTGACACCATAGACGACGGCTGCATAATGACTTGCACTTTTTGATAACAATCTACAATTGATCTATTATTGTCTTCATCTGTGGGAACTGTCCGAGCCAACGGCCAGGGAACTATGCCTCACAAGACAGCACTAGAGGAAAATAGCAGTCTATTTTACATGAGGTAGATATAAAAATAATGCAGGAATATATATTCCACAGGTATAGTGCCCGCGAGAAATTGTTGTATACTGGTACTATTCCCGCCGCTAGGCATAGTCATCCGTTTGCAAAGATTAAGCCAACACTGTTCAAAAATAGTAAACACTAATTATTCAATCAAAATAAAGCATTTGCATATGTTATCTACTAAATTTCATTTGTTATCTGGTTAAAGACATTATGCATAAGCTTGAGATTTGTGGATTATAATGTTTCTCAGACAAAGTAAAATGCGTATGAATGAAATCTGGATAGACAAAATTATACGTGATAAATCTAAAATAAAGAAATGCACAACTGCAAAAGCTCAAGCAAAACAAACGAAAAGAGTTATAATGAGGCCTTGAAAAAAAGGTAGCTATGCCGAAATACTAATGATACGAAAACATCGTTTTAACGCGGAAATTCTGGTAAATATCACAGTATGCAAAATGCATTAAACCTTTGCTTAGTACAAAAATGAGATGAATGAAATAATACACGATAAACAAGTTATTTGGTTACTATATTCCGGAAATAATTATTCTAAGTAACTTGAGGCAAACAATGTAATGATCTATGTGGAAATCTGATATGTGTGTGTGAGCTGGTAATACCTACAACAGACCAGTTACGTTGAAACAATATGCTTCATTGTAGTTCTGTCACTTGTTTATATGTAATTACACATTGCTAGTTATCGTTTGTCATCGTTCGTGTTCACCTACAGTTGTTGGTAGGAGGGCTCATGTCTTGTTTACCTTATTTGTGTTTGCTTGCTTATAGCGGTGCACAACACATATTGTGGTATGTTTTTTTCTTTGTCTTGTGACTCTATGTTGCCAGTTTTTCTGATATTCTCTAATGCTTCTTTATCGTTTGTCAATCTTGTGGGTCGATTGGCAAAAGACACTCTAACAAACGCTATGTTTCTCATAGGTTGAAGATATCACTTTAAAAAATGTCTACGATTGTCATCACGAACAGGTTGATTGATCTCCACGAAATATCCATTTCTCAAATGGTAATGGTTCTTTTCACTTTTATGTAGACTTTGTCCTCTATCACCACCAAGCCTTTTACTGTACTTAACTATATGAGTAGTACGACGAGAGTTTTATAAGAAACAGGAAATGCTATTATTGATTGTCAACTCCAGTTTTCTCTAACTTTTATCTATATAAAAATAAAGAAAAAATGTCTATTATTTTTCTAATTTCCCATTTAAATAATATTCCTTATTACTTTATTTATTCTGCGCAACATTTTTAAGAATAACAAAAATAATTAAGGAATATTTGAAATTTTTGACCAGGTTAAACTATATAACCTGGGTTGGGACATTTTACGCTTAATAAACCGTCGTGTTGATCTAGCTACAAACCCGGTAGATCATTGTTTTTATCTTCCATTTACGGCATCTGATTACGACCTAAATATCATCATACTCTCCCTTTTCCCATTCTTTGATTTTGCAATATGAAAAACAATATATGTACATTGTCGGAAAATCAAATGTATTACTCGCTTAAGGCAGGAAAACAGACCCGCCAGAGACCCGCATTTCTTCCTGTTTGCTAATATAGTAAAATTAACTTTAATATTGTCCAACAATGTACGTATATTATATATTTATGTTTTCTATTAATAAGTACAAAGAATAAGGAAAGACAAATATCAAAATGAAAATCCGGTTTGTTCATTTAACAACTAAGATTATGTTCGCAAAATCTTTTGCCAAGTATTGTTTGAAGATAATGAGGGGAAAAAACAAATTAAATGGAATACTACAAGAAATCTTGTTTGATTCGGATGGATTGGAATATATTCATAGCTGGAATTTGTACTATGTCACTATGATATTTAATATAGCTGATGATGGCATTCATTACACTAATATTCTGACAACGTCTATCTTTTTAAAAAAACTGGAGGCGTCATCGTGGTCGTGATCTTATCGCATGGTATTTGGATTTACATCTACCTGTGCAATCAGTGCCTATCACTATTAAGGTTGTGAATTCGAATTTCGCTGATGGTGAGGTGTACTCAATACAACTTTATGTGATAAAGTTTGTCAGTTACTTACGGCATGTCGGTGATTTTCTCCGGGTACTCCGGTTTTCTCCACAAATAAAACTGATATAGCATTGAACACTTTAACCCTAACCCTAACACTAAATCACTGGAAATCAGATCAGATTATGTGTGTTTAACGTCCGACAGACTTAATCAGGTATTGCGGACAGATTTCTCTTCTTTCTGCTAGTCTGTCGCTTGCTTCTTTCATTCCGTTGTTGTGTAGGTGTCGGTGGTCTATCACCAAGGTCTGTATCTGTATTATAGTCTTTCATTCCGTTGTTGTGTAGGTGTCGGTGGTCAATCACCAAGGTCTGTATCTGTATTATAGTCTTTCATCCCGTTGTTGTGTATGTGTCAGTGGTCTATCACCAATGTCTGTATCTGTATTATAGTCTTTCATCCCGTTGTTGTGTAGGTGTCGGTGGTCTATCACCAAGGTCTGTATCTGTATTATAGTCTTTCATCCCGTTGTTGTGTGGGTGTCGGTGGTCTTTCACCAAGATATGTTTCTGCGGTATAGTCTGGGTGGCGATCTATTAATGTTGGGTCGTCTGGATCGAATGATTCTCAGAAAGACACCGATCCGTCTTTAAATTCTGTCTTATAGCTTAATTTACCTCTGATGTACGGACTTCCTATAGATTTACATTTTCTCCAGGGTTTCTGGGATTCTTCAGTGTCAAGATATTTCGTAGGCGTCAGTTGCCTGCCAGTTAATGTAGTAGTTGTCTGGGTCGATCGCTTCCTTCTTTGTGTCAATGTAGTTGGTTTGTGGAGGACTTGGTCGTCACTGTGTAGCTGCTCAGTTTGTGTCGTTTCATCTATGTGGGAGTTACTATCATCTGTCTGTATTTGAGCACATATTTTATTGTCACCAACGGCTTCATTCCTTTTCGCCTTCCACTGATTGATGCGTTGAGCGTTTCGTTTCCTGGTGGAAGGAGAGAGGTATTTCTTTTTCTGGGCCTGGCTGGCAACTTCTCCAGTTTCTCAGCTTTGATCCAAATCAGCTTGACTGATATTGCGCTGGGATAAACCTGTAGGTGCCAAGTTATTTTTTCCCATCTACACCTGCGTCACTGGACATAGATAGTACTCTGATAGTTGTATGCAAACCACACCACTAATGTATCATTAGTTTTCGCTGTAAGGTTTGATTGATAAATTGTTCCTACTAAAATCAAACGCCAAGACTGTTGACATGATGACCATCAGCTTACTTTCTATATAATCTGCTCTCTTGGGGATAATTACCACAATTTATAGGCTTGGAGTAAATCATACATAGGCACTTGAAATTACAATAAACAATAAAGTTAGCTTCCTGATAAATATTTACTGATTTAATTGACAGTGTTCTAGTTTATTCTACTTGTAGTGATCTTGAGAGAGAAATCAAACAACTTATTTATACTCTTGAGAGTGTAGAAAGGTCACTTACTGGTTAGTATTTCCTTTCTAGTACAAGGTTACATGAAGTTGACATATTCATGCTATTTCACTCCTATATATCTTGTTTATTACATCGTCACTTTTCATTTAAGTGCCTGTACCAAGTGTGAGTAAATGGTGTAAATCAACAGATAAATAATGTGCAAATATAAATAGCCCAAACCTTGTGCGTAAATTCTGCATAATATCCACCAAAGTTATTTTCAGTATGCAAGAATCTTACAGCCAAAGTTTTTCTAAAACTGATCATATAACTATATGATTTACCCGTGAATAAACTACAAAATCACTAAGTTTTATGAAAGATTTATGATACTTCACAAGAATCCACACAGAGAAAGGCATATTGCCTGCTCTTCTATTAGCTCAACAACATAATTGTCCATAACTATGACTAAAAATTTGTCTTCAGAGAAAGGCTAAGATGATATTAGGACAAAGACACCTAGTAACATCAATCAAATGTAAATACTGAACGAGTTTCAAGAACTTCTGCATAATTTCAATTCTCGTTCTTCACCACTCCGAATTAAAATTAAGTAATATCAAAATAAATCATTCTCACTGCATTTCACTTTTCTTATCGATAATATAGTTGTCGGGAATGGAGGGTACATTTTTTCAACAAATCATTGACATTATGGGAACGAACTGTGCCCCTCCCCATGTTCAGATTGTCCTAAAGGTGTTTGTGACATTGCATGGCCTATCTATGAAAGTAACTGTGTGGCCGTGTGTGACATTTTTGTCTTGCGAAATCCAAGCATGAAAACAATTGGATACCATAACCCCGCCTTATGTTAGAGATTGCGTAGGAGATGTTTGCTTCCTGCATGATACATGTCAAATATTCAGAGTGATAAATACATAATGTAAACAATATATTTTAAAACACAAAAAGTGCAATAAAAAAGATAAAAAAAAATTAATGCTAGTTGTCACAGAAAATCATAATTCGGTCAAAACAGCGTCGATGAACACATGCGATCATAAATATGATAGACATGGCAACATTAATGGGAAAATAATACATAATTCGGACTGATGAAAGAACACAAAAATGACTATTAAACTAGCATAGAATGAATAGTGCAATTACACCGTAAATATTTATTTTTTTTAATTTAAAAAAATACGACGAAATCGCATATATTTCATGTTTGATTCCAATTACATAAGCGGTACCCCGATTCATTAATAGCAGTAGACGGTATTCTGAAATCAATACGGTTGGAAGCTTTGATCACGCATTCGTGACTAAAAACATGTACTAATTAATGAATGAAGACATGAAACGTGAAATACTTGTAATCTGTTTTGAGTACTTCACAAGACAACTGCACAGGTTAACCAACAAATGTATATATACATACAGGAAATTGAAATACAGTGTTCGGATATAAAAAACATGCTACCCAGCAATAAATGTTAGTTTTATAAAAAAAAATCTTACCAACAAGTGTAACACTATGGTGTTCCTAAATTGTGTCGATGATTTTCGTAAACACACGAGTTCAACAGTTCCTATAGATACATTATCCGAACGGTTGAAATCATGTGTTTACATAAATTATTGGCACAGGTTCTGGACATTATAGAGTTACATAAGAACTTCACACCAACATTCTAATAATGAACTATTGACATTATTGAACAAACTGTTTTATTGTATGATGGATATAAAAATCTAATCTAAGTAGGTTTGATATTTCATGGGAATGGTCATATAATGAAGAAAAAAACACCGTAGATATCTAATTTAGTGCGCGCTATGCGTTTCTAGAATGACCTTCATGTACGCTCATAGTAAAAACAACAGTAGGTTTAATAAAGGAATCAAGAATAATAACATAAAATGAAAAGCAAAATATACAAAACAGTCCGATAACAATAGCTCATTCAAGTATGCACATACTATGGCACTTTAAAATAATCAACAATAGTATATAGCTGCCCAACCGGAAATAATTTAAAAGAAAAATCACGTGACCTAAACTGGAAATCTAGTGAATTTTTTTTCAAATAAAAATGAAACAATGTTCGGTAGCGGATACGAAAACTGTCCGGAGTTTATGTGGTGTTATTTTTAAGCTTGATATTTTGTAAACAGGAAGATTACTGTTCTTCGGTAGCGTTTCAGGTTGCATCTGCCTCATATTATTTTCTAAATTTGAAAAAATACATCCACCTAAATTCGTGAGGAAAACAATTTGATATACCAGCAAACAAGTATTGAGACTCGATGCAAAAGTGTACATACAATAGTTTTTTGCTGTCATTGTATAATATACTGCTGCACTTGACAAAGAAAAACTGTGTATTATAGACCATCACATTCTTCGTATTTCACATATACTGTAGCTATGTCAAACACTAACATGATATATGTAAATAAGATCACCATGAACAAAACATATATAGGACATCGATGTAATCCAATCAAATAAAAATGACCTAAACTTCCGCTATGCCTCCAACATTGACAACAATGTCTTCCTAGCAAATAATGCCTCATTAATTACATAAAAAGTAGCGTCTGTGGACATTATTTTGGTTCTATATTGAATTATTATTTTCAAAAGTTACAACGAAAACAAAATTATGAGGTGAGGGAGTGTCACGTTGTATAGTATGTAAACAGTGCTTATGAAAAATGAGTTCCATTACAACCCCTGGAGTGGTGTACTCGATACAGCCATATATGCGAAATATTGGTTCTTTTCTCCTACTGGTCGTCGGCCAATAAAACTATTATTGTTCCATGGGTTGAAATATTATCTGGTTAATGACTACTGTCAGTGTATTTATTATTTGTGTTAGTAGTAATTTATCATAAACATGAAAACGTTTTGAAAAGACATGAATTAGTAAACACACAAAATGATATTTCGAAAACAATCTCATTGGCACATTTTACATTTCGTTGTTGTTAAAATGCTATTTTGACCAGCCAACTGTATATCCGCCCACATTTAGTCAAGTTAATTACAACGTTAATACCATTTCTTTTGATTTCAAATTTCAAATTTAATTTTTTATATCTCAATATATATTGTTTATATAAAATTCAATACAGATGAAACGACAATTTTATCACAAAAGAATAATATTAATAATCCTGGCTAATAATATTAACGACTATTTCCCTCGGGAAAAATAATCTTCAAACATCACATACATATATATTTACAGCACTTTTTATAATTCGGATCTTTCTGAGTTTAGCGTAACGCTAGATGCTCTAGGGGATAAAACTATTTGCTTACCATTCTGAAACCAAGGCCGCTAATGACGCAGACCTGTTTGCCTCACTCCCTGAGAAGAAATTTGATGAAATACCGGATGGTCGTGATTCCAAAAACACTAAAAATGTTGCAAATGTCTTCGTCAAAGTTCATAATGATTACTTTAGAATTGTTCTAAAATATGTCTATTGCTAGATTGTTTTCCTATTATTACTTTTTGGAATTTCTATTTGTGTCTTTTTAAGAGCCATATTATTCTATGTTTCCTATGCTTCTTTGGGAACAATAAATCACTTGTCTACTGGTACTAGCAAATGACACCAACTAATTCCTTCCTCTTCACGTAAAGAAATAGTGACCAGTGTGTCTACGGAAGTTTGAAGATACCAAAATGGGTCGTAAATTGAAGAGGGATGGACAAACAACGCGATAACCAATGGAAAAATGACTAAAAGAAAGACATGAATCTACAAAACACTACACAGAAAACTAAAGATTGAACAACACAAAAAACGGGGATGAACTTGTCTGCTCCGGTAGGTAAGAAGTTCCTGCTCCACTAGTGATACCCATGGAACTTCTGTTGTCAATTACATTTTTGTATCCAGTGATAAGTCACGAATGAGGAAAGGACGGAATTGGGGATACGACAAATAGAACATTTGTGACACAGATATCCCGTGGCGGTTTACCAAATCATGGTGGATACGGAAAACTCTCAAAGTGATGTCTTCAACAAATCTAATTGCCAATATCTTATCTCGTCATCTGTACGTATGTGACAAAATTTATCAACATGTTGATATCTGTAGAAAAGAATTTGAATTTTGAATGTTGGTGTTTAACGCCACTTTCAGCAATATTTCAACTATATCATGGCGACCAGTTGTAGTGGTGGAAGAAGCCAGAGTATTCGGAGAGAACCACCGACCACGGGAAAGCAACTGGTAATCTTTATCACTTGCGGCTGCGAGTCGAGAGCACCCTTTTTGTAATTTACAAAGCCGGGTGCGAACCCACGGCGTATTGGTGCTAGGCTTGTATGAGTTGTTAGGTAACCCAACTACCTAACTCATTGAGCCACGCGGGCCCAATTTAGAATAGAAGGGAGACCAAACCTAGCTAATCGGTTTATTGTGAGAATGTCACGATCAAGACGGTTTAATATGATGTCTTGTGATGGGTCAAGCAGTAAGCATAGCAAATAACGATTATTAGACGTTAAACATGGTTTGTCAGTTTGCTATTTCTGAGCGTATGTATGACAATAAAAGTTAATTAATTTGATTAAATTCAGATTTTCGTAAATGTTAAATTTGGCTCCTATGTATTTGATTTAGTAGAGTCTGAGCTAGAACGTATGGTCAGTGTTCGTTTTTGAAATAATATAAAGCCTGTCAATTAATCTAACAAGTGTTGTGACGAGAGTTATTTGGTTATTTCTTGTTTTTGTTACAATGATAATAATATCCAGCACTCCAGTGATTGTGATATTAAGAATAACAATATAAGTCTTGTTCCATAACATTTGATATATACATGATTTGCGAATTGATTATCTAACATGCCCAGTAAGATTCTTTCTTGTAATGATTATATTATGAAAGATTATAATAAGATTCGAATTAGCAGTCATGCTAATGATTTTGCTATCGAATAAATTGCATCCTAAGATAAGGCACACATCAAAACCTTAAAGATCTTGACCACGGCGGGTGCCATATCAGTAACAGGAAATGCTTACCCTTCGCAAATACCTGGGTTCGCCTCTGGTTTTCTGGTGGGGTCCGTGTTGTTCATCTTTTCTTCTATGCTGTGTTTCTTGTTTGTTTGTTTTCGTTCGATGCATTGTGCCCATTGTTGCCCCATGTCTCTAGATTGTCCATTATTCATTGCCCCTTAAGTTGTCTCCAACTTTTCATATTACACTTTAACTACAAGATTTTACAAAGTGAAAGGAGACATTGTGCTTAAAAATACTGTTGTTTTTTTAAATTAAATATATTCTAGGCCATGATTAGCTTCCCGGTTGTACTCGTAATGTACAATTTACAATTTGGCAAGGAACAGGACATCTTCCAATACCGCGACATTATACTTGTACATGAAAGAAGTGATACTTAATAATACATGAGTAATAATACATAATAAAGCCTACTTCTAGACGAACATAAATTATTGAGCACAACTTGCCAACCCAAATGACGCCATAATACAATTAAGACAGTTAATATTCTTTACCTCACAATTAGCTGCCAGTACCACGGCTTGTGTAAATAACGCTAAATGTGATAAGAAAATTACTATTGTCTACAAAGGAACTAATAATGAAATTAGTCTTCTATTGGAAATGCTTAATAGATCTTGGAGAGCATATCGGCGTTTAGCTGTCAGTTTTCATACAATCATATTCAAATCAGCTATTGTAATTAATACTCTACGCTATATGACAGAACCGGAATAGGGGTTATATCCATCTGCACTTTCTTATATGAAAACATTTTTAGAAAATCAACAAATATTTTAATCAGAGACCAGAGCGGCATTAAGAGGTGCGAGGCCCAATGCAGTTCTCTGTAAAGCCTGCAGTGTGTTGTTGTGTGTACTTGAACAGTCGGGAGTAGATAACTCCAGCGCGGAGCCCTGTCAGAGAGATTTACGTTTGTGATGCATAATAACCAAACACGATTTTACATGGCACGTTTTCATTAGATGATCATGCTTTCATCTGGACATGACCTATAATTGGGTTCTGTCAGATGTTAGGGAAAGCGTAGCGTATTATATTTGCTGATTTTAATCAGATTGGTTTCATAGATTTGGTATTTATTTCTAAAATTCCAAGTGACCATTCATCACGTGTTCATCAACTAGGTGTGCTTCGAGTATATGTTGTTTAAAGTAAAATTGTCTGAAATGTTTATCCGTCGACCTGGAACATTGTAAAGAGAAAAACAAACTGCTAGATAATTATCGTGACGAAGCGTAGGCGTCTTCATTTCCTCTCCTTGTCTTTGTTATCAAACTGAGATTTATTCTTCAGTTCGAGTAATTTGCTTTGCTTTGATTTAAAGCTATATTTATTTGATTAATATGAAATATTGGTAGAATTAAGTCACATGGATGGTTCCTAGCTACGAGGAAGAGTGTTCAGTGTCATGGAAATGCTTCAATCATTGTCTTACAGAAGCTTAGAATTCGAAAATAAAACATTTGTTTAATTCTAGTATTAAATGAATATCAAATAAGTATAGTGGTTTCAGTTCGTGCCACTGAACCATGTAAAAAGTGCAATCGACTTGATATAAACCAGTGAGTAAAGATGACAATAATTATATATCAATTATCAAATAGTTCATGGCACTAAGGGCCATTTGGCCCGAAGTGCCATGAACTACTTGTTATATTATACTCAATCCTTGCAAATCTGTCAGACGACATGTTTTTTGTTATTGCATATCTAAGACAAAAAAACGAGTCCGGACAAAATCCGGAAGAAACATTATATTGACCGGGCCCGCTCAATATTATGATATTATTACGTGATGATTTCCGTATTGGCCTAGTTATTAGTCCAAGGGTAGCTGTATTGGCCTGAGGTGAAGCCGAAGGCCAATACATCTGCCCGAGGACTAATAACTAGGCCAATACGGAAATCATCACGTAATGATATATTTATCAATTAACTACTATATTATTGTACTAGATATGATACAAATAAAAACGAGAGAAATGTTGTTTTACATAAATAAAACATGGATTGATGAATTGTTGTTGTTGTTTTTTGTGTAAATTATAATGTTTTGGTTACCTGATAGTCAGTTTTTCATCTCTGAAGTATCTGTCAATACTGTTATGCATGCTGCACAAGGTATCCGGTTCATATTCACTCAAATCCCTCTTTCTTACAAACCCAAAAAGAATCTGGCTAGCAAGCTGTCTAATTCAGAGGAAGGGATTGTAGCCGGGTCTCTGAATTCCCCAACGGACCTGAAGAAATCAGTAACTATTTTCATATCACTTTAGGTTTTCTGACCCGTGTTCTTGTTTTTGTTTTCTTTCAGGAATGCATATGTTTCTGCATCAGAATAAATTCTGAATTTTTGTACCACTTATTGGTTATCAGTTTGGTCTGTTTCACCTATTTCTACGTTAGAGATAAGGTCCCTCTAGGCACCTCGTCAAGTTCCCTATACTCGGATTTCTTCAGTAATTTTGTGACGGATAGCTTCTGCTTCCATTTGTGCTAGCTCGTCGTATCGGAAGTAATCTTCTACAAAAGCATCCGTCATTTCCTCAGTATTGTTTATTTTCTGTCGTTTTCTTGACATTTTGTCATATCAGACGACACGACAGTTAGTGACGTCACAGGGCGTCTCTGTTTTATCTTCGATGTGTATGTAAAATCTAGAGATATTCCTGAACACCGATATTGACCGGATCAAAGTCGGCCAATACGAGAAAATCCGTATTGGCCGAGTTGTTCTATCTGTATTATTAGGGCAGTTTTCATCATGTCAAGGACAATAATATAGTAGTTAATTAATAATGCATAATATTTCTCTAATAAAAAAAAGGTAGATATCAAACTTAGTGTGCACGGCGTGGGAAATATTGGAAAGCCAAATAAGTGTTTGGGAGCAATAAACCAACGGATCTAAACAGGCTAGCCAAAATCAGCTATGCTTACCTATGTCTGAGGGAGGAGAACCTTAGTTTGATCACCTATGTCTGAGGGAGGA
>MJUT01044164.1:811490-825722 GCA_002080005.1 Gigantidas platifrons | reverse complement strand
TCATTTCCTCAGTATTGTTTATTTTCTGTCGTTTTCTTGACATTTTGTCATATCAGACGACACGACAGTTAGTGACGTCACAGGGCGTCTCTGTTTTATCTTCGATGTGTATGTAAAATCTAGAGATATTCCTGAACACCGATATTGGCCGGATCAAAGTCGGCCAATACGAGAAAATCCGTATTGGCCGAGTTGTTCTATCTGTATTATTAGGGCAGTTTTCATCATGTCAAGGACAATAATATAGTAATTAATTAATAATGCATAATATGTCTCTAATAAAAACGTAGATATCAAACTTAAGTGTGCACGGCGTGTTTTTGGGATAACCTTCATCAGGTACACTCAACATCGAAATATTGGAAAGCCAAATAAATGTTTGGGAGCAATAAACCAACGGACCTAAACAGGCTAGCCAAAATCAGCTATGCTTACCTATGCCTGAGGGAGGAGAATCTCAGTTTTAATCTGCTATGCTTACCTATACCTGAGGGAGGAGAACCTTAGTTTGATCACTTATGTCTGAGGGAGGAGAACCTCAATTTTAATCTGCTATGGTCACCTATGTCTGAGGGAGGAGAACCTTAGTTTTAATCTGCTATGGTCACCTATGTCTGAGGGAGGAGAACCTTAGTTTTAATCTGCTATGCTTACCTATGCCTGAGGGAGGAGAACCTTAGTTTTAATCTGCTATGCTTACCTATGCCTGAGGGAGGAGAACCTTAGTTTGATCACCTATGTCTGAGGGAGGAGAACCTTAGTTTGATCACCTATGTCTGAGGGAGGAGAACCTTAGTTTGGTCACCTATGTCTGAGGGAGGAGAACCTTAGTTTTGATAATAATTACATTACTTAGGTACTGTAAATGTTTATATTAAATATATAGATCTTTGTTTGCACTTTTGTACTTTGTCTTTTGGCCATTGTTTTGTCTGTTCTTTGTCTTTTGGCCATTGTTTTGTCTGTTCTTCTTCTTTTGGCCATTGTTTTGTCTGTTCTTCTTCTTTTGGCCATTGTTTTGTCTGTTCTTCTTCGATATACGAATTTTGATTACCCCTATGGTATCTTCAAAATCTTCATGTAATAAACTATGTCAGTGACGAAACACTGAATACTGATACCCCCAGGGACTAATAGTCTAAAGCAGGGGTGTCGACACAGTAATGCAAACGTATATATCAGATTCAGTGCACACGACACGTTTCTGGAATAATCTTCATCGGGTACGCATATTTGAATATATTTCTATAATATTGATCTTGAAGTTAACCAATTGGTCTACATACTGCATATGTAGCATAGGTGATGCATAGTTAAGTAGTGTCGTATAATGTCATATGTGGTACATGTGATATGACGTGTTAAATATTAGCCTAACTATCTAGTAAGTTATACGTTAGTGTGCTATATATTACGTATCTGGGAAGCTACATGTAGTATGTCAGAGCTGTGACATTGAGTATAATTCTAATATGACCTCCTTCTTTCGCTTTGTTAACAAACGAGCGAGTTATCCATTCGGTATAATCTCATTAGCACATGCGCCGGTGAATATGACTGACTTTTCCATTGGCAGCATAAATTGTGTGCGACATTTTCCGCAAACGTAAATATACATCAGCAGGTTTCAGATAAATTTAGCTCAAAGGCTTTTTCCAAGTTTATTTTTAAGATGAACAGAAAAAGCTAGCAATTTGTTTTAGACACCTTGAGTAGTTTCCTAGCTGAATGTCCAAAAAGGAATTTAAAAGGAATGAAGCAAGCAATAAGATCTTTTAGAGAAAAAGGTAAATAGTGAAAATTAAAGGTGTGACATAAAAAGATATTTAGAAAATAGATTTCATATCGTTGTTCATTTTACCATTGCTGCATCGTTTAATACATCAGTGATTTGTGAGAAAAAAATCCGCTTGTTTTAGTAACAAGACATATCACCTTATTTTTTGTTTAGATCCAATAACACAACGGGTGCCCCTAGAAGTGCAGAACCTGCTTTACTTTGGGAAGCACCGGATTTCATCCCCGTTTTGCTTTGTTTCTTTTCGGGAATTAACTGATTACATTTCATATAATGTCAAACGAATAAAAATGCCTAGAAGAAATATGAAGAGGAATGTTAGATGAATGACGTACATGTAATTTGTTGCCGCATGTTATTGAACACACTTTTTTTCACTATTACATTGTGAATTGGTCTACTATCAGTGATGACATATTAATGACTCTAAGTGACGTAACTGTCAATCATTATCAAAAGACGATCATGATGTTGGCATCACATATCAAGGTATTTACAAAATAGATGAATGAACCACAACTTCCTAGTTTAATATATTATTGCTTTGTATAAAACAAACCCGCTCTTCGTGGTAACAATCACAATCCTGCTTTACTCCTTTAAGACTTATCACCTGATGATTAGCAACAGTAACACAACGGGTGCCATTGAGTAGAACCGAAACGGCTTTACTTTGGGAAACACCTGTGTTCATTCTCGTTTTGCTTTGTTTCTTTTGGGAAATTCATTATATATTATCAGCCTTAAAATGTGAGATATTGACATTTAAAAGGTAGCGAATCAATTGTACGGTGACAGCGAAGCTAGAACCGTACAATTAATTCACTACCTTTTAGATGTCAAGGTCTCCCATTTTAATTCTGATAATATTTTTGTACGAACTTGATTGCATAAAATTGTATTGTTTTGTGTGCTAAACCCAATGCGTTGACCGATATAAGTTGATCTGTGTGTTTACTGATTTTTTGTGTAGCTATAGATAAACTTCATTCATAACTACAAAAGATTTTCACATAACTACGGCCCTACAACAGATTTTCTGTATACACATCGGCTGCTAAAATGCCGACTATAGCCAATGAAAAGATCTCATTTGAGGTCAAGTTCTTACAATTTGATTTATATTACATATGTAGGAGGAATTAACTAAAATTAATTATTTCTCATATCGTATGAAACGAATTAAAATGTATCGAGGAAATATGGAGAACACAATCAGATGAATGACGCACATGTAATTCATTACTGCATGTTATTGAATATTGAATACAAATATTCTTTTTTTCTATAAAAAAAAAATTGCACTGTTAAATTGTGAATTTATCTACTATCAGTGACGATATATTAATGACTAAGTGACGTATTCATAAACTATTATAATATTGTCATCATGGTGTTGATATCACATAACAAGGTATGTATTACAAAAGATTTCAAAACTATCACTGTGTCATTTAATACTCCATTGCTTTGTATAAAACAAACCCGCTTGGTGTGGTAACAATGACCATTCTTCTTTCATCGTTTAAGACTTGTCATCTGATTTGTAGCAACAGCAATACAACGGGTGTCCCTAGTAGAGCAGAAACTGTTTTACTTTGGGAAGAACCTCAGTTCATCCCCGTTTTGTTTTGCCTCTTTTGGGGGGAGGAGGTTTCATGTTGCACACTTTAGTTTTCTTTATTGTACGTTGTGGAAGACAGGTTGTTGTTTTATGTTTTCTTTTTGGTCATTGTATTGTTTGTCTCTCTTCGATTTACTGTGTATGATTATCTCTTTGGTATTTTCAGTCTCTTGTTTTTTGTCACATGATTCTATAAACGTGGTCTTAGATTCGCGATAATGGTGTCACGTCCAACGTCAACATGATTGCTTGTTATTTGTATCAGTCTAGTATAACACTACCCAAATAACATCTAAGATTTTATGAATGGTAGAATTGATCACACAACGCCAGCATGATTTTAATCTATAAATCGGTTAATGGGATCCCAATAATCCCCCCTCTTGACAATTGGATCTCCAGCAATAATTCAGACATAAATAAACAATGCAATCCCTAAACAGACGTGCTTTCACTCATATACAGCACTCACTGTCACAAAACAAAATCATAATACTTTCAACAGATTAAGGTGGTACCTAACACTACAGGGAGATAACTCTTTAAAATCAATTGAACGTATTGATCATATGATGTTTGTATGCAGATTTCAAGCATCTCGGTGATCAAAACCACAGAGAGAAAAGCTGATATGTGGCTAGTGAATTTATAGCTCTGAGTCTGTTGGTTGGAATTTGTTAAAATTTTGATATTTATTACAGTGGATATATTCAAACACACTGCCAAAAAAATAAGTAACTTAAACGAGCAGATCAAATTTTACTTGAAGTGTATGGTAGCACCTTAAATAAGGAAATTGAGCGGTCATGCATTTGTTTGTGTTAGGGATCTAGTCGATTTTGCCTCTTTCTACGATTTTTCTATGGGACTTTGGAACGGTTCTGACAGTGGGGTATATTGGTACATGTATATAAAGTTTTTCATTTTGTGGGAGATCAGAATAAATAGGTAATCAGTTTTGTGGAAATAAATAGTATACATTTCAGCTGAATTACCTATCTGCAGTTATTGTATACAATATCAAAGTGCAATAAATGTCTTTTTTTCAATAAACACACTTTGAAAATGTGTCATTCAGTCATAATAGCATATCAATTTCCAATTTCATTTGATATACCCTACTAAAATATTCGATTAGTTAAAGAAAATCAAATATTTACCTATTATAGTTATTAAAGGATGAGATCCTAGCTTTATGATGAATACTACCATACAAATAGATAAATATGAAACAAAACAATATGTGATTTAAATTTCCCACTGATAACTGTAAGCATCGTATAAACGTTTTAATTGGTCGTATGAAGACATAAAGGTTTGTATTACTAACGATATGAAAATAAAAATATCTAAAAAAAAAAAAACTATTAAAAGTTCAGACCAATTTCTGAAAACGGATGGATGAAAGTTAAAAAACATGAAAACAAATCGAGACCTATTAACAAACGCAATTTGATTGGTTAGTTATAATCACTAGAAAAAGGGGAGTATTTAATCTAGACTTCAACAATCAGTATAATATATAACAAAGAAAAATATGAAGCCAGACTCAAAAATAATAATATACATACTAATTTCTACGATATTATCACATATTTTATTGAAATAATGCCGAATTTGCATGTGTAATAAAAGCATAATTTGTGGCGTATTATTTGTCCTCAGGGCAATAACATTTTACGAGGGCAATAACATGTTATCTGCCCTGGCAAAATATGTGATAAATAGATTAATACATGGCCTTTTTCATATTGCCCTTGTTATCAACCCTCGACTGATATCGTCCCTCTGGCCAAAGCCCTCGGACTGATAACAAGGGCAATATGAAAAAGGGAATGTATTAATCTATAATTTCAGTGTTTTGCTGTTAAGAAGCTTAAGATCACATATCCAACACTTCATTGGAGTAGATATAATCAACATGAATACCCAATGATACCTAGTATTTTTTAACAGATCTTCCTCTTTGTCTTATGTAATGTTTTGTAACATGGGTTAGCAAGGTGTTAGTTCATTTGTCAATGGGCGAAAATGAAAATTTCATATACGTGCTGTTTATTCTACTCTACGTAGGTGGTTAAGTAAATGACAGCTTTGACAGTAAATTCACGTTAGAGAAAACCGAAGGGCAAGAGAGAATGGAAAATCCAGAGACACTGGCAAGATTGGGCACACAAGACACAGAATGGACACAAAAAAAAACACAAAAACACA
Organism: Gigantidas platifrons; assembly: GCA_002080005.1. Lineage (NCBI taxonomy): Eukaryota > Metazoa > Mollusca > Bivalvia > Mytilida > Modiolidae > Gigantidas > Gigantidas platifrons. The sequence continues at coordinate 820,086 of MJUT01044164.1, read as the reverse complement.
ACACAGAAGACTAAAAAGATGAGCAACACGAATACCACCAAAAACCGGGAATGAAGTGCTATGAGGGTGGTTAAAGCTATGAGTTCAAGATATTGGACATCCAACAGAGTACTGAACTGTTATTTGCGTACCTAAAATGTGAAAGAAATATATATTTTGGTTGAAAACAAGCATGCATCGAACATTTCTACAGGTATACATCTTGTGTTTAATGGAATTTGTGTAGTTTTATTTTTAGCTTAGCCTTTGACATTTGATATATATATAAAAGGGAAAAGGGTTCCGTTCAACATTTATTTCTAAGCTATGACTAATATTTTTATCAGTCCTACTCTTTGGAACTCAATTGTGGGACGAATATTCAGCAGCACATGTAATACCACATATAAGTCAGTCCATATGTATAAGGGATTTCAAATCTGAATAAACGCATCTATGGAGTAATGGCTAGTTTGCTCACACGAGTCGGACAAACCAATGACTATAAACTGGTATTTGTTGCTTCTCCACCACGCATGCAGCATTAAGGAGCAAAAGCAAATACTCGTTTACTCGAAATCGGAATAATGTATCGAAGTGGACTGTTGTTTCAGTGAGATAGTAGTATTCATAATCAACTAAGCATGCTGGTCTAGTACAAAGCGGACATCATCATTTCATCGAACTACAATTTGTTCTCGCCATGATATGGCTGAAAAAGAGTGTTCACTTAGCGTTATACAAGACTCACTCACTCTAAATTGAAACATTGGAAATTACATAAACACAATAATATATGTAATTCAATTCTACATTGTTGCTGCCTCTTTAGACCACATTACGTATTTGTAATATACGTAATGGAATCGTATGCTGTTATAACAAAGGAGATAAAAATTAAGCCTCCTCTCTGAATGATTTATATTACATATGTAGGAGGAATTATCTAATTACATTTCATATCGTGTTAAACGAATTAAAATGTATAAATGAAATATAAAGAGGACTGTCAGATGAATGACGTACATGTCATTTATTGCTTCCTGTTATTGAAAACAAATCTGTTTTTGTTTTTTTGTTTTGTTTTCACTATTACATTGCGAATTGGTCTACTATCAGTGACGGCATATTAATGACTATAAGAGACGTATTTAATTATAAAGCATTATAATATGACCATCAAGACAACCACTACGATCGTCAGAGTTTCTTCTACGCCACAAGAACATCAAAAAGGGGGCAATACAATATTACAGATAACAGAAAATATAATGCCCACTCCTTGTGTCCCCCTATACCAAATTACCATCATGCTAAAGTGAGTCACATAAAACTTGACTAAAGATTTACTCCTATGTAGTATAACGGCCAACAACAAAACCGGTCACCACAATAATGCCAATATAACAGCAAAAATGGCTCATGTACAGCATAATATCAAACATTACTCATATACCATTTAACAGTCAGATCGACACATTTACATTATAAGCACACTGAGATCAAGAAAAATACTCCACAATTCCACTTTATGATTGTAAATGAAGCATTAAAATAACGAAAGATATAGAAAAAAATATAACATGAAATTTAGTACTGTGGATATTTGTGAAATCGGGGCCAAAACAGTGTATAGAATGTGGATCACATAGTGTACTTTCCGAAAAGTAAAGTACTAAGATGATCGCAGAGTATTTTGAGACCGAAATCTGAAGATTAACGCAGAATTATCAATTCCAAAGACGAACGTTAAGTGCCCAAATCTGAAAATGTAAGCAAACTTCCAAAATCTGAAGATTTGAAACAGTCCAAAGACAAGCGCATTGTACCCATGTCTGAAGAAGAACCCACAATACGAAGTCCGTAAGCGAAGGCAGAGTACAAAGTCTGGTGCCTAACACAGAGTACAAAGTCTGGTGCCTAACACAGAGTACAAAGTCTGGTGCCTAACACAGAGTACAAAGTCTGGTGCCTAACACAGAGTACAAAGTCTGGTGCCTAACACAGAGTACCAAATTCTGAAGGAAAATTTGATTAATAACGCGATAATGTTACAAAAATAACAGTCCAAGTATGAAGGCTAAATGAGCAAATGAACAAAAGCTCGCACTGCACAAGTCCCAGAACAAACAGAGAGAGAGAGAGAAAAAGAGTCAGATTCAACTGCTTTACTAATGGAACTTATTGTGTACTATAGGGACAACACAAACATAAATTTTACTTATTGACACCAATCAAACTAAATAAACATATATTAATTACATGCTTTATTGGAACATATATCTAATTGCATTGGCGTACAGAAATTTGATAAACATTTTGAAAGTGCAGAATAGATACATTTAGTAAATTAAAGGAACACGATAGCACATGTTAATTAATTAGTATATATCGAAATAATAATTTAGCACGATATTTTGACAGAATTCAATGTATAAATACGTATTTCAACATTCCAACAAGATTCAATTCAACATTAACTTTTTGCTAACTACTTTATTTATTAATGCTGTTTTTCTTTATACACAAGGAATAATTTGCGACTGTTCTGTACCTACCGATGTGAACGTGACGATAAAAGATCAATCGACCTTTTTTATGTTGTAAAGATGAATGGAAGTAATAGACAAGATAAAGGAATTCTTGGGGAATATTGATGGAGAGATGGTATTTATTATATAAAATCAGCATGTTTATTTATTAATGCTGTTTTTATATATTCGATCAAAGAAGATGAAGAAATATACAATGTCATGTAGAATATAAATATTTCAAAATATATAGTCTTGCCTACGCAATCGTAGTGACACTGGTCAACAAAACAACACGATGTTTTTTTCAATATCAGATGATGTTCATGTCATTAACAGTAAAAAGACGGGTGCCTCTGGTATAGTAGGAATTTCCCACTCTTCCGGAGAAACTGAGTTCATCCCTTTTTTTATGGGGCTCGTGTTGTCCAATCCTCAGTTTTCCGTGTAGTATTTTGGCAACAATCGTTTGTCTTTCCGTTGTTTTGTTCTTACGGCCATTGCATTGTCTGTTCTATGATTTACGGTTTCTGAATGCCCCTTTGGCATCTCCAAACTGCTCTTTCATGTGAATGGAGTAAAACAATTTTCCAGAGTAAAGTGCAGACATCTAATTCATGCAGTGCATACCACGCGTTTCTGGAATTAAAGTCATCAAATTGGAAAGCAAATAATTTAAAACTCTTTGAAAACAAGAACACAGTTATTAGTTCCTAATTCATCGTTGTAAATCTATTTTCCAAATCCTATGACTAAAACAATCAGAGAGTACATTCCAAATCAATATACATGTAGTAAAACTATATACAATGCAATATATATAACGTTTTTCTTCAAAGATTAGTAGAAATATCTTCCTTTTACAAAAAAAGTAGTCATCATAGTTCCTTTTTCAAAACAATATAATTAAAATTGTTTCATTTTCAATGCAACTTTGTAGATAAACGTATTTTTGACAGAAATGATCAAATACTTTATCAGTATATACATATCATGTGATGGCCGTCGATGGGTTAGTGAAAATGCACTGACATTCTTAGATTGCATGAGTACAACTTACATTTAATCAATGACATGTATCACGCCCAATGGTGGGGCAAAAGCAAGATGTCAAGTTCAGATTAGAGAAAAAAACACGTCTTATAAGCGATGTTCATTAATTTTAAAATACGGAAGGAAAAAAAATCAAATGAATTTCCTTTCATTTGCTGCTATTATCATTTTCTTGCTAGTCTAATATAATATCTCATAAATATTACTTATGATACCTACATTGCGGGAAATCCAACCCAACACGTGCACAAACCATGAGAGTACAAACGTACCAACAGGAAATACATCGACAAAGGATATAGAACCTATATTAAGGTGTATGAACTCTGATTGATCTATCTTTGTTGTTTCCGACTTGTGTCAACCTGCCACAGTAAATATGAGACTTTCCTTGTTTTAATTATCTGATTAATATTTTAGATATTAAATTCTGATGAAACTTAGGATGCATTATTATTGACTATATATTTTATAGTTTATATATAATCAATACAAAGGACACCACTAATTAGGGGGAAAATCTAATTTTCTTTTACTAATGAATAGCTTGAAGGGATTTTGATTATTAATCAGTTGAAAATCGGAAATTTTATTCGTGCGAATTCATAAGATAAAATAATATTACCAATTAACACTGGTTTGAGTTAATAATTAATACTGTGTAGCGTGAGTGTACAAAAATGGCTGGAAAGACAACTTTATCCAATCCAACCCTTAAGCTAGTTATATTTCACACGGATACGGAAAAACCACGGTTAAGCAAAAATGACTAAAGCTCCAGTATTGCAAATGCATAAAAAGACCGGAAGTGATAATATACATTCTCTTGCATTTTTCATGACACGTATGACATTGGAAATCCCATACGTGTAGTGGGGTTTCCATCTACTCATGTACATGTACCTATATATTGACAATAGCAACTCCGTCAATTCACAGTCCTGATCAGGTATACTTCTCAATAAAACTGCATTTTTGTTGCACGTGGCCGTCAAGTATTATTCAAGCAATATCTTACAAATGCAATATATACACTGAATACATTTCAAAGACTGCTAAATGTGGCGTTAAAACACAATCAATCAATTAATAAATATACACTGAATAACTCTATATCCGGAATGCTAACTTCTTGGTACGGATAAAGACTTCTTCCAAGCGGCCTTTACAAGTACGGTGTTAATACTAATACTGTCTTCTGATAAATGATCCTAGAATTTAGCGACGTAACGACTGTTAAATTTCAATAAGAAATAGTTCAATATTTCAAGAAATTCTAAACTCAAGTTCATCTCGTTTCTAATCAGTTTTAAATTGCATATTAATGTGTTCAACATTTATGTATAAAAATAAGATTAGGTTATGTCAAGATCTGTAAATTATGTTATATAAACATCATTTATAGGTCATGAAATGTCAATCGGTTCACAACAGAACTTATAATATCATAACAACATGGTGTCCCATTAACATATCATTACACATAGTCACTGATCATACATTGTATATGGAATACATTATATCTATTGGTAGTTAATCGTTCGGTGTGCATTTATATTCATATTATATCATTTCATTTGCACATGCTAACATGCTAACATATATGATAAGTATCCTAAATAATAAAACTTTAATTGATTTGTCTTTCCAATCTTTCGAATTTTAGCGTACTGGTACCTGGTGAAGGTTATTTCAGAAACCAGTCTAATTTTGATCTCCACGTTTCTATAAATTATTATTTTGACTTCACAAGTTGGGAAAACTTGTGTCCGATCTCAAATTGTTATATTTAGCAAATAAAATATGCTTAAATTAATGGAATGAAGGTAAATTTTACTAATTGCATAAAATTTATATTTAAAACAGAAAGTATTGATATGTAATAGTAGGTCACATTAGTTCTGGTATACAACCAACCATCAATATTAATGCCAAGACAGATAGATCTTTACTTTAAACATATTTTATTGCTCAATAAATAATTGGATAAGATACAAGTTTCTCAACTTATAAACGCCTTTTCCAATACATACATAAATTAATACAAAATGAACTTAGATGATATTATACACATAATTTTATTCAATGAAGACATGAAAAAAAAACCTTAGTGTCACGCAAGCCAAAGTCTACTTAATCAAACGCGCCTTTTATCTTAATTAAACGAATACGCCGAACATTCAAATTGGATTTATCCTGCTAATGGCATATCGTTAATTCATTTTTGTTAACCTAGTGAATATGTAAGGAGTCGAGTTGCTCACATTCGGTAAGTGCGTTTGCTGTTTTTTTTTTTTTTTTGCTTCTGTTTTAAATTATAAACTGATTATTCATGATTTGATGACTCGATTCGTTCATCTAGTTGCACGAGACTGTTCTATGTATATATGTATATCCATGTTTTGTAATATGTCTAAAAGTCTTATTTGTCTGGCTTTTTGTCTGGCTTTTATATATCGAAAGGCAAAATACATATAAAGGCTCTTGTCACACGTGTTCTGACTTTTGACGGATTATATTAACAGTTGCATGCATGTTTGCATTTACCATGTGATTTTTTTTAATGTATGTCTTAACTTTGTTTTTGTTTTTGTTTTTTGTTATTAATTTCGGTTTTAAAAGCTCACAAAAAGCTTGTGTAATTATATAATATTTATACATGTACCGAATATATTAAAAAGCTTTGAACTTGAACGAACGATCCTGATAAAAAAAAAAAAAAAAACATAAACAGTTTACATGTTTCAAGTTACAAACATGACTAATTTAGGTTAGGCTTAATTCTGATTACTCCTTTGGTATTTTTAAACTCACCTTATAGTGGACAACGCCACTTTCAACATAGTTTCATTGGTGGAGGAAACAGGAGGACCTGGAAAAAATCACCGAGCTGTCGCAAATCACTGATAAACTTGATCACATAATGTTGTATCGAGTACACCTCGCCATGATCGGGATTCGAACTCACAACTTTAATGGTGATAGGCACTGTTTGTGTAGGTATGCACATTTGTTTACAGTTCTTACATGTATATAAAGTAATTATTTGACTTCCCAATATTTTATCAACCTACCTGGTGCACCAACTAAAATGTCAACGGGGGCCCGGGTGGCTCAATGAGTTAGGTCGTTGGATCTAACAACTCAAACAAGCCTATCACCAATACGGCGTGAGTTCGCGCCCGGCTTTGTAAATTACAAAAAGGGTGCATTCGACTTGCAGCCGCAAGTGTTTACCAGTTGCTTGCCCATGGTCGGTGGTTCTCTCCGGGTACTCCGGCTTCCTCCACCACTAAAACTGGTCGCCATGATATAGCTGAAATATTGTTGAAAGTGGCTTTAAAACACCAAAAATGAAATCAAATCAAATTAAATGTCGACCGGTTTTCAGTACTATCACATGGTTAACGCCTTTGTTGGTGGACTAATAATACACTGACATGGTATATTAAATATATTCATGTTAGAAATTATAGTAAATTACAATGAATAATGTAATTTATTGAAATTAAACAGATAAATCTTCTTCAAGCATATGTAATTATTAGTCTATTTTTTTTATATCCTGCGTAGGCCCTTGGGGTTTTCTTTGATCCCAAAACTTAGATTATGTGGTTTTCTAATCTTTTGAATACGAAAGTACCTGAGGACAGTGATATATGACATAATCAGGATTGTGAAGAGACACACATTTCCTCCATATCCTATGTCACATTGTGCCTTCTAGATTGAGAGACAGCCACTAATTACCAATTTGTCTGTAAGAATATCCCGCAATGGCATGTTCAATTTCTGTATTTGCGTCGCAGAAAAACACAAAAGTATTTCAATTAGAGTACATTCTGTACTCTGTTATATATAATCATATTGAATTTATACTGGCAACTTTGAGTATTTAACTTGCTACAATCTTTGATCTTTTTCTTTTCATACAGATAAAACTACCACATGTCATTGTATTTGTAATTTAGTAAAGATTATACGTAAAACTTTAATTAATGAAGGTTAATTCGAGAAGCAAGTTTAAGTACATGTAGACTTTACCACAACATGTTGTGGTATAGGATCTGGACTGAGTTTGTACAGACCTCAATTAAATTTAAGACTTTAAGTGTAAATTAATTTCATGTACAATTCAAGTTAAATTTAAATTGTCCTTTAAGTTTTAATTTACACTTAGATTTAATTAAGGTTTGTGCAACCCACTTCTGCAATAGCCTTGTCTTAATATAACAAAACTACTGACCTAAATCTTACATCCCTTTAATTTGGCTTTGCTTCTGTGTTTGTGAGTTTATGGTTTACGGCCTCTTTTATACATTGATTTTCTTTTGTGTATATTCACACGTATGATTGTGTCACGAACAGTTAGTTCCCGGTATTTGTCCAATTCGAAAAACATTCATAGCTAGTGCAATGCTGCAACTATAACTTACCGATGTAAAATGTACATATGTGATAGGTTAGAAAGGTTTGAGGATATTAAAGGGGTAATCAGAAGCTGTAAATAGAAAAAGGCCAGACAATACAATGGCAATGATATTAAAGAGGTAATCAGAAGCTGTAAATCAAAGAAGGCCAGACAACACAATGGCAATGATATTAAAGGGGTAATCAGAAGCTGTAAATCGAAGAAGGCCAGACAATACAATGGCAATGATATTAAAGGGGTAATCAGAAGCTGTAAATCGAAGAGGGCCAGACAACACAATGGCAATGATATTAAAGGGGTAATCAGAAGCTGTAAATCAAAGAAGGCCAGACAACACAATGGCAATGATATTAAAGGGGTAATCAGAAGCTGTAAATCAAAGAAGACCAGACAATACAATGGCAATGATATTAAAGGGGTAACCAGAAGCTGTAAATCGAAGAAGGCCAGACAACACAATAGACAAAAGAAAAATGACAATAGGACAAGCAAGGATCTACAAAACACTACACAGAAAACTAACGATCCAGCAACACGAACATTACTAAAAACCGTATGTAGACTTAGATGCTCCGTTAGGGTAAGCAGTTCCTGCTCCACA
>MJUT01044164.1:785698-803934 GCA_002080005.1 Gigantidas platifrons | reverse complement strand
AAATAAATAAATAAATAAATAAATACCGCACTACCAGAAAGATTCAAGAATCAAATGAAAAAATAGTATAAACAAAGGCATCGCTTCCGCTAGCATTAATATACACGACCACTCACTTTGATAACTTTGATAACTTTATTTGATAACACCCAGACACAATACATATATGTGTAACATGAGGTCAATAAACATAACATTTTTTACAATAAACGTGACAGAACAGCATGCAAAAAATAAGAAACAGTAGATTAAGTTAAATAATACAATTACTAACACAACAAAATTAAAGTAAAGCACTAATGTTTTTTAGGAACAAAGCCAGTCTCTTGTATAATTAAGTATTACATATTGAAAAAAGCCTATACATTTTTTCTCGACTTGGATAAATACTATAATAACGAGGCAAATACCTATATCTAAGACTAGAAATATCATTATTGCTACAGCAAAATAGAAAATGGTATTCATCACCAATAAGGTTAATGTTACACAGATGACAAAAGCGCTCTTCTCTAGGTATATTATACCAACGACCTGTTTCTAAAGGAAAACGTATGTTTGATGTTCTCATTTTCGTTATCCAAATTCTATGAGTATCAGAGGGACGAAGTAAATAGTTTTCAATTTCAAAATCTTTTTTAAACATGGAATAAAATAACACACGAGAAGCATTGTACATCTCACTAAACCATTTTTGAATAAATTGATCACAAAGAACTTGATTTGTTAGACCTTTATCGCAAACTGCAAACTGTGAAGTAAATATATAACCCATACCAGTATCATTAAATACATTTTCCACAAAATTTATCCACTTAAAGTTATACGGACTTCCCGTTTTCAATGCCAGCATTAATCTATAAAGAATGCTACTAAGTTTTGACTCGTTCAATAGTAATTTGCACCAAAAAGAAATCATTCTTAATTTAATTCGAATTTCAAGCGGGTGCGAGCACTTCAGTGAAGAATAACGGGATTAAATTGGGATAATGGGCTCAAACCTCCCCTCTTATTGGAAAAAAATTAGGTCACCCAATTGTTTCCCACACCACCTGTAAGTAATAAACAAACCCGAAAACTTGAAAGATATTAACTAATTACATAATGTAATAAACCAGTAGTTTTTTTCTTCAAAACCGATAGAACAGGCAAATATAAACATCTATATGAAGTTTTGAACATAATGAAAACGTATTTTGTAGAGGATTTAGTTTTTTTCCCCATACGATCAAAGTTTACAAAAGGTAAGGCCAAATTGCTGAGGTTAATTTACAGATACATTTTGTATTATCAATTGTAATTTACTTTTGTTTTATTTATTTATTAAATTCATTGATGTTATTTCCATAATCTGCGAAGGCCTTAATTATATAGTGATAGAAATTACTATTTTTTGATATTTTGGAATTACATTTAACACAGGCTGTAATTCTGTAATCTTTGTTTGTAAGCTAACATGTTTGTTATTATTTACTAAATACAATAATGTCTATAGTAATACATGTATATATAAAGTCTCTAATCGACATCCAACCCTCAAATCCATGTTCGATTTCCGGGTCACAGACATCTGTACCTCAGGTCTATGTCCTTTTCAAATTCTCATATCGGCGTCTCATTCTCAAATCTATGACCGTTTCTCACTTTCTCAATTCGACGTCCAAAGACGTTACTGACGTATGCCATAATCTTAACCAATAAATCGGCCATAGTTCTGAGAATTGGGAAAGGACGCCGATTTTAGAATAACCTTAAATCGGAACGTGAATTGAGATTATGACGTTAGTGGGTGGATCCCGATTTGAGGAGTGGACGTCGATTTGAGACAGGACGCAGTTCTGAATCTTTTATATATACTCAAAAACAATTGTTTGTCAGTGACTTGCGACAGGTCAGTGGTTTTCTCCGGGTACTCCGGTTTCCTCCTCCAATAAAACTGACCGCCACGATATAACTTAACTATTGTTGAAAGTGACGTTAAACACCATTAACCATAAAAACCATGAAAACAATTATTTAACTTGGACAGATAAGAAAGGGTTTAACGCCACTTTCAAAATTCGTGTATACATGTACATAGAAACCCAAACAAGTTATATTCATACATGTGTTTAGACAATGCTACCAAATTCAACCAAGAATAAATCAGATCAGTGACGTCAAAGTTTGTATTTACAGTCGAAAATTGTAAAGAACCTATAACGCCAACGCGTGATATTTGTATCCTTGAACTTAATTGATTACCTTGTGATCATTTTATTTAATTAGTTATGGATTATTCGTGTATTGTTTGATACCGTATATATCCCACAGTCCGGGTACAAAATAATAACGTTGAGCATTAAGAACAGATGTCAAATAACTCGTTAGACATCCTACAAAGGTATTTTAGTTTCAATTGATAGGACATCTCTTTTATTCACAAAACGTGTAATAAAATCGTTAAATCTATGATATTTTAATTACGATAAAATACCAGTTATGGAATAGCAGAAACGATAACAACAATGGCTTATGTGAGATAAAACATACAACACAACGTCAGGGAAATGGGGGATCAAAGATTAATACAATAGTGACCTCAATAAATGGTGACATCAGTTGCTTCAGATGTTCATGTATGATAACAATCGTGTATATTACCGTCAATAAGGTACCACGGTATCAACATGACGCATATCTGGAATAAACGTCATCATATATGCTAGGAGTTAGCATATTACAGTCTTCAGGAGGAGGAACCCAAAGGGCCTAAACAGTTACCCAAAATTGGCTACGGTCGCCCTGGGCTTGAGAGAGAAGAAATTAAAGTAGATGAAATATTGAGAAAAAAAATATGATTGGGTAGGAAATAAACGTTAGAGAAATTAGAGGGGGGAGGGAGCGGGGAAATCAAAATGGATAATCCAAACAAACTGGCAACATTGGGCACACAAGACGAAGATAAACAAAAGAAGAAGAAAAACATAACACAACATGTGTTGGACATCACTATACGTAAACAAACACAAATAACGTAAATACGATAAGAGCCCTCCTACAAACAACTGTAGGTAAAGACGAACCGAATTTTTATGCGGAAATCGTAACGGACATCACAACACGGAACTCAGAACGTAAAGACACAAAAACGCAAAAGATGAGCAACTCGGACCTCACCAAATAGAATACCGTTTTTATGCGCAATTTGAATTGAAGATTAAAATCTAACATAGAATATTTTTACATACAAGAAGAAAGTGATTAATTCCCTTTAATTAATATACGTATCTGACTCATAAAGGATAGTCTGAGATAATCCGGATCATGAATGTTCATGAGCAACAAAATCATTGTACGTAACATGATCACACTCTTGGCGCTAATGAAATTATCATACAACTGTCACAATTTTACCAATATGTATATTATTATTTTTTTGTCAAGCGGTATCTATGGAATAACGCATATATTAACTCTTATTGGATACACATATATGTCATTTTCCAAAAAAAAGTACATGTGTATTAGCAAAAAAAGCAGACATCAAAAATAGTGCGCACGCACCATACACGTCTCTATCGCTGAATCTCAGCAAATCAAACGTTGAAATATGAGAAAATAGCAGTGGAACACATTCAACAATACCACGAAGAATTCAAAGGGTTATATTTGATATCGGGTTATATTTATTTACCAAATTCATTAAATACTAAACAAACCATTTCAGCTATATATCAATTATTCTTGATATTGTCGAAAGCACCAACATTTTTCCACAATGGATTAAGCAAAACAAGGGGGTAATCGAAAATGGACAATCCAGATAAACTGCCAACATTGGCCACACAAGACGAAGACAAACAAGGCAAAAAAACAACCACAACACAATAAATGTTGGACACCAAGCAAACACAAATAATATAAATACGACATGAGATCTCCTACCAACAACTTGGGGTAAAGAAGAACCGAACATCATAACGTGGAACTAAGAATGAAAAACACAAATAATAGGACAACATAACTTATAAACACATTGATGTAAATTCTCTTGATTACATTAAATACAATGTCGTAAATAAGGTGTCAATTATGATTTAATTATAATTTTATAATATTTACTTGAAACATTATTTCTTGAGCATTTATCCAAAGTAAAATACATAGATTGCATTTGGAGCCGTCTTGGTCGTGATCGTATGATAGTTGGATTTACAACCATCTGTGCAACCAATGCCTAACGCCACTAAAGCTGTGAGTTCGAACACCTTTCATGGCGAGGTGTACACGATACAACATTTTGTGATAAAGTTTGTCAGTGACTTGTGACAGGTTGGTGGTTTTCTCCAGGTACTCAGGTATACTCAGGTTTCCTCCATCAATAAAACTGATTGCCACGATATAGCTGAAATATTGTTGAAAGTGGCGTTAAACACTATAAACCCAAATCTAGATTGTAATATACCACTTGTCTATTCCTGATTTGATTGTAAAATTCACATATTTTGACTTTTTTTTTCATGGGATATCAAAATGGTTCCCGGTTCATGCAATTGTAACGGAAATAACATAGAATTCAAATTTAATTTTCTTAAAATTTGGAGATATTTGAAGATATTATACAGGACATTCACTAGTTGTTACAACACTTAAATTGTATACAGTGTACGAATGTAATAATAAAAACGTAGATATCTAATTTGGTGCGCACGACGCTTTTCTGGAATAACCTTCATCAGGTACGCTCAAAATCGAAAGACTGGAAAGTTAAATAATTTAAAGTCTTGTATGTATCTTATTTTGGTTGAACTTTGCATGAAATGGATAGCGTTGTCCGAATTAAAGGGACAAAAATATGGGAAAAAAACGTTAAGTTTAGAATCAAGTTGAAATTGTGCAAATGATCTATTGCAATAAAACCTACACTATGCAACACATTATAGGGCGTTTGAAAAGTTCAAATACGGCAGATTAATTACTATGCATTTCTATTTGTAAACCAATTATTACTTTTTTGTTGGAGTCATGCAGTAGAATTGGGCAAATAGATAATTCTAAATACCACTTAATGTTATATAATAAATATACAATACAAAAGCGATATATAATGAAAGAATAATTAAGTCCATGTATATTGATTAGAGCATCATTTGAAGTACATCAATGACATATTGATCGCAAATGATTAACTATTGTTACTATGTTACTATTTACTAAAAAAAAGTTCAGATAACCTATGCAAAAATATCAAAGACAAAATTAGTGAATAATTAATGTATAGCCGACCCATTTATAGTATTTGTTGCCGCAACTTTCTTTTACTAAGCACGCACTATCAGAATGTCTCACTTGTAATTCATCATATCCAAAGAAAGCTGTAAAGTCTCTGACAACGCTTCAGTGATATAACAGAGGAAGTTGATTTTTCTACATGAGAAATTATTCCAGTATATGCTGATTACAGTAGAACAATTGATATGTTATATCGTATCTCTCTCTCTCTCATATGATTCCGTATAAACAAGGGATAACAGGAGAATTTATTAGCGCGACGCCTACCTAGCTGAAGTGGAATAATGGAAATTAATTATGGAAACGTTCGTTAATACCTACCTACCTACAATATTTTTCCGATCAGTTTTCATTTCATTTCTTATATATATATTTGTATATCATTAATTGTGATAAGTGAGACTAACAGCTCATTGTTATAGCTGTTAAGAATTGATTCAGGGAATATAATGACTAGTGTTTCATTGGTCAAGTGGTGGAAATGAATTATTCTCTGGTACAAATGATCACAATATTTTGTCATCGTAATAATCTTACATGTAAGTGTAGTGTAACGATTTCATGCAGACAATTTTATTTTATTTTTATTTATCTGCATATATATTCCAGAACGTGGAACATTATTCAAATTTGTTGTGTTATATATATGTTTTTTTACTTTCATTTTCATGCGTCATTTTTCCAATGTTATTAGTATTTTAAAAGAATCAAATATAATAATTCTGTGTTTCGGTAGATGGAAAAAGCGCATTAAAATGTATTAAATATTTCCAATTATTCCCGTGTTTAACATCTATGTTACTAACACGGGATGAGCCAGCGGCATATCAACTATCGGATTTCGTTTTATTTAGATAATTCCTCTTTAGAACATTATTCACTCATGTATATTGTTCGGGAGGAAACGGTAGGTTTTTAATTTTACTCTTGTTTTTTTTTTTCAAAATTTGTTTGTTATCTTAATGCCGTGCATCAATTATTTCATTATTCGCTCATGTATATTTTTGGGGAGAAAACGGTAGGTTTTTAATTTTGCTCTTGGTTTTTACAAAAGTATGTTTGTTATCTTAATACCGTGTATCAATTATTTCAATGTTGACGTAATAAAACAACATGAGTTCGGCAGTGAATATTTCTATCAATTATCATTGGTTTTGATATTTATTGCATTTGACGTTTATAATTTGTATCTTTGCAGCATATAATTATTGTAATGTTGTTTTTGTTTTAATTTCTTCCAGGCGGGAATGAAGATACCATGAATGAAACCGTAGCTGCTTTCTTAAAATATATTCTTCAAAAGAAATTGGAAAAGAAATTGAACAAAAGTATTCTGATGATGGAAACGCATGATATTGTGGATCATATTTGTAACATGTACATTGGACCTGTGTTATGTATTTTAGGAATATTTGGAAATATATTCAACATATTTGTGTTATTTCGAGGGAGATTGAAGGATTCCCCGTATGTTTACCTGAAAGCATTATCTTTCACGGACATGTTTGCGTTGATATTATCTCTACCATATTTGTTGTTTTCGAGAAATTCCCAAACCTTTGTTCCGAATGTATACAATGCATATATTTTCTTTCCGGTTGTGAATCTTTTAACTGCAGCTAGTGTATTGATCACCGTGGGAGTCACAATAGACCGATTCATTTTCGTAAAATTTCCACTATTAGCTAGAAGTTATTCAAGTGGATCTAGAGTGAAAACCCGTATTGTAACTATATACATATTTGGCGTTATTTTCACACTTCCACGGTTTTTCTGTTACGATTTGATCAACGAACATGGAGTGTACCGAATGGAGTTAACCTCATTTCGAGAGTCCCCTTATTACCGAGTGTATGATATTGTATGTATAATTATTTATCATTTTATACCTTTGGTGGTTTTTATTGTTATTAACACATATTTAATAGTTGCAGTATACAAGGCCAGATTTATACGACAGGAACTTGGCATTCGGAACAATAGGGAACAGGACTGGCAGGTAGAACAGAGAAGATTTACCATTACATTAATAGGAATAATTGTCATGTCTATAGTCGCTATATTTCCATCAACTATTAGTGACTTTTCTAGACTCACAAAATTATCCATTCATGAGTACAAAACTCTACGGAATGTCAGTAACATATTATTGCTTTGCAATCTATCAATCAACTTCATTTTATTTTGTGCGTTCAACAAGCGATTTGTTCGAGCGATCAGAACAATTTTTAACAAAAGACATCACAAGGCGAAAGTCTACATTTCATTCAAAAGTCGGACTAGATCATCGAGGTCAGATACTTGTGTGGTTACACGCCAGCATTCGTTTATAAGCAACTTTAAAATTTAAGTGATATATTTATTCCATTTTAACCTGTGTATGGCAATGGTGAGCTCGGAGCTCTCCTTAAAAGTTTTATGTGATCATTGGAGACAGATATATACTGTGAAAAGACAGATATTAGGTCTAAAATTTTAAGAAATGAATATATAAGAAAATGCCATTTATGAAGAAATGTTTGAGTATAAACTTAGAAGTGATCAATTCGTTTTTCAGACAAATAATTCATAGATAAGGAATGCATTTCCAAGAAAACGAACAATTGAAAACTATTTACTATGAGGTGTATGATGCAAGGTGTTTTAACATTCGTATCAACTGTATCAATCATTCGTATCAACTATATCAATTATCGTATTCAGGTAGTCATTTTAAAACATACAACGACATATTTAACAGACCTAGAAATTAAACAGTATATGTTTAAAGAACAATGTGTTCTCTTTTTAGAAATAAATGTTTATTTACAAATGAGATTTCACTTCCTTAGCTCTCATTAAGGACTTTACTCCAAATGTGTGTCGCTAGTATTCGATGGTTGGTATAAAACGGAAATATCTAATTTAAGTGCGCACGAGGCGTTACAGGAATACCCTTCATCAGGTACGTTACAGGAATACCCTTCATCAGGTACGTTCAAAATCAACAGATTGGAAAATAAGATAATTTAAACGTCATTTAGAGCAGGGAAAATCAAAAGGCTTAAACATAATTTTCAAAATAGGCTTCGGCGACCTTAGTTTTGGAAATAATAATATCATTATGTAGGAATGTACAACACCCATCTATCTAAATGCTTGAGGTATTATACTACATGTGCAATATAAACCTAATATATTTTCCATGATTATGTATCAATGATGTTTTGTCAATTATCAACTCACATTTCACTTCTAGTGATCGTATGGTAGTTGGGTTTATAGCTACATATGCAATCAGTTCCTTTCACCACTAACGTTGTGAGTTCGAATTCCACTCAGCCGATATATACTCGATACAACACTGTGTGATAAAGTTTGTCAGTGACTTGCGGCATGTCAGTGATCCGAGTACTCCGTTTCCTCTACCAATAAAACTGACCGCGACGATATAACTGAAATATTATTGAAAGTGGTGTTAAACACGATAACCTTTACCCTCTCTATTATATTCTAGAGTACTCTAAATTTATTTCACTATTTATATAGCCATAAACCAATAAATTAACGTTGATAACGAGGAACGACTACGGTCCACGATTCTACCTGATTAACGTGCTGAAATGTCCTTTATTTGGTAGCAATCTATATTTAATGCAACGCGATACGCTGTTCTATGTGTTATTTTATTCTCCATATATTCTTTTATCATACGTTTTGAAATAATTCCCTCCTATGAGTGTTATCATGAAGTGGTAGACCCATGCCTCCCAACGAGTTCATTAACAGGCCGCGATAAGAAACCTATAGGTGTAACTGGTCTCATTTCCAGCTCTTATGTGCTTTTCGTTCATCTTTGAATTTTACTTTTTTGGTGGTGTTGTTCATTCTTTGTGGCTGGTTAATCTCGTTCTGATGGTGAATGTGTCCCTTATTTGTGGCCGTTTAGTTCCTTAACTGGAAATGTCTGCCTTATTCTGTGTTCATCGTAGGCTCCAAATTACAACAATTTTCTTGAAAAATATTTGAAATGCATGTTTTATCACAGAACTTCTGAATGTATGCTCTCTTTATATACAGCCAAAGGATAATGTCTGAAAAGTTATTTAACTACCAAATCATGGCCATATTTAACTAGTTAAGGATAATAAGGTATATTCCAATTATAATTTGGGGTCGTCTTGGGCGTGATCGTATGGTAGTTGGATTTACAACTACTTTTACAATCGGTGTCTACCACCATTAAAGTTGTGAGTTGGAATCCCACTCAGGCGGGAAGTACTCAGTACAACATTATGTGATAAAGTTTGTCAGTGACTTGCGACAGATCGATGGTTTTTCTCCTGGTACTCCGATGTACATCGCCAACAAAACTGACCTCAGTGATATAACTGAAATATTGTCCCGAAAGAGGCGTTAAACACCATAAGCCGTAACTCTAACGCAATTATAATTTAAGAATTAATTTCTAACTATGTACGGATTTAGTGTGTTTTTAAAATTGAATGTCAAATAATGAACATCAGGTTATTCATGTGTTTTTGTGTGTTTCTTATTGTTTGCTTCAGTTTAACAACGGAATCATTAGATTGTTGGTTAAGTATGACTTACGTTGTCATATAGTCATCTTCCAGATTACGCCATATGTAGCATAACACTTATACCGGAACGGTTTGATGTTTATCAGTTGCAAACCAGAATACTTACTATGGACGGGAATCACTATAATCGGATCAATTCTTATTTGCAGATGTCTTTCCTTATAATAACCGGTCTATTCCCCGACACATTTCTGCACATGTCTGTCACAAGCGAGGGCCTAGATTGCCATCGTCATATTTTGTAATGTTTTGTTCTCCTCAATGATTTGTACGAGAGTTCTTCTCGTTGGTGATATTGGTGGGATTGTTGACCATTACTATTTAGGCGTTTATTTCATAATTCGGTTCGCTGGTGTAATGGTTAGCGTGCTCGCCTCTCATTGGAAATTAACTTGTTCCCATCATGATATAGCTGAATAATTGCTGAGTTGGAGTTAAACAACAATCACTCATTCACTCATAATTAGTAATTGCTGGTCTAACCACTTATTCATTGGCTTGTTCATTGAAACATGTTGAACCACTATCAAGATTTAAATGAAAATAAAATTAGGGATACATTGTCTTTCGTGTAAGCAGTATTACATGCATATAGCTTTTGCAATATAAGTCTGTATTGAATAATGTTTTATCATTACTAAACAGAATGGATACTGGGTTGTCTACAATTGAAAAAAAAATGCAGGAAAAACACAACCACTCTAAAACAGATGAACTTCTCTGACTTCAAGAGTAATTACCAAAACAGAAAACTGATATGTTGTTGATAAATGTTAATGAAGTAAAAACAAAAAAATGTTGACTTTGATGATGCGAGAAAAACGATGAATAGTGATATCAAAACATCCAGGATGAAAATGAATAGTGATATCAAAACATCCAGTATGAAAATGAATAGTGATATCAAAACATCCAGGATGAAAATGCAAGCCTCAAATCTAAAAATTTACAGGACTTTTAGAAGAAAGGGGTGAAAATTGTGGGGAAAAGATGTTGAGAAGTTTTATTCATCAAGAGATGAATATTACTGATCACATCCAATTTGGAAACCATTTTTGGGACCTATAATTCTACAAAAAGGATATATAGTTGTAATGTTAAATTAAGTAAACCATGGTTCGATGATGAGTGTAAAATGCTATGAAAAAAATACAAAAGTTCTAAAAGACGCTCCAAAAGATTTAGAACAACCACATTAATTAATGAAACAAAACAGTTAGAAAAGGAGTATAAAAAGGTAATGAACAAAAGTATTAGAAAACATAGGGAAAAAATGAAAAAGAAAATAAATAATTTAAAGTCTACTAATACAAAAGAATATTGGAAAATAATAGATACTAGAATAAAACAAAATAACCCTTCTGTTCCCGTTGACGTTTTCTTAGGCAATGAATGCTGGAAGTTCAGGGGATGATTCAATACATCGACTTATAAATGAAGTTAATAATCTAAATACTATAATTAATTATCATATTACAAAAGAGGAAATTGAAAAAGCAATAAAAAAAAATGATAAATCTTTTTCGCAGAAGATCAAATAGCTAATGAATACTTGAAACACTCATTTAACACAATTATGCTATTTAATGTTATATTTGACAGTGGTATTAAACCAGAACAGTGGCTATTGGGAAATATCATTCCAGTTTATAAAAATACAGGAAGTAAATTTGATCTACAATTATTTACACCAATTACCATTATTAGCTGTTTTTGCAAAATATTTACATTGCTTTTGAATATAGGGATAAATGATTGTTCTAATGCCTTCTGTCTAATTAGTGAACATCAGGGAGATTTTAGAAAAGGTTATTCCTCAACAGATAATTTATTCATTTTACATAAAAATAAACGTTAAAGAATACTGAAGGGGCAATCAAAAATGGACAATCCAGAGACACTGGCAACATAGGGTACAAAAGACGAAGGGACAATCAAATATGGACAATCCAGAGAAACTAGCAACATAGGTGTACACAGGACGAAGGGACAACCAAATATGGACAATCCAGAGAAACTGGCAACATAGGGTACACAGGACGAAGGGACAATCAAATATGGACAATCCAGAGAAACTGGCAACATAGGGTACACAATACGAAGGGACAATCAAATATGGACAATCCAGAGAAACTAGCAACATAGGGTACACAAGACGAAGGGACAATCAAATATGGACAATCCAGAGAAACTGGCAACATAGGGTACACAAGACGGAGGACAATTAATTATGGACAATCCAGAGAAACTAGCAACGTAGGGTACACAAGACGAAGGGACAATCAAATATGGACAATCCAGAGAAACTAGCAACATAGGGTACACAAGACGAAGGGACAATCAAATATGGACAATCCAGAGAAACTAGCAACATAGGGTACACAGGACGAAGGGACAATCCAGAGAAACTGGCAACATAGGGTACACAAGACGAAGGGGCAATGGACAATCCAGAGAAACTGGTAACATAGGGTACACAAGACGAAGGGACAATCAAATATGGACAATCCAGAGAAACTGGCAACATAGGGTACACAGGACGAAGGGGCAATGGACAATCCAGAGAAACTGGCAAAATAGGGTACATATGACGAAGGGACAATCAAATATGGACAATCCAGAGAAACTGACAACATAGGGTACACAGGACGAAGGGGCAATGGGCAATCCAGAGAAACTGGCAACACAGGGTACACAGGACGAAGGGACAATCAAATATGGACAATCCAGAGAAACTGACAACATAGGGTACACAGGACGAAGGGGCAATGGACAATCCAGAGAAACTGGCAACATAGGGTACACAGGACGAAGAAGCAATCAAATACGGACAATCCAGAGAAACTGACAACATAGGGTACACAGGACGAAGGGGCAGGCAAATACGGACAATCCAGAGAAACTGGCAACATAGTGTACACAGGACGAAGGAACAATGGACAATCCAGAGAAACTGGCAACATAGGGTACACAGGACGAAGGAACAATGGACAATCCAGAGAAACTGGCAACATAGGGTACACAGGACGAAGGGACAATCAAATATGGACAATCCAGAGAAACTGGCAACATACCGGTAGTTTACACAAGACGAAGAAAAACAAAACAAAAACACAGCACATTATGTGTTGGACACCGCTATACACAAACAAACTTAAATAACGTAAATAAGACATGAACCCTCCTACAAATAATTGGAGGTAAAGAGGAATCAAACATCATTTGTATGCGGAAATCTTAACGGACATCACAACACGGAATTCAGAACGTAAAACACATACAAAGACAACACACACAAAACAAAACAAAAACTTAAAAAAAAATGAAAAACACGGACCCCACCAAAACACCGCTGGGAGGTGAACTCAGGTGCTCTCGAAGGTTAAACAGTTCCTGCTTCGTATAAGACACCCGTCGTGCTACCCATATATGCCGTCAGTTCCGTTAAGTCTTGGCAGTGATAGAGTAAAGAATACATCTACGTAAAAAGTAAAAGATCCATTGTCATTTGAGATATGATATTTCGTAAAGGTCAACCAGATAGTGATGACACATACGTTCGGAAATATTGTAAAGTAGTCCTGTTGGTTAAACACATAACTCTGTCCGCCAAAAATGATGTTACTTTATTAGTGTTATTATCATTCAATTTTGTAGACCATCTTGTCTTTTCATGAGTATTTGTTATCTTTTATGTTAAATTGACAAATTCTCTGTACCACTGTTGCAATTATGGTTTTATGGGAAATAAATATTCTTCTTGAATTCTTCTTGAATTACTAGAACAATTGGCAGACAAAACACCACGCATCTCTGAATTATATTTCCTTTCATACTCAAATATAAATTTTAATAAACCTCTCATAACGCTAATTATGGTATAATTAACTTAGTTGGTGGTTTTCTGTCCTAATCGGGATCGCATCCTGAAAATGTCGATACATCAAGCAAATGATGCACTTTATACATCATAGCCAAAGGACCATGTATTGCTGAATATATTTCACAATGAAATACTACTTAAAGTAGCTGCCTTCTGACAGTTTTTTTTTCTATTTTGAGCTTGAATTTAAAACATATTAAGTGAAAATATGAATGTCTTTTGAAAACTTAATGAATAAAATATTACAAAGCTGTTTTTTATATATTTTTTTATTTCTCTGATTTTAATGCATATATTGATTTAAGATAAAACATTTGTTGCAACATATTTAGAGCAATGGATATTGAACAGATATGTCTATGGCGGCTTATTTTATTATGTAACATTCATGTTTATTTTTTCTCGTAGTTACTGTAAGCATGTTTCATTTTAGGCTAAATTATTTCTGAAACTAAAAAAAAAAAAAATATAAGAAAATATCGAATAGATAATATTGGGAGATTTGTCGATCTAAATTTCATTTTATTCATGTCGTGTAATATATAAAAAAAAGTATAGATCCATGATTTTCCATAATAATGGATTCTGTTTGGCTATGAAATGAATATTTTGCATTTTAACGATAAAGTATATAGATATGAGTCGGCTTGCTTTATAATAAATTGGATACATTGAGCAGTTTTACATGCAGTATAACAAATTGTATCAAATTGTCATTTTTTAATAAGATACGTTTTTTCGTTGAGTTCGTGTTGCTCATTCGTGAGTTTTGTGTGTGGTATTTTCTAGACCATTGTTTGTCCTTCTGTATTTTGTTGTTTTCTCATTACATAGCCTGTCCTTCTGTATTTTTTTGTTTTCTCATTACATAGCCTGTCCTTCTGTATTTTTTTGTTTTCTCATTACATAGCCTGTCCTTCTGTAATTTTGTTGTTTTCTCATTACATAGCCTGTCCTTCTGTATTTTTTTGTTTTCTCATTACATAGTCTGTCCTTCTGTATTTTTTTGTTTTCTCATTACATAGCCTGTCCTTCTGTATTTTTTTGTTTTCTCATTACATAGCCTGTCCTTCTGTATTTTTTTGTTTTCTCATTACATAGCCTGTCCTTCTGTAATTTTGTTGTTTTCTCATTACATAGCCTGTCCTTCTGTATTGTTTTGTTTTCTCATTACATAGCCTGTCCTTCTGTATTTTGTTGTTTTCTCATTACATAGCCTGTCCTCTCGATTTACGGCTTCTGATTAGTCTTTCTTTTTGTATCTTCAAATTTGTTTTACAGGGTATTAATTGATACTAAATATTAAGATTAGTGCGATATTTTTTTTCAGAATTGGCATGAACCGATATTATTTAAATGTATACGATGTCCTGATTTAAATTACATTCTTACTCATGTAGAAATTGTCATGGTTATTCATCTGGTTATGGTTTTTTTCTTTTTATAGAAATACTCATTGATAAGAAGAGTTTAAAGATACAAAAGGGGCAATCAGAATCCGTATATGTTGTGTTTTATATCCCCAATGATGACAAGCTTTACTCTCCATAGCATTACAATAGTAATTGTTGGATGGTGTCCTTAACCGTTATTGATAAATGCTAGAGAATACCGAATGAAAAAGGACAATCCCGAGAAACCGGCGATATTACGTATCATACCTAGTTTTGTTCCGTGGCATTGCCATATTGAGTGATTGTTATAAGAAATAAAAGTAGATATCATATTTGGTGCGCACGACACGTTTCTGGAATAACCTTCATCAGGTACGCTCAAGGCCAAACTATTTGAAAGCCAAATATTTTTGTTTTGAAATCTCATATTTGGGAGCAAATAACCAAAGTGCATAAGCAGGATAGCCACATTATGTTAAGGTCTCCTATGTAGCTTAGTGTAAACTATATTTTATTTGAAAGAAAGTCAAACACAAATGACAAGATAGCAAATAGCAGGTGGGATTGGAAAACAAGTGACGTATCACTTTTACAAATTCCGTTATCTAGCTTGCATATGACATTATGATATTATCAATAATAACGAGCTCTATTCCATGACATTGACAAAGTGATTGTTGTAGGGTATTTATCTGTAATAAATATAAGAATAAAACATAGATATCTACTTTAATGCGAACGGTGCGTTTCTGGAATAATCTTCATCGGGTTCGCTCGAAGTCAAAAGATTGAAAATTCAAATAATACGGTGAAAGTCTTTGGGTGTAAGAATATTAATTGATCATGTGACATTGCACTTCATATTCAAAACAAATAAATATAATCAAGACGAATGAAATAAGTTCCAAAATAGAATCGTAAATACAGAAAAGTTATATGTTAATTATATAAGACAATCTAATCATGTAGATGCATAAAATGCATAAATCCATAGATTAAAAAACAAGATAAAAATTGGCTTCAGAAGCATTCTAGGAAATTGTCATACTGTTGCATTCTGGGAATTAGTTCATAATCTCACATGGTCACATTTGACACTTTGCATTGATAGAGAATAAATTTTACTTCGTGACATCTCCAGAGTGACTGTTGTAGGTAGGTTGTCGTTGACTGTTATACTGTGATAACGAATTTCACTATAGTCATGATATTTCCATTGTAATTGCCATGAGTGCCCTTGACAGTCATATATATACCCCAATATGTATTGATTGTTTGCACAGTATCGATTTCAATGTTGAAAATATCTGTCAAAAATCATTAGTCCAAACAAATGGCATATGAATTATTGAAATAGACTTCATCGATCGATGTATGATATCCAGGACAAGATAAAGCAACCTAGTTATTTTTAGCTTGAAAAAGTGAAAGGATTCATGAGAGTAAATATTAGACATTATATAAATAACAAGAGGCTTTCAAGAGCCTGTATATCGACACCTTATTTAGAAAGGGACTGAATAAACCTGAAAATAATTATTGTCTAACAAAATTCATCACCAGATAATACGTTTGGAAAGTGCTGGAATAATAAATAAATGCTAAAGAATACAGAAGAGGGCAATACAAAATAGACAATCGAGAGAAATGTAGAAAAGACATGTACTCTCCCACAAACAAGCAGATGGGAAATATGAACCGAACATCGTTATTATGAGGAAATCGCAAAGGACATCACAGCACGGAAAGTACTACTTAAATAAAAATTCATAATGAAGGTTGTTGTTTCCTTTTGGTCTTCTAATATATTTGAAACAGTAAGAGCTGCTACATGTATGCTGCAGAAAGGGATTTTCTATTCAAATGAGCTCAATGGGGAAAAAACCTGTCTTAATATAAATTTAAAAGAGGACCATCCAGTAATCACCAGAATCAGCTCTGGTTTACTATGGTTTAATGGTTTGAGAGGAGAAAATCACTTTGAAAATTTAACGACAGAACAGACGTCCCGACGAACGGACGCCAAGTGATGACAATGTATTTGAGCTGGATACAGAATAGACATGCTAAAAAGAAATCATTTGATTTAAAAAAATATATATTATCTCTGTTTTATACATGTTAAATCTACAGTACACTCGTTCAACTTTCATTAATTTAATTTCCTATAAATAAAAAGTTAGTATATAGGGTTTTATGAGGTCAAGATGTCATAATTATGATACACCGATGTAGGAATGTGTTTATGTGTTCTAGGAGATTTAACGGTAACGGTCACATTGCTTTGAGAGTCAGAGAAATTAACCTGCTGTTTTATTATTATATCTTAATTGTATTCTAATCTAAAGTCGGAATGAATTGTAATTGAAAGCATACGTTCACAGAACACGTTGTTTAATATTGTCTAATAGCTTTATTTAAAGACGCCATTAATTTGATTATGTATGACAACAGCACAAACTGTATACTAGCTAAGAAGCACAGACTTATATTACTTTAGTATTAAACCTATTAATAAATCAAATATAACACGTCTAAAACGGTTCATCTATATAACAAATCACTGTCTATAGAGGACAAAACCTATTAATAAATCATATAGTCAAACACGTCTAAAACGGTACAACTATATAACAAGTCACTGTCTATAGAGGACAAAACCTATCAATAAATCATATAGTCAAACATGTCTAAAACGGTACAACTATATAACAAATCACTGTCTATAGAGGACACAACCTATCAATAAATCATATAGTCAAATACGTCTAAAACGGTACAACTATATAACAAGTCACTGTCTATAGAGGACACAACCTATTAATAAATCATATAGTCAAACACGTCTAAAACGGTACAACTATATAACAAATCACTGTCTATAGAGGACAAAACCTATCAATAAATCATATGGTCAAATACGTCTAAAACGGTACAACTATATAACAAGTCACTGTCTATAGAGGACACAACCTATTACTAAATCATATAGTCAAACACGTCTAAAACGGTACAACTATATAACAAATCACTGTCTATAGAGGACAAAACATATTAATAAATCATATAGTCAAATACGTCTAAAACGGTACAACTATATAACAA
>MJUT01044164.1:723065-756198 GCA_002080005.1 Gigantidas platifrons | reverse complement strand
TTTTACTGTTTTAGGGTTTAGCTTTATACATTCACTGTGGAAATATCATACGTAAATGTTCGTATGTTTATATGTTGAGTACACCCTGCAAAAAGACTCATATACAAAAATGTACGATAGAGCTTCCTGACTTGGGACAGGCGCAGAAATTGTGGCGGGGTTAAACATGTTTTGTTGGACCCCATTTCTTCTTAACACATATAGCCACGTGGACACGGTGTATATCCATAACGGAACCTTCGCGATGAACATCGACGTTACGCGATTCTGCGGATAGATTTTTGAGGTAAGTTGAAAAACTGGTCTCTTTATTTTTACGATTCAATACGATCAATGATGTCTAGGAACTGTATATTAAGTGTCACGGAACTCAACTATTATTACATTTGCCATTTCTACAAGATTTATCGCATCTGTTCATACGCAGAAGCGACATTTATAAAAACGATTGCAGTTTTCACCGCATCAACATATTGAAAAGACGTTTCCATCACATAGTTTGTCTTATAAGGCTACCCCAAGGAAGGCTGGAGCTAGCCTCAGGCAATGACGTATACTTTGGTCAGCGAAATGGACGCTAGACTAGGCTCCCAGACATGAGAATGCATCCAGTGTAGCGTTGTGCCTAGTTTACATAAATGTAAATAATAATGGGTATTTAATGAGAATTAAATGCACATCACAAAATCGATAATAAATTTCAATTGCGATTCGAATCATCATTATTAAATTTGTTCCAGGAATAAGTGTAACGCTGCGTTCGAATGAAATTCGACTTCGATTTGAATAAAGCGATTCGATTAATTCAGCATGTATAGTCTTATTACTGATATTAAAACTCCATTTATGTATAATTAAAATGTAAGGAATCGAGAAATTAATGATTAGATGCATGTTGATGCTGTAAAACTTTAACTTCATAAAGGGGAAAAACCAGTATGGGGGAAAAGTTAGTATGTGTATACGCACACCAGATTTTCCGTGGGGGAAAAACTGGGTATATACCAATTTTTCCCCGGGGGAAAATCTGGTATATACTAGATTTTCCGGGGGGAAATTTGAGCATATACCCATTTTTTCGGGGGAGGGATTCTAGTATGGGGGAAAACTAGGATGTAACACCGGCAGCAGTACATCTCCCTTGCCATTACATAGAATTCCACAACTCGTCTACCCTTCTTCCATCCATTGCTGATATGCATATCATTTTCGTCTATTGTTATTTCTGAACCAATATCAAGCAGATTATGTGTACATGGTTCTGTGTAGAGGTTATGGTCATGTCATTTTGGGTCTAGAAAAAATGTAGTTTTCCGTTCACTATTTCATTTTTTGAAAAATGAAGATCATTGGTTTTTTGTCTTGTTTGTCATGAAGTAACCACGGCGACACCTACAATGTATCTCTACCCATCGTTATAATTTTTTGATACCAGATATTATCATTAAATACTATTTATTAGAGACACTAAAAATTTACAATCATTAGGTCCTATCAGCACAGCGTCCGTTTTGTAAACATTGTACATCTGTGTCAGCTAAACGCTTGAAATTGAAGCGAACTTTTAAAACACTTCACTGATCCCGGTAATGTTGTCCGTTAGAATAGAGTTACATCCCTGTAGTGTTATGTACCACCCTAAGATGAAATGAAATGAAAACAAAGCAACATCTTCAGAACAGTTCCAAAACCTAATGGAAAATCTTAGAAACTTGAACAAAATCGATACCACTAACACACATATGCATGACAGCCCACTCTGGCATGGTAACTGTACTCAATAAAATAAAAATAGTTTTATGGACCCAAATCTCATCTCTTAGTTGAATGATGCGATTTTGCAAGTGTTTTCTCAATATGAACTTAAGTTGTGAGTTTGAATCATCCCGCTCATGACGAGGTGCACTCGATACAACATTATGTGATAAAGTTTGTCAGTTACTTGCAGCAGATCGGTGGTTTTCTCCGGGTACTCCGATTTCCTGCACCAATAAAACTGACCACCATGATTTATCTGAAATATTGTTGAAAGATAAACACCATAATTCACATGTAGAGTAAAATGCCAACCCTCACAGAAAAACAAGTAATTCGTCAAACTACAAAACAAAAAAAAACAAAAACTAACACTTTTTAAGAATAATTTATAGCAACGGTAGAAAAGGTTATTTATACCAACAAGCAGTGAAAACAATTCAATAATATAAAACACACGTGAGGTAATGACGGATGTAATCTTACGACATCTATAATAGATTATACAATAATAGAAGACGCATCGACATTGTTTGGCAGCTCAGGTCATTAGCCATTGCTACAAATTGACCTTGTAAACAAACAAGTCGAACAGTAGGACGTAAATATTATCTGTGTCAGTACAAGGAGTCAGCACATAAATAAACTAAGTTGAAGGTGAAAGTGAACTAAAATTATATCACAAAGTAAATGTGCACAAGTAAGACAGGTTTGAAAATACCAAAGAGATCATCTGAAACCGCAAATCGACGAAGGGAAGACAATAATAATATGGTGAAATGAAAAAAAGAACAAAAGGGTTTACAATGATCAACAAAACACTACACAGAAAACTAAAGATTGAGAAGATCGAACCACAACAAAAAACGTATTCCGAAAGGTTAAGCAGTTCTTGCTCCACTAAGTGTTTACTAAGTACTGGAAATTATATATAGTCACATACTTTATCTGGATATTTGATATTACAACAGAGATACGACTATTTCGTATTCAGATGTCTTGTTTTCTGGCTTTGTGTTCCTGTATTGTGCTTCCTTATGATATGAGCTTCTTACGTTCCAGTTTTAAGTATCGTCTGCGTTGCTTTGGTGTTCCTCCGTATGATATGAGCTTTTTAAGTTCCAGTTTTAAGTATCGTCTGCGTTGCTTTGGTGTTCCTCCGTATGATATGAATTTTTATAGTTCATGTATTCAGTAGTTTTGTGTGTTTCTTATGTAAATTAATATGAAGCACATCGGTGATGTAGTGGTTGGCGTGTTCACCAAGAGTAGATCGTGATATCGAGGAGGGTCGGGTAAAACTAATGACTATAAAAATGGGAATTCCTCCTGCACCACTAAGCGCACAGCATTTATCAGTAAGAGTAAACACCAATTGACGCGGACCCGGGATAATGTGTCAGAGTGAAGCGACATATCTACCTATGGGTGATTGCTTTTGGGAGCTAGATCTATAAAATACAGATAAGCGTGTTAGTCTAGTACAAAACGTGCATCATCATCGTCTCATCGGAATGTAGCTTGTTCTCGACATGATATTGCTGAAAATTTAGTCATTAAACAACAATCACTCGCTCATTCACTCAGTATTTTGTGTTATTGTGGTGTGTTTCCTGGTGATATGAGAGTTCAAGAGGAGATGGGTTCGTCTTTACCACCAGTTGTTTGTAGGAGAGCTCATGTCTTATTTACATTATTTGTGTTTGCTTGCGCATAGTGGTGTCCAAAGCATACTGTGTTGTGGTTTTGTTTTGTTTTTCTTGGTCTTGTGTACCCTATGCTGCCAGTTTCTCTAGATTTTCCATTTTTGATTGCCATTTTGGTCTTCACAAACGCTTATTTGATATCCTCCAACTGCGGTAAATCCACATACCATTGTTTCGATTACCACATGTGAAATTTATGAAATTAACCATTTTAGTTAAATTCATGATACAAAACATTGTTGTATTGAAATATCCACATGTGGCAACACAATTAATGAATTTATTATCTAAAGACAAAAAAAACATCAGTCATTGCATTTTGCACTTCTCAAAATAGAATATTTCATTTACAGCTGAAATAGTCAAAGTAATATATCATTAAGACAAGACCAAATGGCTTTGTTGTACTATAATATGGAGAATATAGAGAATAAGAAAGTGCAAAGATATATGTAATAATAAAACGTTGATATTCAATGTACAATGTAGTTCATACGGTGAGTTTCTTCGGGTACGAACATCAGATTGGAAACTAAATAATTTTAAAAGTAAATTAATTTTAGAGTCTCCTGTCATTTTATGCGTGTTTTGATTGGTTTAACAAGTTGAGGTTATTTGTCAATGAATGGAATCTAAAAATAGACGTCGTTCTCAAGAAGTCACGTGCTGTTGTCATCAGGTTATTTTCTTTTAATGAGGCACCTTTGGAGTTATTTAAATATATTTCCGATTATTTGCCTTATTTTGAAAAAATAAATAGCAATATAAATACAAAGAAAGTTTGAATTAATTTATAAGGATTGATCGAAATAACCTCAATCAGGATGTACACACCTTTGCGTAAGTGGCTACGCGGGTTACACGGTCTGTACAACCTGATTGAGGTTATTTCTTCATGAACCGAACAAAAATTGCGATCAATCCTTAGGTAACCCAAAGGGACTAATCAAGAAAGTATATTACATATATCGAAATAGGTTTTGATACTGGTGGGGAAATATTAAACTAATGTTCACTCATTATAAAATTACTAGTAAAACTTTCAAATACTAGTAGTGACACGATGTTAAAACGTTGGTTCATACGCCCATCAGAGACACCACCTCCTTCTCCGATACTACCAGATCCGCGGAATGCAGAAACGCCTGAAAAAGCTGAAAATATGGTGCATGCAAATGCAGAAGTGGAAAAAATATTGACTACAAAACGCAAAAGAGGAGAGTATAATCACTATGACTCTGAACAACGTGCTAAGATGGCAAGATATGCAGTTGAACATGGTGTAGCAAGTGCTGCTAAGCATTTTTCAGGGAAATTGAGTAAAAATGTGAACGAGGGTACTGTTTGATCTCCGAAGAAACAATATTTGAAGCTGCTAGTAAGGTCTCAGATGATATCGAATTCATTCAGTCAGAACTTGGCAAAAACTTATGACATTCCTGATGATTTGATATTAATTTTGATCAGACCAATGTAATGATTATACTGTAGGAGATTACACTTTAGATAAAGTTGGAAGTAAACAAGTTTCAATTTTGGTGTTAGAAGATAAACGTCAAGTAACTATTGGGTGTGTTCACCTTTCTCCAACTTTTGATAATTAAGATAATCTATACTAAAATAACATCCAATTAACCAACTATTGTTACCCACTCATGCATCTTGGATCGTAGCTGCATTCCAGCAAGTAACGAAAGAAACTTTAATTAGGGGGTAGGAAAAACATGTATAAAACAATGTGTTGACAATTGCCGACTATGATTACCCTAATTATCTGTTTCACATTTACAGTATGATTTCACGCTTTGACGCACACTGTGATTTTAACATTTTATTTCTGCTATTGACACTCAGTGTACCTGTAATTATGACAGTATTTTTTGTAATTTTGTAATTAAATTTTGTTCTTGAAACGTACATTTGGGTATGTCTTAAATATAATAGGAGGTCATGATCATAAAACAGTTTGACATGATCAGTTAGCCTGAAAACTATCAATTGAATTGAATTGCATGGCTACACGGGAGACAAACGAAATACCGGAAAACACTTCAACTTTACATAAAAATACCAATAATTAAATACTAGTATATAGTATAAGTTTTGTACAAAATAAAAAGTTCACAAAAAAAACTTGATACTCCACATTGATCCACAGAATCCATCCCAGCAAACATTAGCTGTGGTGTTCCACAGGGAAGTATTCTAGATCCTTTACTTTTCCTTTATTATGTCAATGATATGTCCATAAGCATTAACTCAGACTGTAAATTACTTCTGTACGCAGATGACAGTACTATTATGTTTTCTCATAAAAATCCTGAATTTATCTCTCAAAAACTTGGTCAAGAAGTCGAATCCTGTAGTGAATGGCTCGTTGACAACAAACTTTCTCTCCACCTTGGTAAAACAGAATGCATTCTTTTTGGTCCAAAGAGAAAATTAAAAAATGTAACTGAATTTCAAATTAACTGTAATGGTCATATAATAAATTCACAAAATAGTGTTAAATATTTAGGCATTGACATTGATCAAAACCTGTCTGGCGAAAAAACAGCTAACTCTATTACTAAAAAGGTTAATTCCCGGTTGAGGTTTATGTATAGAAAGGCAAATTGTCTATCTGCCGAAACGCGGAAAACTTTAAGTATGGCACTTATTCAATGTCATTTTGATTATTCTTGTTCCTCCTGGTACGCTGGTATAACTCGTGCTTTAAAAAACTGCAAGTGGCACAAAACAAAACAGTTAGATTCATCAAAAGCATGGGCCCAAGAACTAGTATAAAGCAAGCTGAATTATCTAGTCTGGGATTTTTAAATATTGAAAACAGCTTCGATTGAACCATGCTCATAAAATCTATTATGATACATGTCCTTCTTATTTGAAAAATAATTTCATCAAAATTAATGAACATCATGCCCATAATACTAGATCAAGTCAGATTAATTATGTTACACCAAAAATAAAAGGCATCGAATCAACAACGTTTTACTACAATGGAATCCATGATTGGAATTCTCTACCCGATTCGATCAAATCCATCAATGATTTGCAAAGATTTAAAAAAGAAGTGAAGTGCCACCTGATACATACCAGTGAAGAACGGGAAAGACGTGTCATATCATAATAATGACAATTATATATACATATATATTTTCATAGATAATGTACTTATTTTAAAATTAAGTAATCCCTCTACCCGCTCATGTTGATCTTTTAATGTCCACTTGAACTTTAAGCTGATACTTATAAAGGACCCCATTGGAAATAAGCTGAATGGCTTTCATGGGCTATCCTTGGTGAGAAAGTTCTCAGCAGCTACAATTGGTGGATTGAAGTTTCAGTTGAAGATGGCAGTTTTATGTTTTATTTTTAACTTAACGAGAAATTTTTAAACACTTGTGTATGATGTTGAAATTTTTAAACCTAAATATATTTTACCTTTACCTTTTGATCGTATAAAGAATACGAAAAGCTAACATGTTGGGTTGAAGTTACTACTATCAAGGACTGACATAAGCAATCTTTTGTTACAATTTTTCGAGGGTAATATTTTTCGCTATCTGACGTCTTCCTCGAAAGAAGCGAAAATGAGTACTTTTACAGTAACCAGTTCCTGGTTCTTATAAGACATCCGTCGTGTTACTCATAGCCAATTCCAATAAAGTCTTGACGCTGATAGAACAAAGAACAAAATACGAGTAAAAGGAAATAATATTCATTACCCTTCAACTCCTTCCTCATGACGATGTTGGATTGTTCATAGTGATTACTTGAACCTAGAAGCAGCATAGCCTCTCTTGAACAGCTTTCATATCAGTAGCTGAGGTATGTCATAGACATTTCAGTACAGGACACAATACGTAGACCAATGGTTTATTAAATTCTTACAAATATCCATCAGTAAGGAATTGTGTCTTGCAAAATGTCAATAGCCTATTTAGATTTAATCAGAAACGGTATTGTTATCATATATTTTGTTGACCATTTTCTCCTTCGTTGATTACAAATACGTTATTGTGTAATCAAGAATACCAATAACCAGAATATATAAAAAGGAACAGTACGTATATTATTGTTGAGATAAACGAAGCCAATGTAAGTAAGAAAAATCTAGTTTCTTTTTATCCTAGATAGTTGGTACTACATTTATATTGTGCTACATTTGTATTATAATATAAATAAGGACGTTTGTTCTTACAACAAACAAGCGTAAAACAAATATGTCATGCGTGAGAATGGTCAATCTTTATTGTCTTATCAAATAATCTAATAATAACACTATCTTCTAAAAATAAAAACAATTGTTATGGTTGACGTACCAGTCTGTAGTAGTATAATTCATCAAATAGATCCATTCTGAATTGAGGTATATTTACCGATATTTTTGTTTCAGTACAATAACCGTTTTTAATATGTACCCACCATGCCACTTTCCATTTTATCTATCAAACTCTCAAAGATTTTTTTATAAAGTTTTAATCAAAAACAATATTTTTACTATATAAATATACTATTAAAAATAACTTAGACATTGCATGCACTCACAAGCTCATATTGTTTAATACCCTCACAAAGATGCCTTCTTTCTTAGTCCACTATTACACAAATCGCCGTGTCAATCTTATAATGATACATGTCTATTTTTGTAGAAATGGAGATATAAGAGGTCAAAGTTTGGGCAGTTGAATAAAAACATTGGAGATATAACATTATAACACTTCTCAAATTGTCTTAAACCAGTATATTTCGTTATATGGCTTATATAGGGAGATACACCATTGACAATTAAAGTCACTGATACCCATAAGTCATATTGTCCAAAAAATGGACATGTATCATTATAAGATTGACATGACGAAATAGTACAACCCTATCCTAAAACTACAAGCTAGACTACTGCTTAATAACTAAAGACATACAGCCAATATCTCCATACAATGCAAAAGCTTGCAGTGTATATACACATGTCCATAAAGAAGTACATTTAATTATTGTTGACTGAATTAAATAGTCGTTACAGAAAACCGAAGTGGCAATTAAGGAAGACACAGGGAACATTCAAATATGTATTACTCCTAATGCATCGTATTCAATAATAGACATTTCAAGAGTTTCCAAATTACTTAGAATGTGACAGTCAAAATCAATTCAAATCTACCAATACCGTTTCCTTTTGCAGTAAGTGAACCAGAATACCCATTCTATGAGGGCCCGGGTGGCTCAGTGAGTTAGGTAATTGTGTAACAAAATTTAGTAAGAATACTTTCTTGTAGCGTTTAATTTGTTTAAAAATACGGTCATGTAATTATGGTTGTGTAACTGCGCTGTATTCAAATACATTGAATAAGGTAGCGATGATTGACAGCTGATAAAAGAAATTGCGCAGTTCTTAACATCAAAGGGAAAGATAACGACGATTGACAGTTCATATGGACTCGTCCATGCTGTCATCCCTTTGAAAGAACAATGGTCTAAACCCAAAATAGTGGTATATCAGGAGTGAGAAATTTGTATTTGTTTCATCATTTTCTGATCGTAAATACGACTGGAAAGTAGTAAAAGAGAAGAGCAGCGGTAAGAGTTTGATTTACTAGTTTAGGATAACCACAAAAATTAATAGACAATCGAAATTACCGGGTTGTTCTGAAGTTGTAATTTCCTGATGGAATGGTCGCAACATCTCAGAACATATAACTTGATTGTTCTATAGTTTGTGCTGTTTATATTCAGCATTTGTGAAACATAAGTGTTTCAAGGTTTGACAGAGTTTTGTGTTTGCTTTGTCTTTTTCGTGGTTATATAAATTGTTTTATAATATATGTTTGAACGCTGTCTTGTTTGTGGAAGTTAGTTCGTTATAAAAGTTGAGGTCTGAGAATTGTTTGAAAGGATACATATTGTGTTGAGTTTTCAAACCATATGTTATTGTTGCAATTGTTCAGGAAAGTTTGGGTTTGACTTTCAATAGTTTAGGTCTCAATTGCATAGCTTCTCAAACTCCGTGAAAACGGATACGGACAAATTAGAGTAACGCGCCGTACACGTTACAGTTGGATTAACTAACAACTCATGCAAGCCTATCACCAATACGGCGTGGGTTCGTGCCCGGCTTTGTAAATTACAAAAAAGTGTGCACTCGACTCGCAGCCGCAAGAGATAAAGTTTACCAGTTGCTTGACCCGGCATGGTCGGTGGTTCTCTCTGGGTACTCCGGATTCTTCCACCACTAAAACTGGTCGCCATGATATAGCTGAATTATTGTTGAAAATGGCGTTAAAACACCAAAAATAAAATTTAAAAAAATCCCATTTGATGATGGAATAACTGCTTATGTTCTCCCTCAGGCACGTCTGACGTAGTCCATAGGGAATTTTGCTATCCTGTTTAGGTCCTTTGGTTTTATTGCTCCCATGCACTTTTAGAATATTTGGCTTTTCAGCCTTTCGATATTGAACGTACCTGATGAAGATTAGTCTAGAAACGCGTCGTGCGCACTAAATTAGATATCTACGTTTTATTTATACATCTGCATAATTTGAAAGAAAAATCAGTTTAAATTTTTTGATTGAGATACAATATTCAGCTTAATTAAATAATCAGATTTGTGCACAAATGGAAAAGTTTTTGCATTTCTAGATTGACAACTAAATCATTTATAGTACTCGATAATGCTTAAAACTTCTAAACCATCTGTAAAACAATATCATTGTAACATAAACATGCATCACACTCTTTCTAGTTTTATTTAATTTTACATCTCTTCAATAAGGGTATAAATAGCAACATCAATTAATAGAGGAGGTAAAATACATCATTGTTTGAGACCACATTTTATATTAAATCACTCGATATAATTCCCATTAATGTCAGCACATGACAGAGCATTATGGCATAATGAATGTGATATTTTTATCATCTTTGTACATAACCCTAAAGTTTATAAATATCATATTCCCTACATGAAAAATCAAAATTTAACAGGGTCAGAGGGCCCGGGTGGCTCAATGAGTTAGGTAGTTGCCCATGGTCGGTGATTCTCTCCGGGTATGCCGGCTTCTTGCACCACTAAAACTGGTCGCCATGATATAGCTGAAATATTGCTGAAAGTGACGTTAAAATACCAAAAATCAAAAAAGTCATTAACAGGGTCATATTGTTTATTTTTTGCAAC
Organism: Gigantidas platifrons; assembly: GCA_002080005.1. Taxonomy (NCBI): domain Eukaryota; kingdom Metazoa; phylum Mollusca; class Bivalvia; order Mytilida; family Modiolidae; genus Gigantidas; species Gigantidas platifrons. The sequence goes on along the minus strand of MJUT01044164.1, from coordinate 745,560 downwards.
TTCTGGAAAAAAATAATTTCTAAAAAAACATTGCGACAGATTAATACAAAAAGAACATAGAAATGTTAAATGTTCGTTCTCTTAATGTTCAACGGTGATCTACTCTTTCAGGACTAATTATATCAAATGAAAAAAAAAATCTGATCAAAATTTAATTAACAAAAATGAGACATTAAATAAAGAACTGACATTTTTATTGTTGTCTAACGCGTCCATGGGATATTCAATTACGTGGTCATATAATGTAGTCTGATAATGAATACTGAACATTAATAGAACATGTAGATGATGACGTCATATACTAATAATGGAAGAACTATTAATATTAGCCACTCAGCAATACAGATATTTGAAATTATTGTATAATATTTACATTTCATCAATTGTGTGATATTTCGTATGATATTACATCTGATTTAGTTTCTGTGTTAGCAATGATTAGTGGTCTAAAAGAGTCAATGTTTGATGAATTGTTATTTAACACTATGATATAAATTGTTTAGCTATTTCATGGTGTGAACTAGTTACATTTCGATGAAATGATGATTATGATGATGTTCGCTATGTACTAGACCTACACGTTTGGTTTAATTTTAGCAGTGATAGCTCATCGAAACAACAGTTCACGGTTAGAAATGTTACTCCACTCCATATGATCGTGATTTTTAGCCAACCAGTCTTTGCTAAATATTATTCCGTCATGCTGTGTGCTTACCGGCGAATATCAATTTTATAGTCTTTGATTTCACTCTCTAAGGGACACAATCCGACAATTCACTGAACTTGAGGCGACAATTATACCACCGATGCCGTTTACTTCAAAATAATATCAAATGCTGTGCAATTGAAAGAGAAATATTAAAAGGCCTTAAAACATATTTTTCTACTTTCAAGACGTTAGATGTTGTACTGAAAAGGGAAATGTGTTATTTTATAATATAAGAATCCACGTTCGGACGAAGTTTAATCTTAACATAAAAGGGTAAATTTGGTACTGTGTCTCAATATTTATATAGATAATTGTTATCACGCCTTTAATGACCAACTTGGGTATATTTATTACTGTGTGCTTACCGGCGAAGCATCAAATATCAATTCTATAGTCTTTGATTTCACTCTCTAAGGGACACAATCCGACAATTCACTGAACTTGAGGCGACAATTATACCACCGATGCCGTTTACTTCAAAATAATATCAAAAGCTGTGCAATTGAAAAAGAAATATTAAAAGGCCTTAAAACACATTCTTCTACTTTCAAGACGTTAGATGTTGTACATGATGACTGAAAGGGGAAATGTGTTATTTTATAATATAAGAATCCACGTTCGGACGAAATTTAATCTTAACATAAAAGGGTAAATTTGGTACTGTGTTTCAATATTTATATAGATAATTATTATCACGCCTTTAATGACCAACTTGGGTATATTTATTACATATCTGCTGAAGTGTATTTAATGCATGATCCTCATTATATATAGATTGGGGAATTAAAATGAACTTGATGAACATTCGGATACTGAATATCTTGTTAATAGTGCTAGTAAAAACATTTTGTAATTGATAGCAAGCACTTTATTTTGTTTATTTCTGTCAAAGACAAATAGTCAAGCTTTCCGGTATTGCCATGGGACAACAACGACTATTGGGGTATCGGATATTAGCTGCTTATCATTGTTATTTTACTGTCAATGGTTGACCACGATAAATGGATGTAATGTATTCAAATTACGAATTAGCAAAATTAACTGTGAGAACATCAAGATAAAGCCAGAACATTAAAGCGATTTGTTAACGGCATTCGCCATTCATTTGTAGCAATACTTCAATAGTCCTGTTTTTTTTTATATCTGATCTACGAACTTTATCGGACATTAACGATTTCCCAGAGTATCATGGCTAGTATCACATGTGAAACAGAAACTGCTCATCCTTCCGTAGGTCACTGAAAGTTCCTGCAGCTCTTCTTTTGGGTTTCTGTGTTTGTTCAATTTGATGATTGTTTGCATGTCTCTTTCGTACCTTTGTTGACCACGTGTTTAATTTTTGTGATGATTAACGATTTCATTTATCGCACGAATTCGTATCTTCAATCTTTCATACCAAATCAACCATGGGGAAATATGGAGTTACCACACCTTGGTAATAAAACAACTGAATACATATACTTTCAACATGCTCTATTACTTCTTGTTTTTGGTAATTAGAAAACAAATGGAATGATCACTCCCCATCAGTAAATAATTCCACCAAGCTATTTTGTTGGATAAATTGTTGTACATGCATATAGGAACTCTTGTAAATACATACATGTACACTGTTATCAATAATCTTTATACGAGTTTCCAGCATTTCGTTTTTAAATCTAGAATATATGCGAACTTTGTCTGTCTAACCTGAATATTTTGCCTACCACATGCATACGTCAATAAATATTAAAGGGTACAGAAAGGAATCCCTCTTTAGAATGACTGATAACTGTAGTCCTTAACTATCAAACAGAAATGGAACAACCAAGCCGAAAACGGATGGTGTGGCGTGTTGAGGAAGCCTGCAGTAGTCGTAATCAAAGGACATATTGGATTCTACTAGTATTTAATGAGCTAATATTTTGCATCTACCAGGTTCCATAAGACCTTTCTTCTCATTACCTTTTCAATATTTTCAAACTTTTCTCTAAGAAAGGTCCACCATTGTAGACATTTTTACAATATATTTTTATTCACTTTTGCGATGAAAAAATACAAATAAAGACCATGAAAACACCATTCTCCTATGAGTTTTAAAAACAATAATTTTATTCTTTTTGCTGCCAGGTAGGTAACTCGATGATGTTTTTTATTTATCCTTTTGAATTGCTTTGAATTCTTTGAATAAGAATTGATTATAGGGTGTGTATAAGCAAAGGACAGCGTGAGTAAAAATAAATTAAGTACAAATACAATTGCAACATAAGAATAAAAAAAATTGAATACTGTTTTGCTTGTGAAAGCGTAAATCACTTCCATAATATCAATTTCATAAAACTATATTATGAAATGGAACAAAAATACAAATAACCAGTTTTCCACTTCATGGAATTGTTTGAATCTAACAACATATTATAATTGATTAATTATGTAGGCAGTATTCAATTATATAATACAAAATGTACCTATGTGGTATTCTGATAATGGAACGAAGTTGTAAAATGGTATAACATGGTTATTCTCGACTGAACATTTATAATAAATGAAATAATTGTTGAAATTTCTAACATGTCAAATATGAGAAATGTAAAAGTAATAGCATATTCAAGAATGAAAGTGAAAGGAGTGCCAAGTAAATTAAAATGGCGTTAAATGTCTTAGTGGAATTAAACATGCCATTGGGTTTTAATAATGATTAAGAGTGCATATGGACTTGTATATAACATTTGTGAAAATAAATATTGTATCGTTGCAACCTTATATTAAAGGGTATTTGTAGCTTGCATGTGGACTATAGACACAATGTTTGGTTTGGTTTGCTTTGGTTTTATGGTGTTTAACGCCACTTGCAACAATACTTCAGCTATATTGTGGCGTTCAGTTTTATTGGTAGAGGAAACCGGAGTACCCGAAAAAAACACCAGCCTGTCGCAAGTCACTGACAAACTTTATCACATAAAGACGGCCACCTAGACACATAGCATGATGAAGTCGTTAATTAAATTAGTACAATTAATAACGTAGATATGTAATTTAATGGACACGACATGTTTCTGGGGTAACTTAAAGTCAAACGTTTGGACAACTCTATATAATAAATCTCTTTGGTAGCTAGGAAACCTATGAACCTAAAAGGACTGGCCAAAATCGGAATGTCGGATGACAACTTTAGATAAAATACTGGTAATTCTTATTATTGATGTTATTTTTTTTCTTGTATGTTAATTATGAATGCAATAGCTTGATTTTGTTCATTGATATAACTTCTAAAACATGGCTTAGGAGTGATGAAACTTTTTATTTCTTGGTTTGATAGCATAACCATGGGTTTAATATAATTTATTACCTGATAAAATATTTTTACGTTTTATTTAGTAATGTAATATTTTCAACTATTTTTTCAAATGTTCCTTTTACCATTGATTAAGCGCGTGCAGTGTATTGCCCCGGTCAAACTGTAGATTGTCTATTGCCCGATGAAAACTCGGAATTTTTCGGAAAATGTTCAAAACCGGTTTTAAAACATTTCGGTGATTCAGACATTGTTTACCAGACGAGAACATGGAAAGGTTTCCAGAAGTTGGAGACCGTGATTTGGCAGAAATTCTTGAAAATAGAGACTCCAAGAATACTAAGAATGTTATGAAAACTGCATTGAATATTGTGAAGGCTTACTGTTCGGAAAAATCTGTAGATTTTCATGAAATGGAACACCTGTCATGACAGTAGCAGATTTGGTCACGTTTTTGAAGAAATTTTACGTTGAATATATTGCATTTAGAAAACGTTTAAAATTTTAATAACAAATAAAAAGAAAAAGAATAAAAAAATAACTTCTTTTACTGGTGTAGAAAATTTTAACTAAAACTGAATGATTTTCAAACTGTTTTTTTTTTTTGTGTGTGTCATAATTGTAAAATATTCTTTTTTCTATTTTAAGGTAAAGAAAACAGTGGTGGACAGTCAAATGCAGTAGGAAATGTCTTAGGTAATGGACAGTCAAATGCAGTAGGACATGTCTTAGGTAATGGACAGTCAAATGCAGTAGGACATGTCTTAGGTAAATATACAATGTTTCATGATGCATGTTTTTTTTCAATAGTACATCACTACATGTAGTTTCAGTTAATGTTTAGTTATAAACTTATTAATGAACTTCTGAGAATTTTTTACACATGGAATTTATGTTTTGGGGGCCATTGAAGGACACACAATGATTACTTTCAGTTATCAACAATAGCTGATAGGCTGCTGTCTGCTTAACACACACGCGCGCACGCGCGCACGTACGCACGCACACGCACACACGCACGCACACACACGCACGCACACACACGCACCAGGTTAAGGTCTGTTTTATTTAGAGTTATGCCCAAGTTCACCAATATATCAAGAAAAGTTGGGATATTGCAGAAATATACAGTTTGAGATTTATTGTTAATAATTACTGTTGATTATGCCATGATGTTAATGATTAAAATGATCAAAATTGACTTTTTGGTTAAATTACAGATGCACCTGTGCAGGATATTAAGGAACAGAGTATGCTGGACCTTCATGATGTGGATCTCATGGAACTCACTGATTCTCAAGAAAAAATGTTTATGGAGTCATTAGAAGTATTTGCTATAAACACTGAATCAAATGAAACAACATCTAACACTGTGATGAAAAGCTCAACACGTACCATTGAAAGGAAAAGTTCATCAGCAAAACTTCCAATATTTAACTTTCATCGTGTTGGACAAATTCACATCCATTACCATTAGTACGCAATCAAACTTTCTTCCGTTATTTGTGTTCAAGAGTTAGACTGTTTTAATTAACTTTAATTTGTGACTGAAACATTTAATTCAGAATTTCTTCAGACTGTTTCATTCGTTCAGAATTGTTTATTGTTTATCAAGCAATTGATGTTGAAGTAAAGTAAAAGTATAAATCCAGTTTTATTTTTTTTTCTGCTGAGAAATAATTTGATAAGTTATTTAATGGGAATGCAGGCAACAGACCAGAATATTTGGCCTGAGGTACTGGAAATGACCCGAGATATTAATGCACAATATAGGCAATTGCTACGATAGCCTAATATAATTAAGATGGGTCTATTCCATAAATCGCTTATCTTTGGAGTCTATAGAAGACTTTGCTGAGAATAGCTTTTTGTAATGGATGATGTGGTTTACATAAACAAAGAAAGCACGGAAGGGGCAATCAAAACGGACGATCCAGAAAACTGGCACCATAGGGCACAGAAAAAAACAACACAATATGTGTTGGACACCACAATACAGAAACAAACACAAATGACATAAATAAGACATTAACCCTCCTACAAACAACTGGAGGTAAAGATGAACCGAACATCGTTTTAATAAGACATTAACCCTCCTACAAACAACTGGAGTTAAAGATGAACCGAACATTGTTTTTATGCATGACATCGTCGTGAGAGCGTCATCATTAATATAAACTAAACACAAATATTACATTCATTATGTCATTGTCGGTGGTTCTCTCCGGATTCTACAACCACTAAAGCTGGTCGCCATGATATAGCTGAAATATTGCTGAAAGTGGCGTTAAACACCAAAAATCAAATTAAATTAATTGAAAACAAGTGTCAGTCATAAAAGATGTTTGTTGATTTACGGTACAAGGTATCCACAGAAAATAGTCATCTAATACAATGATATTTTTTTTTATTTACTTAAGAAATAAATCATGGAAGCCAGAATGTGTTGGGAGTTTTAACATGGATTGGCGGATATTAGTATTTTATCCCGAGCCAGAAGCGAGGGATAAAATTTACTAATATCCGCCAATCCATGTTAAAACTCAAAACACATTCTGGCTTCCATGATTTATTTCGATTCTGATATGTCTAGGGGTGCAAATACGGTAGTATACTGTGATTGGAAGACGGTAATTTATATTTACGCTTGCGGAAAATGTCGCACACAATTTATGTAACTCGAATAATACTGCGCCCTCTATCGGCATTATTCGAGTTACAATTATGCTGCCAATGGAAAATTCGGTCACATTCACCGGTGCATGTGCTAATGAGATCATACCGAATGGATAACTCGCTTGTTTGTTAACAAAGCAAAAGAAGGAGGTCATGTTAGAATTATTTATATATTTTGTGTTTATTTATTTATTTGGCTTTTAATATGTTTTACTAGGAGCGTACCTGAGTATGATTCTTCCAGAAACGAGTGGTGTCCACTAATTAAATATGTACATATTTTTGTTATTAAAAGACCAATTGCGCTCATAGAAAATCGTCATCTGGAATACTAACATTATTCTGTTAATTTATGAGAAATATAATTAAACATACAATCCTCAAACCTTCTTAAATATTATGCATAATCTACAGACAATAACCAGGTCCACCAAGAAACTTCAGTTATAAACCTACAGCACAACCAAAGACTCCTTTAAATGCAGTTTCTTTCCACAGACAATACGCATCTGGAACTCACTACCAACCAGCATTGTTGTGCCAGGCCAGTCCTTGGATCAGTTTAAAACTCCGCTCCAAGGTTACAAATTCTAAATCCCCCTTTTTTTCTGTACAGTGTATATACATGCTATATTTTATGCTTATTTTGAGAATTTATCTTGTCTGTTCTCGCCGATGTATAGTCATCAGTATTGATGGAACATCGTATACAGTAGAAGTAATCTAAAGCGTGGTCGGTCTGGAAAGAATCGTAAACCTCTAGGCATATGGTATCTATTGATTTGTTAATATTAGGGAATTAGCTAAACCAAAGAGTAACTATCCCGTACGATCAAAATCACTCAACCAATTCAAGATGTATCATGATGAATGAAACAGAAGGGAAAACGATATTATTTATTTATATTCCAGTAATCTAATATTCCGTAACGAATAGACATACATTCTGAAGACCCGTAACACAATTTAAGAGAATCATTGAACGTTAATTAACCGACTTTATATAGACTATTGCTATTGTGGACAATTGTAATTGTTATTTCACGTGTCGGCGATACATCCAATTACGTAGTCTTATGTTGACTAGAAAAAAAGATTATAACGGTACTAATCCACGAATATACAACTTGTTACAGGATTTTTATTGCCGTGATACCATCTTATATTTATTTCGGTTATATCAGTAACAAAGACGCTTTTTGTACGAACAACGACAATTTATATATACTTTTGGTTTTATTGGTTCATGAAAATCTAATTATTTGAGACATTTTTATATCCATATGTCCTAATGTCATCCACAGAGACATCGAGAAGGGCCAAATGATAATATTTTATGCTTTCTAGAATTTACTGCTAATCAGGTATAAATGTTAGAGAATACCGAAGGGGCAATCAGAAAAAGACCATCCAGAGAAACTGACAACATAAGGTACACAAGACGAAGAAATACAAAACAAAGCACAACAAAATATGTGTTGGACACCACTTTACGCAAGCAAACACAAATAGTGTAAATAAGACACGCGCCCTCCTACACACATTTGGAGTTAAAGACGAACCGAACATCGCTTTTATGCGGAAATCGTCAGAAGACAGACTTCAGAACGTAAAGACATATAAGAGGACAGCGAAAAAACATGAAAAGCTGAGCAACACGGACCCCACAAATAAACCGGGGTGAACTCATGTGTTCGCGAAGTGTAAGCAGTTCCTGCTTCTTATAAGACACCCGTCGTGTTACTCATATATACAGTAAAGTCCGGTAAAAGTCTTATCAGTAATAGAGGAAAGAAACATATACGTATAAAGTAAAAGATTCATTGTCATTTGAGATATGTATATTTCGTAACGGTCAACCAGATTGTCATGACGACCGTAGAATTTTTGCAACGATGACCTCAACCCAAGAGCAACGTAACCTTGTTTGAGTAGCTTTTGCGTCAGCAGCTCAACTCTGTCCAGAATGATGAGTAGTGAAATGTAAACTCCATACGCTGGTGTTGCTGAAATACTGCTACTAATGATGTGGAAGATGACTATTTGAAAAGTGAAGTCATCGCGTTTGTCGTAGAGTTCTGAGTTTAATCGTCCTCCATTGTAATTCAGGCATAACAATGAGAGTTTACTTTCTTTTTTACATTTTGTTCTATGTTGTTGAGCTTTTTATCTGAGTGATAATTTCTAAGACCATTTGGCATAGCATTAACTTTATTTTTTGTCTTATTCATACACTGTGATATAGCTCATATTTTTGTTTTGGTTTTCTCTGTTTATGATTGTGGCTTCTTGATATCACTGTAATATCCGATAGTCCGTTCACTAATTACATCAGTGTAAGTCTTAAGATTTCCATGCACGGAAATACTTGATATTCAATCATCAAGTATGGTAAGGTGAGAGTAAATGTAACATGGTGTGAAAATAGAAATATACTCCAAACTGATATTGACCATCTTGCACTATTTGTTAAAGAAAATGATGATGCGAAATCTTAGAAATGAATTTTGTCAGGAAACGTAGAAGGCGAATGAATTAAGGATATTACTATGATAACTATCAGTCTAAGCCTTTGTCAAAAGGATATTTATTTTAGAAAGTCAGTCAATAATGATTTGGACGAACGGGCAGAAAATTATGCAGTAAATTCAATTTATTTTTTCAATTTTCAGATCAATAAGACGAATATACAAAGAAAAAAATCACAACACAAAATCATGATAACGAAACCACGACATGACAGCTCAAATGGAAATTGTCACGGTGACCATATAACCAACAGTCGACCACCTCCAATCAACACTCCATTTGGTCACAATAAAAACCAAAATATCAAACATAGTGCGCACGACAGGCGCGTTTCTAAAATACCCATCATCAGATAAGCTTAAAATCGACAGGTTGGAAAACGAAATAATTTGAAGGTGTTTGGGATTAATAAAACCAAAGGGCCTAAACAGGATATCTCAAATCAGCTATGGTCATAATATACATGAGGGATAAGAACCTTTGCTTTGATAATAATTAAATTATTTAGAAACTGTAAATTTCAAAAATTAATACATCTAATAAACCATCTTATTGCCGAAGCACTGATTACTATTAAGATTTTCTATCAAGGTACTAAAAATGTTCATAAAATTAAATATGTCTGTTCAAAAAGAATTTACTTACCGGTATACTATGCAACGTGCTTTCATGTAACATTTATATATTTTTCTTCTTGATTAATATTTGATGAACGATTGATGTAAGTATTAGAACTTTACATTTAGTCTGCTAGATCATACAAATTCCTGTATGGCATTTAATTCAAGGGGTCGAGTGGGTTCTTGAGATTAAGTTCTTTGCCTAGGGGTATTGTAATGTCTTTAATATTGCATCTATGTAAGTTCTTTAGAGTTACATTTCTATTTGGAGGTTCTGTAAGTTCCATCTATTAGTAGAGCTATATGTAAATTATAGGTATATTCACCTATATTGAAAATGATGCGGGTTCTTGAAATTTACAACTATGGCCGAAGTTCGTGTAATCTCTTTTGATATACACCTATATTTGGACTGTGTACGGTTTTGAAATTTACATCAATATTTAGAGTTGTTATTTCAATATGTTTGGAGGTCTTGCAAGCTCTTGAGATGTCTGGCAGTCTGTGCAATCTGCTGTGAACGACATCAGTGTGTGCAGGTTATTTAAGTTCTGTGGATTACGTCTATGTTTTGGATCCCTAAAACTATGTTTAATGATCGTGTAATAAGTACGTCGTCAGGGTAGAATGTGCGAATCGCCATAAAGTCTTCTTTAGTTAATGAAAAATTCCATAGAAGAATACTTCAACTAACGTTTTATGCGTTCGCTTGATTTTGCAAGGAACTATGCCACCAAAAATTATCATACCCCCTAACAAAAACAAAAAACAAACAAACAAGCATAAAACAAAATACAAAAGAACAAAACCCAACAAAAACGTAGAATGATAGTCGTTTATAGGGACAGTAACAGCGATATATGAATGGAACGTTTGAATGAATGCAATGACTTGACCCTACATTGCCATGTAAATGTTAGAATGTTCTTTGCTTAAAGAGAGATACATTTTAATGAAGTCTAACAATAATATATTTCCCGCTGCGTTATATAATTTGATTATTATACTCGTTGTTTAAGCATCCTTTCTAAAACAAAAACAAAATAGCTTATATATTTAAATATTAATCAAACACAGAAGAAGAATATAATGTCCTTTTGTATATAAAATTCCCTGTCATTTTGTTTTGACTGTGTAAAGAAAAGCTTGAAGATGCTTTAAGGGTAATCAGAAGCACTAATCAAAGGATAGACAATATAATGATCAAAAGAAAAAAGACAACAGGACAACCAACGATCTATAAAACACTACACATAAAACTAAAGATTGAGCAACACGAACCCCACTAAAAACAACCAACGATCTATAAAACACTACACATAAAACTAAAGATTGAGCAACACAAACCAAACTAAAAACAACCAACGATCTATAAAACACTACACATAAAACTAAAGATTGAGCAACGCGAACCCCACTAAAAACAACCAACGATCTATAAAACACTACACATAAAACTAAAGATTGAGCAACGCGAACCCACTACAAACAACCAACGATCTATAAAACACTACACATAAAACTAAAGATTGAGCAACACGAACCCCACTAAAAACAACCAACGATCTATAAAAGACTACACAGAAAACTAAAGATTGAGCAACACGAACCAAACTAAAAACAACCAACGATCTATAAAACACTACACAGAAAACTAAAGATTGAGCAACACGAACCAAACTAAAAACAACCAACGATCTATAAAACACTACACATAAAACTAAAGATTGAGCAACACGAACCAAACTAAAAACCCGGGGTGAACTCAGGTGCACCAGCATCTACTACTTGCATATACTGCATGTTGTTTGCTGCATATATAGGTTAAATAATGTCAATAATTACCTAAGATGAAAAAGGCATATATTATTATTAATTACATATATTTTATTATCGACTATGTACATAGTGTACATGTATCTAAGTGCAGTCAATAATGTATATGAAATATTATTCTCCTTTCAAATTATTATGTAAGCCATGCAATAAATATTACATGATCAAATGCATGTTGGCAAATAATCGAAAGCCTAACATCAAAATAATTTATGGTTTCTGTGTTAAAACTTATTTTATATTTTCAGAGGACAGATCAAAGACCGATAAAAAAACGAAAACATGTGTTGACTTTGACATACTTTTCAGTCTACAGATCATTCCCAGATTGTAGAGTGTTATGGAGTGTAGATTTGAATATGCACCGAAGCAAGGTTCTGCTACCGAATCGGAAATAACTAATATGATTTTTGTAACGTTTCATTCTAATAAATATCTACAATAAAAAAAACTTATACAGCCATATGTGAGAGAGAGAGAGAGAGAGAGAGAGAGAGAGAGGGTTCGTTTATAACAGGTGACCATACATTTTTTTTTTCGTGTTGTAGTATGTAGTGTTGGGCTGAGGCGAAGCCGAAAGCCAATACAGCTGCCCGAGGACTACTTTTACACTTTATAAAATATAATTAACATAGAGACCTAATGGATAACTTTTTTAATAATGGACCCAACATTTTTAAAATTAATTGTCAGATGTCAGAGTTCGCATACATTATATATTAATATACATCTAGAAAAACAACTGTTGATTTAAAAACTGGATTTTTAAGAATTTTTTTCTGGAGATTTATAGAAGTCAAATGGACTATGCAATATTATTGATAACTGTAGATAAAGCATCAATGATCTATGGGGTATAAACTGAGTATGATACACTGAGTAGAATCATAGTTGTACTAAACAAAATAGCAATGTCAAATCAAAGAAACATAAGCATGGAGCACTTTCCATTCTGTACCTGATTATGATTACCCTTGTCGATAGAATACAATGATGATATGCCAATTCATTAAATGATGATATACATCAACAAATCAATACAATGACGATGTATATCACACACGCCATGACAAGTTTGAAGATACTAAAGGGGTAATCAGAGGCAGGATTTCGAAGAAGGTCAGAGGGTAAAGGTCAAAAGGGCAAGCAATGATTCACAAGAGAACTAACGATTGAGCAACATTAACGATTGAGCAACATTAACGATTGAGCAATATTAACGATTGAGCAACATTAACGATTGAGCAATATTAACCCCACTACCACCCGGGATGGCCTAATGTGCTCTGTATATACGAAAAAAAATTAAAATACTAATATTTCTTGATGAAAAGAAAGACTAAACAGTAATGGTCAACGAATCCACCAATATAATTACAACGAACAACCCATCTTACAAACATAAATAAGAGTGACGAATCTTACAAAAGTTGTCATCACAGGAACACTGGAGGAAAAAACCACGAGACTCTTATCAATATATTGTCACGCTAATTCAATATTTCAACGACAAAAAAGGAGATACAGTTTTAAGAAACGTGAGAAGATACTCACAAGTTGTGCATCTTAGAAGAAAAATGCAATACAATGGACAGCAGAAAAAGAACAAAAAGGCAATGTTCGACAAAACATTACACAGGAAATAAAGAATGATAAATTATTATCATATTTTGGGAAACGCACCCCAAACGAAATAAGAAAAAAATTACGGAAACAACCCCAGTCTGATATTTTTATTTAAATGCGCACTTGATTGTGTAATGACAAAACAGGCGCATCTAAGTACATATCATTTGATTTTATGAATTATTGTTTGCCTTCCAAACTATTATGTAAGCCATGTCATAAAAGTATATGATCAATGTTATGTTGACAAGGGTTTGCCATTATACCTTGAACGAGTAATTGAAAGTGTCAAGATCCATTTTTTTCTGTGTCTGCGCAATTATCTTTCTTTATTATTCTTTACGTTTATTGATAATTTTATATGTTATCACTTACGTATTTAGAGTAGTCTAACAGATTTATTAAGAGTGTTTGACAAGGTGAATTAGTAGATCTTATAATGGTTCTACTGTCTATTCCGGAGTATGTGTTGATTCTAGTTACCTCCCTTGAATCCAAAAAAAATGTGACGCGATCTATCTGACAGGAAAAAGATCTAGTGGATGTTTAATTACAGAAAATGTTTCTTTAAAATACTAATATAGAAATCTATTGAACTATATATATGACTTCCCATCACTATTTCGGCAAATATTTTAATTTTTAATTTTTCGTGTTTTTTTAAACAACTTCCGCCATTTCCGTGTCGTTTTAATTTCTGCAATACTCCTTTGTTACAAGAAGTTCAAGCACCGGGCCTCCAATTTATATGAAAGAAACAATTTTCTATGTTTTTCTCGCTTCCCCTGTTATATTTGACGCTCGCAACGATTAAAACGAGTGAATTTTCAACACTTGGTCGATGTATTCTAAAACGTGTTCGATTCCGGTATAAAAATGTACGTGACAAATTAATTGAAAAGACGCCATTATCGAGTCTGCTTTCCGACTGTTATAGGGACAGTAACAGCGATATATGAATGGAACGTTTAAATGAATGCTATGACTTCACCCTACATAGCCATGTAAATGTCAATGTTCTTTGCTTAAAGAGAGATACATTTTAATGAAGTCTAACAATAATATATTTCCCGCTGGGTTATATAATTTGATTATTATACTCGTTGTTTAAGCATACTTTCTAAAACAAAAACAAAATAGCTTATATATTTAAATATTAAGCAAACACAGAAGAAGAATATAATGTCCTTTTGTATATAAAATTCCCTGTCATTTTGTTTTGACTGTGTAAAGAAAAGCTTGAAGATGCTTTAAGGGTAATCAGAAGCACTAATCAAAGGATTGACAATATAAAGAAAACCTTTTGACCCGTGAGAAAAAAGACAACAAGACAACCAACGATCTATAAAACACTACACATAAAACTAAAGATTGAGCAACACGAACCCACTACAAACAACCAACGATCTATAAAACACTACACAGAAAACTAAAGATTGAGCAACACGAACCCACTACAAACAATGATCTACAAAACACTTCACATAAAACTAAAGATTGAACAACATGAACCCACTACAAACAATGGTCTATAAAACACTACACAGAAAACTAAAGATTGAGCAACATGAACCCACTACAAACCCGGAGTGAACTCAGGTGCACCAGCATCTATTACTTGCACATACTGCATGTTGTTTGCTGCATATATAAGTTAAATAGTGTCAATAATTACCTAAGATGAAAAAGGCATATATTATTATTAATTACATATATTTTATTATCGACTGTACATGTATCTAAGTGCAGTCAATAATGTATATGAAATATTATTCTCCTTTCAATTATTATGTAAGCCATGCAATAAATATTACATGATCAAATGCATGTTGGCAAAGAATCGAAAGTCTAACATCAAAATAATTTATGGTTTCTGTGTTAAAAATTATTTTATATTTTCAGAGGACAGATCAAAGACCGATAAAAGAACGAAAACATGTGTTGACTTTGACATACTTTTCAGTCTACAGATCATTCCCAGATTGTAGAGTGTTATGGAGTGTAGATTTGAATATGCACCGAAGCAAGGTTCTGCTACCGAATCGGAAATAACTAATATGATTTTTGTAACGTTTCATTCTAATAAATATCTACAATAAAAAAAACTTATACAGCCATATGAGAGAGAGAGAGATTCGTTTATAACAGGTGACCATACATTTTTTTTTGTGTTGTAGTATGTAGTGTTGGGCTGAGGCGAAGCCGAAAGCCAATACAGCTGCCCGAGGACAATTTTTACACTTCATAAAATATAATTAACCTAGAGACCTAATGGATAACTTTTTTAATAATGGACCCAAAATTTTTAAAATTAATTGTCAGATGTCAGAGTTCATATATATCATATATTAATATACATCTAGAAAAACAACTTGATTTAAAAACTGGATTTTTAAGAATTTTTTTCTGAAGATTTATAGAAGTCAAATGGACTATGCAATATTATTGATAACTGTAGATAAAGTATCAATGATCTATGGGGTATAAACTGAGTATGATACACTGAGTAGAATCATAGTTGTACTAAATTAGCAATGTCAAATCAAAGAAACATAAGCATGGAGCACTTTCCATTCTGTACCTGATTATGATTACCCTTGTCGATAGAATACAATGATGATATGCCAATTCATTAAATGATGATATACATCAACAAATCAATAAAATGATGATGTAAATCACACCACGCCATGACAAGGTTGAAGATACTAAAGGGGTAATCAGAGGCAGGATTTCGAAGAAGGTCAGAGGGTAATGGTCAAAAGGACAAGCAATGATTCACAAGAGAACTAACGATTGAACAACATTAACGATTGAGCAATATTAACCCCACTACCACCCGAGATGGCCTCATGTGCTCTGTATATACGAAAAAAACTTAAATACTAATATTTCTTGATGAAAAGAAAGACTAAACAGTAATGGTCAACGAATCCACCAATATAATTACAACGAACAATCCATCTTACAAACATAAATAAGAGTGACGAATCTTACAAAAGTTGTCATCACAAGAACACTGGAGGAAAAAACCACGAGACTCTTATCAATATATTGTCAAGCTAATTCAATATTTCAACGACAAAAAAAGAGATACAGTTTTAAGAAACGTGAGAAGATACTCACAAGTTGTGCATCTTAGAAGAAAAATGCAATACA
This sequence comes from Gigantidas platifrons, assembly GCA_002080005.1. NCBI lineage: Eukaryota > Metazoa > Mollusca > Bivalvia > Mytilida > Modiolidae > Gigantidas > Gigantidas platifrons. The sequence goes on along the minus strand of MJUT01044164.1, from coordinate 729,131 downwards.
ATGGACAGCAGAAAAAGAACAAAAAGGCAATGTTCGACAAAACATTACACAGGAAATAAAGAATGATAAATTATTATCATATTTTGGGAAACGCACCCCAAACGAAATAAGAAAAAAATTGCGGAAACAACCTCAGTCTGATATTTTTATTTAAATGCGCACTTGATTGTGTAATGACAAAACAGGGGCATCTAAGTACATATCATTTGATTTTATGAATTAGTGTTTGCCTTCCAAACTATTATGTAAGCCATGTCATAAAAGTATATGATTAATGTTATGTTGACAAGGGTTTGCCATTATACCTTGAACGAGTAATTGAAAGTGTCAAGATCCATTTTTTTCTGTGTCTGCGCAATTATCTTTCTTTATTATTCTTTACGTTTATTGTTAATTTTATATGTTATCACTTACGTATTTAGAGTAGTCTAACAGGTTTAATAAGAGTGTTTGACAATGTGAATTAGTAGATCTTATAATGGTTATACTGTCTATTTTCCATAACAAGGGCCCGGGTGGCTCAATGTGTTAGGTAGTAGGATTACCTAACAACTCATACAAGCCTATCATCAATATGGCGTGGGTTCGCGCCCAGATTTGTAAATTACAAAAACTCGCAGTCGCAAGTGATAAAGTTTACCAGTTCAGTGCCTGCCCATGGTCGGTGGTTCTCTCCGGATACTCCGGCTCGTTCCACCACTAAAACTGGTCGCCATGATATAGCTGAAATATTGGTGTAAGTGGCGTTAAAACACCAACAATCTATAAAAAAAAAATCATTATATTCCAAAACTCAGCAATTTTTCAGCTATATCATGCTTAGAATAAGTTAATTTTCAGTGAGATGATGATGATGTATTCAACCAAAACGCTTATATGGATTTATTAAAGTGCTAGTTCACTGACACAAAAGTTCGTGGATAGACATGTTTCTCCACTCGTACACACTATCCTGATTCTGAACCAATCAGTCTTTGTCCTTTCTCCTTAATGTTGTAGTAATTCACGAATGGTTGTTAACACATTAGTCAATTTTTATAGTTGTTAGGTTCCGAGTGATTTATTTTTCATATTCGGAATTCAAGAGTAGTTATACTGTTTATTATTACTAAAATGTTTCAAAAAGGAACTCTTTTTTTTCATCGTCGGATGCTTAATGATTATTTTTACTATTGTGAACACAATATGAAAATGTAAATTCATTGTACAATAATAAGTCTATATTTTTGCAGATCTACAGAAAATAAATCCTTTTTTTTTTGTTTTGCAGAATTAAATAAATATACACATAGCAATATATATTTTGGTTTTGATGAAATTTCATTGCAATTCAAAAGGAAGAGGATTATGGGCTTTAACGCCACTTTCAAAAATATTTCAGATATATCGTGGCAGTCAGTTTTATTGGTGGAGGAAACGGGAGTACCAGGACAAAACCACCTACCTGTAGCAAGTCACTGACAAACTTTATCACATAATGTTGTATTGAGTACACCTTGTCACGATCCGGATTCGAACTCACAACGTTAGTGATGATAGGCACTGATTACATAGGTAGTTGTAAATCCAATTATCATACGATCACGACCACGACGGCCCCACATTGCAATCAAATGTATCTGCTCACATATAAATCACTCTTACTTACTAGTATTATATTTTAGTGCTGCAAGTGATTGACAGTGTTGTACTTGAAATACTATGATTTGATATGCTTGATTTTGGTTTGAATTTTGGTGTTTTAACGCCACTAAGAGCAATATTTCAGCTATATCATGGCGACCAGTTTTAGTGGTGGAAGAAGCCGGAGTACCCGGAGAGAACAACCAACCATGGTCAAGCAACTGATAAACTTTATCACTTGCGGCTGCGAGTCGAGTGCACCCTTTTTTGAAATTTACAAAAGACGGGCGCGAACCCACGTCGTATTGGTGATAGGCTTGCATGATTTGTTAGGTAATCCAACTACCTAACTCACTGAGTCACCCGGGCCCTTGAAATACTATGAAAAATATTTTTTTTTAAATAAATTTTCGGCCGATATAGAAATATGTATCAGTGTTTCGTGTCCAATTGTGATAAAATCAAATTAGGATTGTTTTGTAAAATATCATTACCTTAAGAAACATATATTAGAAGTTCATATTTTGTCGCCTTGCAATTTGAATTTGGAATTTCTAGTGTTTGGTATGTATATATGATAAAACCCGAGAACGACCGAAAGGAGGAAAATGTCACTTGACCTACTTTCCCTTTTGCAGCCACGGAGGTGTAAATTATCAACAAAATCGGAGGACGATCTGTCAGGATGGGGGTGTAGATGGTAGGAAGAAATAAAAAAAAAACGGATTTTCCTTGAAAAAAAATCATTTCACTACGCAAATTAGTAAGCGATTTGCGTCCTATCGACATTTTGACAGGAAAAATACCGGTTTAAATGACAGGGGTAGTAGGAGTGAGTCCGGCCTTGTGGCATTTTAGGTACATAGCGAGCATATTTATGATTCTACACAAGCGCCTGTGGCGTAATGAAGAAGTAACTCTGTCCGACATTTCTGCATTGATTATATAATCATAGCTATGCTTTTAATTTGGTTAATTTTAGTTTGTCGTTTCCATTTTTAAATGCAAAAAAGAAATGAAAATAGAAATAAAAGATAACAAAGAATAAAATAAATGAAAAATAAATAATGAAAATAATTTATTGTGCATAATATTAAAAATTGATTTAGAGAAGACATTACTTAATTAAAAAGAATCTAATTTTTGCTTATAATCACAAATGATTTGCAAACATGATGCAGTGAAATCTGCTTAAGCCGAACTATGAATAAAACGGAATCATGTAGGGAATCATTATTAGTCTACCCTGTATAAATCGAACACCTGTCAATTTCGAACACAAAAAGTGATCCCAATGAGGTTCGGTTTAGACACGTTTTATCTGTTAATACTAGACTAACTGAGAACATCTCAATACAGATTAACGATGCTGATGTAATTCTAAATAGTATACAACGCTCATTACATGTCAATATTTATGTTACTACAATAATAGTACAAAAATGTACCTTTGAAGATTAGATGCCTGACATTCCACTCTATATGCCTATTCTGCTGATGCTTACACTACTTACAATGTTTTATTGCCTTGCTTAATTAATATCCAGACAATACAGAAAACAGATGACATAACATTTGACATAACAATAATAAACATCTTGACATAAAATATGACATTTTACATGCCAAGTCAAACATTGGCACATGAAGTTACATTATATTAAGTAGAAATGTCACCGAACTCAGCCATATGTCAACAGTGATGGAAGATCCAATTTAATACCTCACAGTGATGGAGATCTAAATCAATGCCTCGCAATGGTAAAGATCTAAAAAAATACCTGACAATGGTGAAGATCTAAATTAATACACACAATGGTGAAGATCTAAATTAATACCTCACAATGGTGAAGATCTAATTTAATACCACACATTGGGGAAGATCTAAATTAATACCACACAATGGTGAAGATCTAAATCAATACCTCACAATGGTGAAGATCTAAATTAATACCACACAATGGTGAATATCTAAATTAATACCACACAATGATGAAGATCTAGTTTAGTACCACGCAATGATGAAAATCTAAATTAATACCACACAATGGGGAAGATCTAAGTTAATACCACACAATGATGAAGATCTAAATCAATACCACACAATGATGAAGATCTAAATTAATACCATACAATGATGAAGATCTAAATTAATACCACACAATGGTGAAGATCTAAATTAATACCACACAATGGTGAAGATCTAAATTAATACCACACAATGATGAAGATATAAATCAATACCACACAATGATGAAGATCTAAATTAGTACCATACAATGATGAAGATCTAAATTAATACCACACAATGGTGAAGATCTAAATTAATACTACACAATGGTGAAGATCTAAATTAATACCACACAATGAAGAAGATATAATTAAATACCTCACAATGATGAAGATCTAAATCAATACCACATAATGGGGAAGATCTAAATTAATACCACACAATGGTGAAGATCTAAATTAATACCACACAATGATGAAGATCTAAATTAATACCACAAAATGATGAAGATCTAAATTAATACCACACAATGGTGAAGATCTAAATTAATTCCATACAATGAAGAAGATATAATTAAATACCACACAATGATGAAGATCTAAATTAATACCACACAATGATGAAGATCTAAATTAATACCACACAATGATGAAGATCTAAATTAATACCACACAATGGTGAAGATCTAAATTAATACCACACAATGAAGAAGATATATTTAAATACCACACAATGAAGAAGATATAATTAAATACCTCACAATGATGAAGATCTAAATCAATACCTCACAATGGTGAAGATCTAAATCAATATATCATCTAATTCAATACCTCACAGTGATGAAGATCCAGATTATATACGTCACAGTGACGAAAGATGTAAATTGATACCTCACAGTGATGAAGATCCAGATTGGATACCCACAGGGATAAAGATCTAAATTAATACCTCACAGTGATGAAGATCGGCATTGCTGATACTTCCAAGTGATGCTGTTCCATATTGTTACTGAACAATGACACTGACTAAACATGATTGCTAGAAGTGATTATAACAGAGATTGAAGCTTTCTAGTGATGACGATGCACAATGATATTTTAAGGGTCTTTGGAAAAGATCTGTTGCATGCTGTTGTTTTCTTAATACAGAAGTAATATGTGTGTTACTCAGGTGTATCCAAGTACACACATTATCACAAACTAAATGGAACATTGTATTACAGATTCAAAATAAAAACAATACACAGTGGGAATAATACCTTTACTGTATACAGTATTACCTGCCAATATTGCCGTTACATGAATAATAATAGCATGATATCTACGTTTTATTTAACTAGATATCTACATCTTATTTAATTAGATATCTACGTTTTATTTAACTAGATATCTATGTTTTATTTAATTAGATATCTACGTTTTATTTAACTAGATATCTACGTTTTATTTAATTAGATATCTACGTTTTATCTCAGAGAATCCTGGACAAAAAACAAAATATTTTGCTTCGCAGTATTTGGCCACAGCTTTATTATTAATAGTACATTTCAATATATGTAATATTTAGATATATATGAGTTTATGTGGAAATTAAATGTCTATATTTATATATATGAATTTAACAGTCTATATGTTTGGTTGCCGCAACTTATGGCAGACCATAATATGAAATTTGAAACTGAGATATATATGGAAAATGCGCAACCCTGGGAAACAGAGGTTACTGCAGAATAATGAGAATATTTGTATGATTTAGAGTTCATGAAGAGACTCAGGTGCAGTGAAAATCTGCCAGTGTCTGTAATCTTGACTCAACGTTAGCGTCATAATGGGACTGTAGCCACCAACTAGTCCGTAAAATTTTGACAAATACACAAGTCATTAACAGTAAAATTCAGGGTTGTTCCAAGACCTGAAAATATACAAAAAGAAAAAACAGAAAGCAGTACCCATTCAGGAAAATTAATAATATTAAGGTACAAAGCATACAATTATTTACATACAAGCAAATCAATATTAGTGGTGGGGGTGGTGGGGATTAAAAAATTAAATTCCTCAGCCGATATTTTTCCTGTCAATCTGTTTGTAGATTTTTCTGAAAAGGGAGATGACTCGTTTTTGTATTGGTTTAATTTTAGGTACGATATGACCAATAACCGAATTTATGCTAGAAGCAAGGTTTAAATTTTCAGAGACAACGGCCTATGTAGAGAAAAAGACCAGTCTACCATCGATAAAGGAATTTAACGCTTATTACGTTAAATTCACTTATTTAACTAGATATCTACGTTTTATTTAATTAGATATCTACATTTTATTTAACTAGATATCTATGTTGTATTTAATTAGATATCTACGTTTTATTTAACTAGATATCTACGTTTTATTTAACTAGATATCTATGTTTTATTTAATTAGATATCTACGTTTGAT
>MJUT01044164.1:709925-720538 GCA_002080005.1 Gigantidas platifrons | reverse complement strand
AATGATGAAGATCTAAATTAATACCACACAATGGTGAAGATCTAAATTAATACCACACAATGAAGAAGATATATTTAAATACCACACAATGAAGAAGATATAATTAAATACCTCACAATGATGAAGATCTAAATCAATACCTCACAATGGTGAAGATCTAAATCAATATATCATCTAATTCAATACCTCACAGTGATGAAGATCCAGATTATATACGTCACAGTGACGAAAGATGTAAATTGATACCTCACAGTGATGAAGATCCAGATTGGATACCCACAGGGATAAAGATCTAAATTAATACCTCACAGTGATGAAGATCGGCATTGCTGATACTTCCAAGTGATGCTGTTCCATATTGTTACTGAACAATGACACTGACTAAACATGATTGCTAGAAGTGATTATAACAGAGATTGAAGCTTTCTAGTGATGACGATGCACAATGATATTTTAAGGGTCTTTGGAAAAGATCTGTTGCATGCTGTTGTTTTCTTAATACAGAAGTAATATGTGTGTTACTCAGGTGTATCCAAGTACACACATTATCACAAACTAAATGGAACATTGTATTACAGATTCAAAATAAAAACAATACACAGTGGGAATAATACCTTTACTGTATACAGTATTACCTGCCAATATTGCCGTTACATGAATAATAATAGCATGATATCTACGTTTTATTTAACTAGATATCTACATCTTATTTAACTAGATATCTACGTTTTATTTAACTAGATATCTATGTTTTATTTAATTAGATATCTACGTTTGATTTAACTAGATATCTATGTTTTATTTAATTTGATATCTACGTTTTATTTAACTAGATATCTACGTTTGATTTAACTAGATATCTATGTTTTATTTAATTAGATATCTACATTTTATTTAACTAGATATCTACGTTTTATTTAACTAGATATCTTCGTTTTATTTAACTAGATATCTACGTTTATTTAACTAGATATCTACGTTTTATTTAACTAGATATCTACGTTTTATTTAACTAGATATCTACGTTTTATTTAACTAGATATCTGCGTTTTATTTAACTAGATATCTACGTTTTATTTAATTAGATATCTACGTTTTATTTAACTAGATATCTAAGTTTTATTTAACTAGATGTCTACGTTTTATTTAGCTGGATATCTACGTTTTATTTAACCAGATATCAACCTTTTATTTCATTAGATATCTACGTTTTATTTAGCTAGATATCTACGTTTTATTTAACTAGATATCTACATTTTATTTAACTAGATGTCTACGTTTTATTTAACCAGATATCTACGTTTTACTTCATTAGATATCTACGTTTTATTTAGCTAGATATCTACGTTTTACTTCATTAGATATCTACGTTTTATTTAGCTAGATATCTACGTTTTATTTAACTAGATATCTACGTTTTATTTCATTAGATATCTACGTTTTATTTAGCTAAATATCTACGTTTTATTTAATTAGATACTAGTATCTACGAGAGTATCATCCGCCCAGTAAACAGTGATTCGGCACTGATATGGTATTGATATGGTTTATTTATGTTTCAAATTTACAGTTCTTAAATAATCTTCCTTGAGGCACAAGTGACCTTAGCCCATTTTGACTATTCTGATTAGGCCCTTTGAATTACTTGCTCTCAAAGACTATTAAAATTTTTTGTTTTTCCAATCTTTGGTTTTTTAGCGTACATGATGAAGGGTATACCAGAAACACGTCGTGCGCATCAAATTAGATATATACGTTTCATTACTATCTTCAAGTAATAGTACATAGGTCTTTCGTATCAAGCTTGTACACAATATATGTACACGAGATGATGATTTGCATTATTATGCACCACGTGCCCGTATTGAGCCCTGATTCCCGTTATGCAAAATCGAACATCATTTTCTCTCAGTAAATATTATCTATGGTATAAAATAAAATTCATATAAATCAGGAATATAAGCGGTGTATAATAAAATACCATGAAATCATCCCGTATTTGTCGTCTGGCTGAAATGAATTGTACATACATTTGAAGGACAAAGAATTCTAATATTCCATAATGTAAACCAATTTGATCGGCTGCAACGGTTCCCCTCAACTGTGAAATGTTTTGGATTTAACACTCCAATAGCTTAAAGCATATACTATCAAACTGCCATTTGCTACCTCTCCGCAATGTACGTGGAATGAACGAGTAAGAGCAAAATTGCGCTTACATGGAATTAGATTAGGCGTCCGACTGGAGAAACGAGTTTTCCTGGCACTCTTTGTCTTTGGATCAGAGTTTTGGTTCAGAATGAAACACGCATCATTATGACCCCCATCATTACAAAACTGTCTTGTTCTCTTTACGATACAACTGACACATTGCTTAGTTGGTTTAAAATAGTAATGACACGTTTATTAAAATAGTAATGACACGTTTATTAAAACAGTTGTTGACAATGTTATTGATATCAGTTGTTTAAGAAATAAATCATGGAAGCCAGAATGTGTTGGGAGTTTTAACATGGATTGGCGGATATTAGTAGTTTATCCTGAGCCGGCAGCGAGGGATAAAATCTACTAATATCCGCCAATCCATGTTAAAACTCAAAACACATTCTGGCGTCCATAATTTATTTCGATTCTGATATGTCTAAGAATACAAATACGGTAGTATACTTTGATTGGAAGACGTAATTAATATTTACGTTTGCGGAAAATATCGCGCACAATTTATGCTGCCAATGGAAAGGGCAATCACATTCACCGGCGTACGTGCTAATGAGATTATACCGAAAGGATAACTCGCTCGTTTGTTAGCAAAGCGAAAGAAGGGGGTCATGTTAGAATATTGAATAATTGGAAGGTAAATTAAATCAATTAATATGGTACTGCATAACATGTCTTTCTTCATATTGACTCTAATATCGGCCCTTTACCAGCTACAATACCGGAATGATATAGGGATATCATGTTAATACGAAAACAAGAAGAAAAAAAAATGCCGAATTAGTGCATGTTTTATTCCCAAGATAGAATCAGTCAGTTGTTTTTATATTGCCATCGGAGATCCAATTATCAAGAGGAGCAATGACCTAGATCTCCAATGTCATATGCCGTGGCCTTTTTCCTGTTCAGTGAGTTCAGATTAAGTGAGAGGTGATTGTTTGTTTTGTTGATATTGTTAGAATAGATGATCATCACTGTTTTAACTTTCTTTTCACAATTTATAGAACAATATTCTAAAATGTTTATTCGAATTAAAAAAAAAATGCGTATTTTAGGATCTAGAATTTATTATCTGTTCTCAGTGACAGTCAACGTATTTTCATGATACAAAGGTATATGTTTATCATTTAAATAATAACATAAACATTACTGAATAAGACATGAAATTGATTTGCATACCCAGAAGAAAATAGTTACTTAAGAAACAACTAATACAATCTCATACTTATGAAAATTTCGTGACTTTATTGTACAACTTAAAGCTATACAATTACCGCCGGGTATGGAATGTATGCTTCAATTAACGATGTGAAACCTTTAAAGGATGTATGCAGATAGTTACCTACTGAGACTGAGAACTAAAATTTTGCCTGACTATTTTACTGCCTTGTTTACGAGATGTTTGCATGTTATATCAAAAGTAACGGTTCAATCTGACCCCAGGCAATGATATGATGATGCTAACCCATATACAGGGTTGTGCAAGTTATTTTGCCATGTTTTTTTAATTGTATGTTTATTTCATTTTGTATTTTCGCTTTTTTTTTATTTTCCATACGCTATTTTGTTATGTTTTTTTTAATTGTATCTTTGTTTCATTTTGTGTTTTTGGTTTGCTTTGTTTGATTATAAATGTAGAACTATTAATTTTTTAGAAAGTATTGTAAATAACGAGGTTTTATTTTCCACTATAACTTTATTATATAGCCATAGTTTAAAACATATTGATTTTGCATTGGTCTATTATTTGGACGCCATTAAAGACATTAAATACATGATAATGCAAGAGCAATTACACCGTCATATCACTCAACAATTTGATATTCATGAATAAAATATGGCACCTTTTTTAGTAGGGAGTCTTGGCTAGATTAGTTGACTGTCATAGGAGCAGACTTGATGTGTTATGTCATAACATTTAACGTACATTTCGTAAGAAGTCAAAACTAAAATAACATCCATAGATCTGTTAGAATACATACAATTAAGATTCATCATGCGATAATATTAAACCATCTGACTTTTCTGGAAAAATAAACTCTCATTTTAACAAAAAAGTAGTTCTCTGAAATTAACGCTATAAGCATGTTCGATATTTTGGTTGACGACCTATTTATGTGTGCTGGGCGTGTTTTTCAACAGACAAGAGACATTCCTATGGGTACCAACTGTGCTCCACTTCTGAACGAATTGTTCTTTTATACTATGAAAAATACTTCATACAAAGCTTTCTAGCAAAACCAGAAAAAAAAACAGCTACCCGTTTAGTGACTATGTTTATCTCATCCTATATACGAAAAGGCTACTGAACCAAGGGTTTATAGTGATTAATTTGAATTCACCACATCAAAAAGTTTATGGTCGCCTGTAATCGATCTTTATGCACAGCATATTTCCTTTGATAAGCTCTTGAGATAAATCATTTTATTTGTTACACTGCAAAATATACTTTCTTTCTCTTCATATGTTTGTGTTTATTGCTGAAATTAAGCTAAGATATTTCAAATAATTTATTTTGCATCTGGATTGATTTTCTAACTCTATATGAGTTTTAGATTTATTGTTTTCATTTAAGATACCTTTAGTGAAGGTTATATACTTATCAACTTATTACTTATTAAAAAGAGCACTTTCCTATTAACATTTAGACAATTTGTTTTCCTTGCTTTATAAGTAAAAAAACTCAATAAATATTTCTAGAATTTGTTTTAACTAGAATGCAATCTATGTCTGCTGATTCCTAATTGCAGGTAAGAATGAATTTTTATCGAAAATATAATACCGTTCTTTCACAATATATTTCAGAGAATTTTCAAAGGACGCATCTAATATGTTTTTTCTCCCCTGGAATTTTAACAACTTAATGTAAGTGTATATATCTGAGATATTCAAGCCCCCTTAATTTTTGCTTTGGTATTCTATGAGTACCCAGCATGATGATATTCTGTGAGTAACAGAAATGATATTATGTGAGTAACAAGTATGATAGTCTATGGGTAACAAACGTGATATTCTGTGAGTAACAAGCATGATATTCTGTGAGTAACAAGTAAACTATTCTGGGAGTGACAAACGTGATATTCTGTGAGTAACAAGCATCATATTCTGTGAGTAACAATTAAGATAGTATGTGAGTAACAAGAATGATATTCTGTGAGTAACAATTAAGATAGTATGTACGTAACAAGCTTGATATTCTGTGAGTAACAAGTAAGATATTATGTGAGTAACAAGTATGATATTCTGTGAGTAACAAGTATGATATTCTGTGAGTAACAAGTATGATATTCCAAAAGTAATCAGCACAATATTTGGGCGACCATGATATTACTGTAAGTACAAAAACAATATGCTTCTGATGTATTTGGGTTTCGTTGGATTCAATTCAGATATAATTTAATTTGATTTGAATATTTCAATCTGATTGGCTAATCCACCTGGGGAAATTTTGGCTATACTCGATAACCTGGTTTGGTATTGTGACGTCACCAACGTGTTCATCCGCCAACGACAAATTCAAATAATCACATGAAATAATCGTAATTAAAATCAAGGAATCATTAAATTTTGTTGTAAAAATTAAATTATAAGGAATATTTGAAATTGTTGAACAGGTTATACTTGCATAACCTAGTTTGGGTCAGTTTACGCTTTTCATAAACTGCTTCGCGGTTTATTAAGCGTAAGCTGACCCAAACTAGTTTATATCGTATAACATGTTCAACAATTTCAAATATTCCTTATATAGCTTGTGTATTGTTCTTTGAAATGTAAAATGCTATGTACAATTTCTCATCACTCTACAGTATATATTTAGCTACAAGTTGAGGCATTTTATGCGTTGCACGCCAGACAAATGTACAGGTTCAAATCCTACAAAGCTATACGTTGCCAACAAAATTTTAAAATCCAATATACTGGTATGAGAAAAAAAAACATTGTTAAAACTTGCTTATAGCAAAAATCGTCTGTTGTATGATAGTTCATAGGCTTCAGCACTAAATACTAAATTGTTTCACAGCCAGTGCGAAATGCATAATTTCATATTTAACATTGAAATTCTACCACATCATAAAATTGAGTTAACAAATTATATGTTTAGCTTTACGTTTTACTGTTAGTTGGCTTTAAAATTAACAATTGCTGTATGATGTTGGTTAATATCCAAGACGTGAAACCTTTTAAAGTAAAAACATCCATTGGGAAGAAATTATGCAGTTAATCATTGCTTACCGGAAACCCTAATTTGCTAAATATATCTATGGGTTTGTTTAAGATAAATATCAAATATTTCATTATTAATTTAGCGACCGGATCCGCACTTCTTGGTTAAGAAGAACGACAGATGACGGAAATATAGTATTACATCTGAGAGTAAGAAAAACGACGCAATAAATTATCACCTTAGAGATAACGGACGACGACCGTTATCAGAAAGGACTCAGGAAGAACGTTGTAAAGTACTAAATAAACGTTGGAGAATAGAGAAGGGACAATAAAAAAAGGACAATCCAGAGAAACTGGCAACACAAGACGAAGAAAAACAAAACAAAAAACACAAAACACAAAACAATATGTGTTGAACACCACTATACGCATACAAACACAAATAACGTAAATAAGACATGAGCCCTCCTACAAACAACTAGAGGCAAAAAACGAACCTTACATTGTTTTGTTTGCGAACATCGTAATGGACATCACAACATGGAACTCAAAACGTAAAGACGCATAAAAGGACAACACAAAAACTAACAATAGGAACAACACGGACTCCACCAAAACCCCGGGGTGAAATCGGATGCTCGCGAAGGGTAAACAGTTCCTGCTTCTTATAAGACACCCGTCGTGTTACTCATATATACAGTCAAGTCTGGTAAACGTCTTAGCAGTGATATAGGAAAGATAACATCTACGTAAAAAGAAAAAAAGATCAGTTGTCATTTGAGATATGGATATTTCGTAAAGGTCAACCAGATTGTGATGACGACCGTAGATTTATTTGTAGCGATGACTTTAACCTAAGAGCAACGTAACCTTGTGTGAGCAGTTTTTGTGTCAGCAGCTGAGTTCTGTCCAGAACATCACTTTACTGTGCACAATCTCTAGAATAACGTATGAGTTGCGAAATGTAAACTAAATACGCTGGTTGTTAAGGTTGTTTTTATTATGTTATTGTAGTTGTCATGTTTCAATATCATTTCTATACTGAACACTGCCATATGTTGCTTTGTTTGTTATATGATTAACGGTAATATATAAAAGTTGTTTTCATCAATGTCTCTGTTGACAGGTTAAATAAACATGTGAGTGGGTGAGCGGTTTTTATTGTATTGTATATGGTGGCTTGTACTATATACTGGTCAATTATGGCCGTTGGCCTTTATAATGGTTAAAAAAAAGTATGTTCGATAATTTCCAATTATAAGTAACGAAATCCGTCTCTGCCAGGCGACTATTATATCAATCATTTCTACGAAAGATTCAATTTCGGTTTCATTAACCAAGTTAGTCTCATCAATCCAATCGTGAGCCAATTCGGGGGTTAAGTTGTCAATATTTATTGATAATGAATTAAATCTATCACAGACAACAAAGGTTCCGGAAATTCTAGATAAAAGATATTTAATGAATCTACCACAGACTACAAAGGAATGTACAAAGCTATGTAAACGATGCTTTAATGAAAAAACGGAGATATCTAATTTAGTGCGCAAGACGCGTTTCTGGAATAAACTGCAGAAGCACTGACTACTAGGTGGATGATACACACGGGAATTAATAGTCTACCACAAGAAGTATCAACCCAATGCAAGTATCTAAAACGGAGATATCTTACTTAGTGCACATGACGCGTTTCTGAATTCTATTTTAGGAACTGTCAATTTCAAACGTAAAACTAGAAGAACTGACTACTGGGTGGATGATATCCTCGGAGCTTAATAGTCTACCACGAGAGGTATCAACACAATGCTAGTAACTAAAACGTATATATCTGATTGAGAGCACCGTGTTTCTGGAATAACCTTCACTAGGTATAGGCTCAAAGTCAAACGGTTGCGGAGAAAGGTAATTTAAATGTATTTGGGAGCACGTATACTAAAGGGCATAAACATGATAGTATGTAGAGGTTGACCTAATTAACTTAAACATGATAGTATGTAGAGGTTGACCTAATTAACTTAAACATGATAGTATGTAGAGGTTGACCTAATTAACTTTGATCAATTCAATTGTTAGGAACTGTCAATTGCAAACATAAAACGGCAAAAGAACTGACTACTGGATGGATGATACACCCGGGAATTAATAGTCTACCACGAGAGGTATCAACGCAATGCTAGTAACTAAAACGTAGATATCTGATTGAGGGAACACGTGTTTCTGGAATAACCTTTTTTGGGTACACTCATAATAAAAAAGTTTGCAAAGCCAAACAATTTAAACGTCTTTGGGAGCAAAAAGGCCAAATGCATGAAAAGGATAGCCAAATGCATGAAAAGGATGGCCAAATGCATGAAAAGGATGGCCAAATGCATGAAAAGGATTGCCAAATGCATGAAAAGGATAGCCAAATGCATGAAAAGGATGGCCAAATGCATGAAAAGGATGGCCAAATGCATGAAAAGGATAGCCAAATGCATGAAAAGGATGGCTAAATGCATGACAAGGATGGCCAAATGCATGACAAGGATGGCCAAATGCATGAAAAGGATGGCCAAATGCATGAAAAGGATGGCCAAATGCATGAAAATGATGGCCAAATGCATGACAAGGATGGCCAAATGCATGGAAAGGATGGCCAAATGCATGGAAAGGATAGCCAAATGCATGGAAAGGATAGCCAAATCGGCCAGTGTTATTAGTATCTGAGGGAAGTTGCCTTTATTTTTAGTGAATTGCATTATTAATGAGAGCTGTCAATTGTAAGCATACATATATCTAATAAACCATGTCAGAGCAGAAACACTGCCTACTGGGTGGGTGATACCCGCGAGCACTTATAGCACGCCTGCAGAAATATGATCCTTTGAATTAAAAGTTAAGTATTACACCATAATGCGTTGAATGCGTCTTACAACTAAAATAATTTATCTATAAACTTTGGCTCTCAGGATGACGCTGTGGTCGGTTGTCTATACATGATACTTACATCGACAGGCAGGATATTCATGACTAGATATACTCAGCTTGATTACTCAGTAGCAAATTAGGTTCTAACTTATGCATGGCTGCTTGTCCAGAATAATCGCAGAATTCTGGCATTATCTTAAATACTCTCCAGAATCTGTTAAGCATTAAAATAATATTAATGTTGATAAGATATTATACTAAGAAAATATTTTTAGAAAGTATAATTGTCGAATAAGGAAATAAATCTGTTCTAAAGACAAAAAAACAGGAAAATATGTACAATCGTTGATGTGTTTTACGAAGATTCATTTCTTAGATCAATACCACATCGAAGGCAAAGTCTGAGATATGAAATGCGATGAAAAGTCAATTTCGAGCAAAACATATCAATGGTAGTACGTTTATTGAGGATGTGGTAGCATGACGTCAGTGACGTTATTATAACGTCACATTAGAAAACAACGAGTTTATGTTAATATCACACTAGTTGTTTGATAATAGATATCATCGCGTGTAAAGTTCAAATTGGAAATGTACATATCATCTGTAAATTGATTTATTCTATATTAGTAAATTATATTATAATAGATTCCAAATAAAAAGAATTTGATAATTAAAAAAAACGTAATCAATGCCTCAAATTTAATATTCACTGGCGGTAAATGTCACCTGCTACTTTTTTAGTATTTTGAAATAGATAGAATTTCCTGTTTAAAAAAAAAGTAACACGTGCCATTTATCACCAGTGAATATTAAATCTGGGGCATTCAATACGTTTTTTTTATTCAAAATATAACCATTACTATATTTTCATTATGTAAATGTGTGGATTTATTGACTTTTGACTTTTTTAATTTTCGCAGAACTCCACACATTTACAAATTTACATGATTAAAAGACATTAATTGTATAATAACAACCAGTGACAGTATAACATAAACACTTAAATTTTGCATTTTATTTGAACTATGAGTAGATCCTTCTATATTAATAAAGGTTTAATAAACCAGAAAAGCATAGTCATATTTGTCACGTCTAAGAACCTGGATTTGTAATAAAAACGTAGATATCTAATTTAGCACACACTACGCGCCTCGGGAATAAGCTTCGTCAGGTACGATCATAGTCAAAAGATTGGAAAGACAAATAATTAGGAAGTCTCTGAGGGCAACAAGCAAACCAAAGGGTCTAAAGAGAAGGGTCAAATTAGACAACAAGTAAACCAAAGGGTCTAAAGAGAAGTGTCAAATTAGGCAACAAGT
>MJUT01044164.1:696628-706743 GCA_002080005.1 Gigantidas platifrons | reverse complement strand
CAACAAGTAAACCAAAGGGTCTAAAGAGAAGGGCCAAATTAGGCAACAAGTAAACCAAAGGGTCTAAAGAGAAGAGCCAAATTAGACAACAAGTAAACCAAAGGGTCTAAAGAGAAGAGCCAAATTAGGCAACAAGTAAACCAAAGGGTCTAAAGAGAAGGGCCAAATTAGACAACAAATAAACCAAAGGGTCTAAAGAGAAGGGCCAAATTAGGCAACAAGTAAACCAAAGGGTCTAAAGAGAAAGGCCAAATTAGGCAACAAGTAAACCAAAGGGTCTAAAGAGAAGGGCCAAATTAGGCAACAAGTAATCTTTGCCTGAGGAAGATAGTTTTTGTAAATATGTGGTCCGTTGTTGAACTTGTGATTAAACTAATCATATGATTAGCCCTAATTACATTTTTAATTCCTAATCACATACTTAGCTAATGCAATGATTAAATTCTGTTGTTGAACTGTATCAATGTATTAACTAATCATATTTAATCATTGCATTAGCTAGTGTGATTAGGAATTAAACATGTAATTAGGGCTAATCATATGATTAGCTTAATCATAAGTTCAACTACGGACCACAGATTTCTTAGGACTGCATATTTTAAGCATCATTATATCTAATAAACCATGTAAATGTCGAAGCACTGACAAGTAAGTGCTGAAGGGACATTTTCTAATCATCATACTACCAAAGGAACTAAATTACATAAACGTCGGCCATTTTTATGTCATCTGTTTTTATATGTCTAGTAGATCGTTGTATTATTAAAACATATGACACTATAAATTTTATTTTGTGTCAAGCTAAAGAGATGTTTGTGAATTGAGAAAACATAAATATCATTTTTAATAAATATAATATAAAAGTCAGGCTAGGCCAATTTACAATGATCACGTACACAATCAGAGTTCATATTGGGATTATAATCTGGAAGTTAATATGGATCCCAAAGACAACATCGTTTAAACAAACATAAAGGCTATACATAAAATCGCAATATGGAACTGAAATCCAACATTGTCAAGACCAAGCTTAAAGAACACACATAAAATCCCAATATGAAACCGAAAGCCAACATTGTTAAAACCAAACTTTAAGAACGCACAATAAAATCCCCATATGGAACCGAAAGATAACATTGTTGAAGCCAAACCCAAAACAATTACATAAAATACCAATATGGAACTGAAAGACAACATCGTTGAACCCAAAAAATCCAAAATCTCAATAAACTTCCAATAGTGACAATTGATTTATTATTTTCTAATAGGTATCCTTCAATTCAATTAAGGGCTCGGGTGGCTCAATGAGTTAAGTGGTTGCATTACCTACATATTTTTGTAACATCTCATACAAGCCAATCACCAATACGTCGTGGGTTCGCGCCCGACTGTGTAAATTACACAAAGGGTGCACTCGTCACGCAGCCGCATGTGATAAAGTTTACCAGTTGCTTGCCCAGGGTCGGTGGGTCTCTCCGGGTACTCCGGCTTCCTCCACCATTAAAACTGGTCGCCATGACTGTTTTTTTCTGTTTGTTGACTTATGAGTTTTGCCTTTCCCTTTGGAAGATTGCTCGGTATTCGGTAATTTTGTTATTACCCTTATATAGCTGAAATATTGCTGAAAGTGGCGTTAAAACACCAAAAATAAAAATAAAAAAATCAATTCAATTAAAAATAATTTAGTGCGCACGTTGTGTTAACTTTCATCGTGTATGTTCAGTCAGACGATTGGAGATTTAAACAATCTAAAAGTCTTTAAGAGTAAGTAAGCCATAGGACGTTAACAGGATGGATACAATCAAGTCATGAACATGAAAAAACTATTTAAGACATATATTTTATGGTGAATGACTGTGTGTTACTATTGGATCAAATAACCATGCTGCTATGATGTAGCATGTGTAGTTAATTATTAAACTTTCTTAGAAAACACAGACGTCATAATTGTGACTTAACCAAGGTTAATGTGGACATATTTTAGTATATCGAAATTTTACAAATCAGTATTCTTTTTTATGTATGATTTAAGACAAATCGATTATTTCATTGTAGCTTTTTTATGTCTTTTGAATAACGCATCCCCTAGGAATTTGATAGACGTTAAAATGCCAGAGACAAATATATGTAGGTTAAACATGAAATGATAGATATTATCACATATTTAATATTATTCAATGGTTTTCTTTTTTTTATAAGAAATTACATTTTGTCTTATCTTTACATACAGGGATATATTATATGACAACCAGTAAAAGAATTTATATGGATGAATAAACAAAAGATACCAACAGACTGCATTCTTGAGATAATATAGATAATAGGGATAATAATGAATTGCGTACTACATGGATCAGCCTTGTCATAATAATAAACCTTAATAATAAAACTCGTTGAAAAGTCATTAATTTTTTTTCTTCTTTTATTTGGTAATTATATACATTATTCCTATGTTTAATTTAGGGGCCCGGGTGGCTCAATGAGTTAGGTCGCTGGATCTAACAACTCATACAAGCCTACATGTATCACCAATACGGCGTGGGTTCGCACCCGGCTTTGTAAATTACAAAAAAGGTGCACTCGACTCGCAGCCGCAAGTGATAAAGCTTACCAGTTGCTTGCCCATGGTCGGTGGTTCTCTCCGGGTACTCCGGCTTTTTCCACCACTAAAACTGGTCACCGTGATATAGTTGAAATATTGTTGAAAGTGGCGTTAAAACACCAAAAATCAAATCAATCTATGTTTAATTTAACAGCCCTTTAGCATATTTCGATAAAAAATATATCTTTATTTTTTCATTTTGAAATTAACGTTATTATTAAAAGAATGAATAATAAAAGTAATTAAAGTAATTAAATTTGTCTGGGAGATTTGTCATAAAACAATCTTAGATTTTTCAGATAAATTGACTTCATCTCATATATTTTCAAATCATTTATTTTTCTAATGTTGCAAAATAATTTAAATGATCGTTTTTGTATGTTCTGACCGTAACAGGAAACGACCAAATGGAAAATAGAAGGAAAAAAACACACACACCGAAAACAAATAAGGACCTATACTCTGCATGGCCAAATCTAAAATTAGTGACATCTGTTAGGTATATAAGCTGTACTATCAGTTCACAGCTGACACCTAGCTAGTAAAGCAATGTTATTCCTAAAGCAAAATGTTTACATTAGCATTTATCCAAATCAAGGAAACATCATATGATTTGTCAATCAGACCATCATTGAAATAGTAGTTTGGGATCCTTACCAACAGAACAACAAACTAAAGCTTGAAATGATACAGAGAATGTAAGATTGATTCGTCGTCAATTGACAAAACAATAATTTATCTGTCACCACCATGACTGAAGGGCTTGGGTGGAAATCTCTTGAGAGCCAACAATTGATTGATTAATTGATTAATTAATTTATTGGTATTTAATGCCAACATTAGCAATATTTCAGCTATATCGTGGCGTGAACAAATTTCTAATTAGCTTAAGACTGAGGACCAACGATAAAATATCTAAACTGATTATGCTGTGTAAAATATCAAGTTAAATTGTCATTTTAAAGACAGCGTAACGCCGTAATATACTGTATTTTCTATCTATATTTACTAGATAGAATAATACTGCTTACCCACAAGCTTCTCAAACAAGGATTTCTAATTTAGATTGGTTCGTCAATGTATTTATCTCACAGATGTTAATGACGATCTGTTATATAATCATCTCAACCATCTTACTCGACTATTTACTAGACTTTGACTATAGGTAGAAAGGTGAGCGCATCCAATTGAGCAGGATCTGCTTGTCCATCCGGAGTTCACCTCTGAGTTTTAGGCTAGGGTGCGGGTTTTTTTTAGTTCTCTATGTTCATCATGTGTGAGTTGTGTGTTTGTTTCGTTGTTTATTGATTACTTCTTTTGGTATTTCAAGGGCTCGGGTGGCTCAATGAGTTAGGTGGTTGTAGGGGCCCGGGTGGCTCAATGACTTCGGTGGTTGGATTACCTGACAACTCATACAAGCCTATCACCAATACGTCGTGGGTTCGCACCCGACTTTGTAAATTACAAAAACGGGTGCACTCGACTCTCATCCGCAAGTCATAAAGTTTACCAGTTACTTGTCTATGGTCGGTTGTTCTGTCCGAGTACTCCGGCTTCTTCCACCACTAAAACTGGTCGCCATGGCTGAAATATTGCTGGAAGTGGTGCTAAACACCAAAAATCAAATCAAATCTTTTGATATTTCCATTTTATTTGTTTCCATGTGTTTGTCGTCTTCTGTTGATTAATGACTCTTGGTCTCTAATTAGTTCATTCTAATTGTTTATATTATACTTTACGTTTTTATTTTCCCTTTTTGTCTTTGTTAGCGCAGCCGGTCAATATAACTTATATGGACTGGCAGTGGACTGCCTCGTTTTCGAGTCTTTATTTCGGGAGATAATTGGGCTTGTTTTTTGGACGCTTCGATCCATATAATATTTTGTGGGTGACATCCCGGTCCATAAACTGCCACATGGCCCTCAGTGCCGTGAACTATTTGTTGCGTATTAGACAATATAATCGTAACACAAATGATACATAGAAAACATAAATGTACAAAGAATAACATTCATTTATGCAGTAAATTGGTCTTGAAGGTTGTACCGAAATTGAATCTATATGTCAGGAAAATCATATATTATAATTATTCATAAGCAACATATGAAACCCGTAATGATATGTGGAAAGACAAGTGGAATTAACAATAGTTTTACTCTGATTATAAGAAAACAATTGTTTATTGCGTGTGGAAAAATACCTATAAAACATTGATTTACCCAGAAATAATGAATATGGTATTCCAAACGAAATTCATATCTTTAACATTGATTTTAGTGTAGTTTGTTTTAGGCAAGCTTAATACGGAGATAGAAGTAAGTAATTATTGTTATGATCATTTTCCGTTGCTTATGACAAATCAAAATTAGATGGCAATTTTATCATAATGAGAATACGACATGGTGAGAATACTAACGTTCCAGTAGTTCTATCAATCACAGAAGACAGAAGAAGACAGAAGAAAGAACATAACACTAATTAGAGGTATTACAGACTACACGTATTATTATAAAACCGTAGCTAGGATAGTCATATACAATCTAATTAAACTTAGATCTCCGCACTTGCTTCATGTTTTCTATCCGTACTCAAAACAACCGATAGAAAATAGGGAGCAAGTGCGTAGATCTAAATTTAATTAGATTGAGTCATGTACAATTTGTTAGGGTTTAATGTTGTGGCGCTTAACGCCAGTTTCAATATTATGTCAGCTATGTCGTGGCGGTTAGTTTTATTGGTGAGAGTCACTGACAAACTCTATCACATAATATTGTTTCGAGTACATCTCGTCATGAGCGGGATTCGAACTCACAACTTTAGCCAACAAGTTTGTTAACATTGATTAATTTTAGTAATATAAGTTTGTCATTTATCTTAACAGTCACTTAATTAGACAATTTACATCAATTTTATGTAATTTTTTTCGTTTATTCTGTGGCCAATGTGAAGTTGAGTTATCTTTCAGCATTTGAGAGATGCTTCATTATACCAAAACCATTCTCTAGCAAAAATTCCCGAACTACCATTCAACCTCTACAATGATATCTAAGGATATTATTCATCATGACCAGACACCACATTACGTTATCGAAGAATTTTAATATTTCTCTTTGATATTTGCAGACAATAATATACAATTATGACCTTCATGAAAAGTTAATATCCATAATTATCAAATTGAGAAGGATCCCCGAAGGACTGAGAGCAAATAACCCTTCCGACATTTGATAATAAAATGAAAAACAGAACATACCACACTGTCGGAACAGTTCCGAGATCCAATCGGAAAATCGTAAAAAAAGAGACAAATTCGATTCCCTTAACACTGCTCACTTTCCGGGCTTAGTACAAACACTTCAATAAAAAGTGACGGGGTTAAACTAGCTTTATAGACACAAACCTCTCCTATCAGTGACTTTATGCGGTCATGCAAGTGTTTATTTTCATGTGTAAGTAAAATGCCAACCCTTACATATGATTGGGTGAGCAATGTTAATATAAAGGACTATATGGTAATATAATGCTGCCCTAAGCCACAGTAATCAACATATTAAAAAGTCTCACTGAAATTGTGTCTGAGACTACTAGAAGTCTAAGGTGTTATTCACATTTTAATGACACTGACATTAAAATTTCATCGCACATCCAGTTAGACCCCAAACTGTTCATTCACGGTGACGTCCATTTGGCGAGATAACCGGGTAGCGTTCAAGATTATAGAGTCTTAAAAGTAGTAGTTGCATATGGTCTATGTTCAATATTGAACGATAAAGGTAGATGGCGCTGAATAAATATATTTTTATGCGTTTTATTTTGTTTGTCAAACAACAGACGAGACTTAAATTTCCTGTTTATGTGAAAAAAAACAAATGTAAAAGCCGAGTTCGGCAGATACAAACTCTGTGTGTATAGCGAATAAGAGAAAAAATATATCATTCAGCACAATGTTCTTTTTCCGCCATTTTAAATAACTTTTTAATCATCACCAAAGACATCTTGAGAAATCTATGAAGATATGGTTCACTGATGGGCGTTCAGATTAAACATCTGCGATTCTAAGATCTTGAACGCACCCGAGTTATTTTTTTCGACGCGTAACTACGACGCGTAACTACGTGCCAAATTCATACAGATATTTATAGATACGTGCATATATAAGGTAATTTCATGTTATTTCGTATGTAAGTGAAGTACACAGTATATCTGATTTTAATCAGGTAATATATGTGATTGAAGTATTAAACTTGCTAAACTCTATAGTGATTTATCATTATTACAATATTTGTCTATCGAATTTAGCTATGGTAAATATTCTTTTTGCGTACAAATATGTAGACTTAAATAAATATTTTTTGACATCTAATATTTTTTTAAGTTAGAAAGAATTATGTTCTAGATTTTGTCGGTCAAAGCTCACTAGTTGAAAGAATCTATGTTTTGTTATTTGAGTAAAAACTCACTATAATATGTAAGTATGTGGCACGTTAATAATCTAGAGTGACGTGATCCATTTAATTCCTTCCTGTTTATGAACATTTTTTTATTTCCTTTTGTTTATCTATATGGTTGACAGGGATGTCAAAAACCCAATAGAATTACTAAAACGTAAACAATATTGTTCTAAGATGTCGCATCTGATACTAATCTTTATATTCAGATATTTGTATTTGTTCCTACACATAAAAAATATTTATATTGATACATTCAAACTTGGAACGAAATTGAAAACAAATATAAGTTTAGTCATTGTTACAATACAAAATGAAATTTGTTTTTCAACATTTATGTTTGCTTATATTGACAAAAGATGAATAACGTTTTGTTTACACTATTTTGTTCAAATTAAGGAAGACTGATGTCATCAAAAGTACCTTGCTTACGCCATGATATAGCTACAGCAATTGTAAAAAGAAATCCGTCTTTATTTGTTCGCACATATAAAATATTGTCGTTGATGAATGTAAAACGTTAAAGAATACCGAAGGGGCAATCAAATATGGACAATCCAGAGAAACTGGCAAGACGCAGAAAAACAAAACAAACAAAATAGAATGTTGGATACCACTATATGTAAACAAACACAAATAATATAAATAACACATCAACCCTCCTACAAACAACTGGGGGTAAACTGGGAACGAAATTGAAAACATTACATTGTGCTAGATCAAAGCACTGGATTCGAAATGTTTGGTGCTACCTAAATGAGGTCCATAACTCCACTCGGACACATTCTACTGACACCTAGAGAACCACTCTTTCCTCTTACATCTTAATGATGCATGTTTGCCAATTGCAATGGCTTGACCCTACTGGGGTTCGAACGAAATTACTTTGAACTCATGATCTACCATACTGGAGGCGACAATACTAGCCATTTTCATATCAGATGATATCGCTTAACAGTAGCATGACGGGTGTCACTGGTGGAGAAGGAACTGCTAGCCCTTCCGGATACATGAGTTCGTCCCGGTTTTTAGTGGGGTTTGTGTTGCTCGATGTTTTGTTTTCTATGCATTGTTTTGTGGATCGTAGTCGTGTTGTCATTTTACTTTTTTTTGCCATTGGGTTGTCTGTCCTTCTTCAATTTATGGATTATCATTATCCCTTCAAACTCTTCCTACAACACTGAGGCAGGACATTACGAAACTTCTGATCTAACTTCTGTTGTTATTGATGTTTATTTATTATTATTATTCATATCTATCCAACTCTATGCATCTTGCCAGGTAGTCAGTGCTTCGGCATTGATATAGCTAATAACATATATTTATGTTTGAAATTTACAGATCTCACAGTGTTATTTTTTCAAAACTAAAGTCAACTTATCCTCGTACATAGATAGTTTGTGCCGATTTTGGCTTTTCTGTTTAAGCCCTTTGGTTTACTTGATTCCAGAGACTTTCTGAATAATGTTATTCCAGAAACGTGTAGTGCGCACCAAGTTAGATATCTACGTTAATATGTCGAACTAATCCAAGATAATCTACCGTTAATATGTCGAACTAATCCAAGATAATCTACCGTTAATATGTCGAACTAATCCAAGATAATCTACCGTTAATATGTCGAACTAATCCAAGATAATCTACCGTTAATATGTCGAACTAATCCAAGATAATCTACCCTTTAAACTTTATCTACGTTAATATGTCGAACTAATCGAAGATAATCTACCCTTTAAACTTTATCTACGTTAATATGTCGAACTAATCCAAGATAATCTACTCTTTAAACTTTATCTACGTTAATATGTCGAACTAATCCAAGATAATCTACTCTTTAAACTTTATCTACGTTAATATGTCGAACTAATCCAAGATAATCTACTCTTTAAACTTTATCTACGTTAATATGTCGAACTAATCCAAGATAATCTACTCTTTAAACTTTATCAATTTACTTACTACCTTGAACTTCTGTGATTGAGGATAATTTTAACAATATTATATATATATATATAATATATGTCATTCAGCTATCAGACAGGGTATATAATGTGACTTTCCCGGCTTAGGATCTATATTCCCCTGAGGCGCAGATATATTACATATTTAACCATTGGTTTTTTTTTAAATACAGAATCCAACCGTATTAAATATATTTGTGACTTTTATTTTCATTTTTCGTATTTCTATATGCCCCTTTCCGTACCTCTGACATTCGTGTCACGTCATATATCATATTTATATATATATAATTGATTCTTACTTATTAGACATTGAAGACAAATTTACGATTCCTGTTACCTTGAGCTTCACTGACTTTTATAATACCATTGATACCAATGATAATATATCATCAAATATTAACTGTACCATATTCAAATTCCCACTTAACCAAATTGCCGTCAAATTGACGTTTGTTAGCCTAGCAAAGATAAATACTGTAACGTGCAGGGGGTTGCACTTCACTGGCGTAATGCGGTTCGTACCAGAGTTACTCCTCTGGATTCAAGTGATGCTCTATATATCGTGTATTTAGCTTATACAGTTAAACCTATGGACAATGTTGTGTGTTTTCAGCACCTGTGCGTTTTACGCACGCACCTATTATTAGTTTAACATGTGCGTTTTCAGCACCCGTGCGTCGGACCTGTGCGTTTTACGCACGCACCTATTACTGGTTCAACCTGTGCGTTTCACCCTCGCACCTAATGCCAGTTTAACCTGTGCGTTTTACGCACGTACTTATTACTAGATTAGCCTGTGCGTCGGTCCTGTCCGTTTTACGCACGCCACTATAGTTAATTCAACCTGTGTATTTTTACAGCACTTGTGAGTTTTACGCACGCAACTATAGTTACTTTAACCGGTGCGTTTTTCAGCACTTGTGCGTCAGTCCTGTGCGTTTACGCACGCTACTATAATTAATTCAACCTGTGCGTTTTTCAGCACTTGTGGGTCAGTCCTGTGCATTTACGCACGCCACTATAGTTAATTCAACCTGTGCGTTTTTCAGCAGTTGTGGGTCAGTCCTGTGCATTTACGCACGCCACTATAGTTAATTCAAC
>MJUT01044164.1:674225-684333 GCA_002080005.1 Gigantidas platifrons | reverse complement strand
GTCGCCCTTTTTATACGCGGGGATACACACAGGGAGCACGTACTATCATTATACATACATGAGTCGCCCTTTTTATACGCGGGGATACACACAGGGAGCACGTACTATCATTATACATACATGAGTCGCCCTTTTTATACGCGGGGATACACACAGGGAGCACGTACTATCATTATGCATACATGAGTCGCCCTTTTCATTCGCGGGGATACACACAGGGAGCACGTACTATCATTATACATGCATGAGTCGCCCTTTTTATTCTATTTATGATGTGTGTCTAGGCCATGATCGTATGGTAGTTGGATTTACAACTACTCATGCAATCAGTGCATATAACCACTACTGTTGTGAGTTCGAATCCCATCCATTGCGAGATGTACTCGATAAAGCATTTTGTGATAAAATTTTTCAGTGAATTGCGGAAGGTCGGTGGTTTTCTCCGGATACTCCGGTTTCTTCCACCGATAAAGATAATCTAACTCTTAAGTAACTTTCGATCTGACGACGAATATTATCTCGGGACATCAAGGAGTGAACAGTAATATGACGTAAGTTCTACTGTTGGCTTGAACGGTATGTCTCTCTTTTCCAAGGGCGGCATATCAGACCCCACCCAACCTAGGTCCTACCTGATATGACATTCTTTGAAATGCGACAAATGGATTTTCGGAATAAATACACGTATGTGTATTAAGGGGTGTGTTTGACTGTTTGCTTGTATCTTTTTGTCTTTTATTTTGTATTTTTGAAGTGTTTCATGGGTTAGTCTAACCATTTGCTGCCAATAATTATATGGGACCTTTATCTGACGAACAATACTATATTTCACACGTTGCCTATTGAAATAGCTAGATTTTAATTATCTTATTAAGATCTCTTACTTTCTCAAAAGAACACTAGATATTATCAATTTCTATCTCGGTAACAATTTCATTAGTTTATTTGATTATCAGTTCTGATGTATTTATGCTACAGATGGATCCAGAACAAGATCTTCACATTATAGACAACTGTTACGTTCTTAATTGGCTAGTATGTGCAAATTATGTATAAGAAGGAAACCTATATGCATTTCTTATTAATATCAAATTTTGTTTTCAGTAAAGTGAAATATCCTTGGAATTTTAACTCTTCCCCCTTCTCATTTTTCACATTTTGTTTTCAATCTTAAACTCTTCTGTTCATTTCATTTAAATTATCTGTATATTTCACTCTTTTTGATCACTGGTTTTGAAATTCAAATTCTGTTTTTTGACAAAATTCTAATTATTTACTTCATATTGAAATAGTAATTGTCAAAGACAAAAAGTAAAATATCAATCAGAGGGAACAGTAAGTTCACAAATCACGAAAACATTGTTACAAAATATAGAACATCGCAGGAATACTCATTTCCAAATGTGTACAGTTAGCAATATTGATAAGTGATAGGTCGGGTCGCTATTTAACTTGCAACAAAGGTTTAAATGAATAAAATCAGGCATAGTTTGCCTGATATAGTGACTATAGCCCACTATGGACTCTAGTATATGTTACGTCAGAGCAAAAATATAGAAAAAAAAATCTATTTTTATTCTGTTTTTAAATATGTGTCTTAATGGCTTTGTTTTATGTCAGTCGATAATAAGGTCATCCTGAATAAGTACATTTGTACTTAAGTAATGTAATTGATTTAACCCAAGCATACTCATATATATAACTTTATCAGACATTATAATAACTCATGTGATGTTCAATGTAATATAATTATTGTGATGATCAGCGTTCTCCTTCTGGATCAACATTGTCGACTTAATTTGCCTTAGAAAATCTCTTCAGCTAATGTTGAAATCTTATATAGATTAAATACTATTAAGAATCATAATTGATACTGAAGGCTTGACCATCCTGTAAAAATAATAACAAGGGGCTTGGTTGGCCGCGTGGTTCAAAGGTTATTAACACCTACGCGTGGTTGTAGGTTACGTCGATCAGTTCGTTATAAATGCGTGGCCTATTCTCTTCCATTACGTCTTGTAATCATAAAATAGCCGACAAAATTCAGAAAGTGACCATAAACAACAATTATAACAATGCATATCTATCCTGTTATGACCCCTTATACTAAACATGTCTCTTCGTGATATTGTTCGAATATATTATTTTGATCATCTTTTGTCATTATATTCCTATTTAGTGATATCTTTTACAGATAACGTTAAAATAGCCTTGGCTATATGACTAAAGATAGACTAGTGTAGTTTGGCTATATCTTAACAGATATTCCTTAGCTTGGTTTCGCTATATGCTTATTAGCAATATCCTTATTTTGGTTTTGCTATATGTTTACAAATAGCCTTAATCTAGTTCCGCTATATGTTCCCGAATACAAAAATATACTCCTTAGATGGGTTGGCTATATGTTTACAAATAGCCTTAATCTAGTTCCGCTATATGTTCCCGAATACAAAAATATACTCCTTAGATGGGTTGGCTATATGTTTACCGAAATCATTAGTGTGGTTTCTCTCTACTTTTAAAGATAACCTTAGTTTCGTCTGGCTTTATGCTTGCAGATAGCACTAGCTAGGTGCAGATATATTTTTACAGAAAACATCACTTTGGTGAGGCTGTACATTTAAAGATAATATCAACTTGGTTTGCCTTTATATTACCTCTGGAGTAGCTAGTGTGATAGCAACTCTGAATCTTAGTTACCTTTATCGTATTTTAATATTGGAACTGTTACGACAGTGTGGTATTTTTGATTTTTCATTTTATTGAATATTTTGCTTTAAACATTTACAGTTGTCGTGAAAACTAACAGCGAAAATATTTTGTTGCACTGCGCACTTATGTGTCAGTCCTGTAAAAACCAAGATATCATACCTTTGTTTGACTAATTAATTGTATTATTCTCACGCCATTGAGTAATTTGGTATTTCCAACATTTTATATTGCATTAGTCATTCGTTAATCGTCAAAACTAACGATATATCCCGTAAGTATTATCAGTAGTAAATGATGTTAGACATATACTAATTCAGCATTAAAATAAAACGTAGATATCTAATTTTATGCCTCCCCATAGGAAAACGACTATGCCAAATGCATTATATATTATCAGCCGTAAGGTAGATGGGGTGTCTAATTTTGTACGTACTTGATTGCATAAAATTGTACTGTTTTGTGTGCTAAACACAATGCGTTGACCGATATAAGTTGATATGTATGTTTATTGATTTTTTGTGTAGCTATAAATAACTTCATTCATAACTACGGCTTTTAAAAGATTTATAGCCAATGACAAGATCTCATTTGAGGTCAGTGTAGCTATGCATAAACTTCATTCATAACTACGGCTTACAACCGATTTTCTGTATACACATTGGCTCTTAAACTGCCGACTATAGCCAATGAGAAGATCTCATTTGAGGTCAAGTTCGTACAAACTAACTTAGCATCAAAATAAAACTTACACATCTAATTGAATGCCTCATGTCTCATGGGTAAACTTGATGTAGAGTTATAATCCTAACTGTTTCTATTTCGTTCCCAAATTTGGTTTTCTCTAGACTTCTAGACTAATCATCGTAAATTGTATCCATCATACACGTAGTTATTATAACACATGGCTATTCTACCTATAACAAACAACACTGTGTGTCTTTACGTTCTGAGTTCCGTGTTGTGATGTCCGTTACGATTTCCGCATAAAAACTATGTTCGGTTCGCCTTTACCTCCAGTTGTTTGCAGTAGTGCATATGTCTTTTTTACGTTATTTATGTTTGCTACGTATAGTGGTGTCCAACACATATTGTGTTGTTTTTGTTGTTTTTGTTTTTCTTCGTATTGCATACCCTATGTTGCCAGCTTTCCTGGATTGTCAATTTTTGATTGCTCCTATTGTGTTCTCTAACGTTTAATTAATGCCTCCTCATGGGAATACTATAGATATATAGTTATAGTCCTAACTGTTTATATTTCGTTTCCAAATTCGGTTTTCTCTAGACTAATCATCGTAGGCGGTTACTATAAAGTAGTATTATTCTATCTCTAATAAACAATATCGTATTAAGGAAAGAAATTCCAAAAATAGAACGGATTAAGATTAAATAATATTTTGTATTAGTGTCATTGGTTGTGGGAGTTTAACACCACTTAAAACAATATTTATTGATAATTACAAAACATGTTAGATATTGATTCTGAACTTCCATATCTGACTGGAGGATTTATGGGTGAAACAACCAACAATATTATTTTTCCTAAATACTTTCAGCTCTATATCATTTATGACTAGCATCGACCATTCGTGTTCGCATCGTATCATATTTATTCAGCACGAATATACATGCATAAAAGATATTCTCTGTATTTTCTTTTTCGGTAAATTTTATCCATATGATTCCATCTGTAGGCTTGTCTTCAACATCGACGTTCAGTGTAGATACTAATTCATTTTTCACTAATATCCCGACGCCTCCAGAGCCCGTCTTTGCACGAGTGTGAATCTGTTTACGGTTATTGCGGAACCATTTATAATTATCAATATGGATAACATTGTCATTTATTATGCGAGATTCGGTTATTCCTATTATATGAAGTTCCAAGTTTGTAATACAGTCGCTAATAAGTGCATTCTTGTCATTATTTACATATTTAGACCAACCGTTTATGTTCCATAACCCGCACTTATACTAATAACGTCCACCTCGATCTCGTGCTTGACCACGACCGCCGCATCCCCTGTTACCATTGTTTGTTCTGCCGTTAGAATTATTTTGTCTAAAATTGCCATTTGTGTTCTGGGAATTCCTCGTAGGCCTGTACACAGAATTATTTGTCTCAACAGTACTGTTTTGTTTATTATGATTGTCACTTAAATTAGAACAGCGGAAATAATTCTAGAAAACAATGTGATAAAATAAAAACTGAGAAATAAAAAGATAAAATCAAAATAAAGAAAGCTATTCTAGAATCGAAATTCCAGAAACAAATTATATGAATTTTCAAAATCCTAGAACGAAATCAGAAATAGGTTAAAACAATTTAATAAAGATCAATGATTTCCAGCAACATTTGCTGACTATGGCGGTTTTATCTTTCGTTATTAATTAGGGTTTATTTTTAATCGTAAATGTCGTAAATGGTGACTTAATGAAATATTAATGGATTCATGTTTCTTCCTGTAGGAATTACAAGACTTAGAAGTATTAACTTCTCCATGGTGGTTTCTATTATGGACAATTTGAATGACATAAGCTATTGGTCATTTGTCTACTGTTAAGCGACACTTGAATTTGTTCGTAGAGAAAGTAATTAATTATTGTTCGTGTTTGGACTTCTCCTGGTATTGTGTCCTTGGCATACAGTCATTACCCATTTAGACTGTATTATAGCACTTCTCCATGCTTGGATATTAATGTTGTCTCTATTGTTTTTCCCACCACCTATTTGCACTGACAATATTGACATCTTATAAAATGTCGACCGCAACGTGAACCCTGATATCCCTTGAAACATTATACGTGGTATAACATTACTATAAGTATTTTTTCAAGTTTTTCAAACGCATCATTTATACATATCAATAAATGATTAAAGACGCCCACACTAGGAACCTAATAGAGAGACAATGCTAAATTATCCTGTACATTCTAGTTATGTATTTAGTGTTTATATAACAATATTTTCTTCGGATATTTTCTATGTCTTACATAATGTTATTATATAAATCAATAGTAGACCGTAGTACTCCTTCGGATATTTTCTATGTCTTACATAATGCTATTATATAAATCAACAGTAGACTGTAGCATTCCTTCGGATATTTTCTATGTCTTACATAATGTTATAAAATAAATCAACAGTAGACCGTAGCACTCCTTCGGATATTTTCTATGTCTTACATAATGTTATTATACAAATCAATAGTAGACCGTAGTACTCCTTCGGATATTTTCTATGTCTTACATAATGCTATTATATAAATCAACAGTAGACCGTAGCACTCCTTCGGATATTTTCTATGTCTTACATAATGTTATTATACAAATCAATAGCAGACCGTAGCACTCCTTCGGATATTTTCCTAATCAATTCCATGCTGTAATTATCAATAAAAAATGCATATAAATTGGTAATAGAGAAGACTTTATATTTCATATAGTTAATTAAGATATTTTAGACATAAAGGCTTAAAGACGTTTTGTACTGCAGCTGGCTATATGACATGTATGGATTGTCATTTTGTAAGGAAGCGCTAGAGAAAACCGGAGGGGAAATCAAGAATGAAAAATCGCTATTGAATCATGCCAATTCAATTAATTATATTTGTTTTGCAGATGTACTCTCCAGTCAGCCATTGTTAGAAGTATGTATAAGAATAAAAACGTAGATATCAAATTGAATGCGCACGACGCGTCTCTGGAATAACCTTCATCAGGTACGTTCAAAGTCGAAAGGTTGGAAAGCTAAATAATTTAATATGTTTTGGGAGCAAGTTAAGCAAAGGGCTTGAACAGGATCGCCAAGATCGGCTATGCCAGAATGAACCTTGTCTATGCCAGTCCCATAATTTTAATACTAACTACATTATTTAGAAACTGTAAATTTCAATAACAAAAACAACAGCTGTACATTTTGGTAGATATAGTGTAATTAACAGACAGTTGAAATTCTTATGGGTGCAAGCTGTGCTCCTCTTTTCGGCCATTTGTTCATTTATTCGTTGAAGTTGACTTCATACAGAAGTTTTTCAAGAAAAACAAAAAGACGGCAAGCACGATCCGATAATTTCACTTTCCGCTATATAGATGATGTCTTTTCACTAAATAATTCTACATTTTGCTGATCGTATCTATCACATTGAGATTGAAATAAAGGATACTACATTGTCTGTCCTTCTTCTATTTATGGTTTCTGGTTACCCCTTTGGTATATTCAATCTTTCTTAATTTAACGGATTTTTTTGTCATCTGTTTCGATTGATAATAATTCCGTTCTATTAACTTCCAGTGTTAGGTGTTTCCTTGAGAACATGACAGATTACTTAGTTTCTGATGTACATTTTACGTCTTTTTAGCTTTAATAATATTCTAGGATTATTATGTATCATGCACGGATATTTTTTTGTTCTGTAGTGTAGATTGTCTTTCCAAAAAAATTAAACAACGTTTGCCATAAAATATCATAATCGTATTAATTTGATGCATGCCAAACAAGTACTCTAAATCATCAAATCAAACACGTAGATGACAATTACAAAATTTTTGGAAAGTTTGAAGTTTGTCTTGACTATTGTCCTGTTTCTTAAACAGTCATATCAGGGGCGGATCCAGGATTTCAAGTTGGGGGGGGGGGGGCGCACTTAAAAAAATCGCGCCGAGCGAAGGGAAGCGCGAAAATTTTTGGGGTATTTCGTGTGAAAAATCACGATTTTACGCAAAAAAAAATCATATTTTTTCCAATTTTAGAAGGGGCGCGCCCCGGGTGCGCCCCCCACCCCCTTTGAATCCGCCCCTGCATATTATATTTGCTAACAAAATATCAAACGTTCAATATGTTTGAAATGATTACTCTTATTTCCAATTATCTATCAAGAAGTGTTGATAATGACAGTTTCACAAACTGTGTTTGGGAATCATTTCTTGATTAATTCTTAAATACTGAATTAGATCAAGGTACACTGTATTCGTAATGAAATTCCTTAAGCAAGATGGTATTATAACTATAACTTTATTGTATAAATTCATAATATTTGTGTCAATGGTTGACGTAAAAATTATATTAGGTTCTTTGACAAAAGAAAGAAAAAAAGAAAGAAAGCTAANGATGAATTTTATTTATTTTTTCCATCTTCACAGGAATTATCGTTTAAATGTTAGGAGAATTTGGTGATAATTCCTGCTGACTGTTGATAAGTCCTGCTCAGCTCACGCGGACTTTGATACGAGTTTTGTTTATGGAGCCAGCAGGTAGATATAGCCGGAGGGAAGGATGATAATGACAGTTTCACAAACTGTGTTTGGGAATCATTTCTTGATTAATTCTTAAATACTGAATTAGATCAAGGTACACTGTATTCGTAATGAAATTCATTAAGCAAGATGGTATTATAACTATAACTTTATTGTATAAATTCATAATATTTGTGTCAATGGTTGACGTAAAAATTATATTAGGTTCTTTGACAAAAGAAAGAAAGAAAGAAAGAAAGAATCACGTTGTTTAATCAACACTTCTGGTGTCTGGCCGAGTTATTATAGGCATACAATAATAATTATTGTTTTAAATTGACGTTAGTATGACTTCTGTAAAAGCTATATATAGTCTAAAACAGATAATCTTTGTACATTTTATTTTGAGATTCTTAAGAATTCAATATTAAAAATAATATATGCCTTTGTCAATATCGAAACTTGGGTGGGAGATGTGGGAGTAAGGCTCCTGGACTGGGTTGCTCAAAACACTGGTTAATTTTATCCATTGGTTAGGCTAACCAATGGATAAAATTGCTAACCAGTGGTACCGTATCCGGTGGACAAGTTTACGTTGCNTTGGGTGGGAGATGTGGGAGTAAGGCTCCTGGTGAATAATATTATAACAAAACAAACCAGATCGAATTATTATGATCCAGTGACCTTCAATAGTTGTTTTCTAATGCTTTCGGCGTCTTATAATTGTTAACGAAGAATACCCTGTTAGTTGTATCTTTCCACATTTACGCATTGTGTTGATTACCTACAGCACTTGTGTTGATTACCTACAGCACTTGTGTTGATTACCTACAGCACTTGTGTTGATTACCTACAGCACGTGTGTTGATTACCTACAGCTCTTGTGTTGATTACCTACAGCACTTGTGTTGATTACCTACAGCACTTGTGTTGATTACCTACAGCACTTGTGTTGATTACCTACAGCACTTGTGTTGATTACCTACAGCACTTGTGTTGATTACCTACAGCACGTTTGTTGATTACCTACAGCACTTGTGTTGATTACCTACAGCACCTGTGTTGATTACCTACAGCACTTGTGTTGATTACCTACAGCACTTGTGTTGATTACCTACAGCACTTGTGTTGATTACCTACAGCACTTGTGTTGATTACCTACAGCACTTGTGTTGATTACCTACAGCACTTGTGTCACGTACATCTGATTATGAGGGGGTTTTAGTACTTAACATTATGTTCAACAATGCTACAGCTACATCTTGGCGGTCTTAGTTTATAACAATTTTATTTGCTCATAGAGACAAAAAGGATAAGACACAAGTTTTACCAACTTATGAAGTTTTCTCCTTGGAATTACATAATAATATAACACATATATATATATGAAAAAGAGCATGCACATTAATGAAAGTATACCAGTAACAATTACACATGTAAAAAAGAACAGAAAAACAGTGTAAAAAAAGGAAAAAGAAGTTTGGTGTGGACACGATGATCATGCTGGGTATATTAATAACTTTATACAATGAGGAATCTTTTAAAAAAATCTAATAAACTTGTAAACTTCTTTAAAAATTAAACAGTTATATTCATAAGTTAGATTTTTGTTACCTGTAGTAAGTAGAGCAAGATCGATTTTCATTCTAAATCGATTTACACAAGTTAACAGATCCCTCCTAATATCGGTATATTTACTACATTAAAAGAAGAAATGAAACGCATCTTCTCGAGGAACACCACAAGCACAATTTGGACTAGATACTATATTTGATTTAAATAAATCGTTGTTCAAGAAAGAAGCTGAACATCGAAGTCGCGTTAATATCACATTTAACTTCCGTGGACCATACATGAAATGTTTAGGAACAATATTTATTTCATTTGCATTGTTTAGTAACGCACGTTTGAATTTTAATGGGGTGTCAAGGTTACGGACAGAGTTCTCAAGTTTATTCCATTCTCTAACAGAAGAAGGAATGAATGACGAATTCGTCGAAGAATGTCTACAAAAGGGGACTATTAGATCGCTGCCATTACGTAATGGGTAGATTGTTGTACTTTGAATAGTGAGGGGAATCAAATCATGCAGATATTGCGGTGCAAGACCGTTGTATATCTTATAAAACAATTGAAGTTTTCTTCTGTGACGCCTACTATATAA
>MJUT01044164.1:663282-673853 GCA_002080005.1 Gigantidas platifrons | reverse complement strand
ATTGGTTAGGCTAACCAATGGATAAAATTGCTAACCAGTGGTACCGTATCCGGTGGACAAGTTTACGTTGCTCAACCATTGGATAGTGCTGTGGCTAACTAACTAGTGGTTAAGTAGCTTAACCAGTGGATAGTATCCCATAATTCCATAGTATTCTTTGTAAAAAAAAAATGTCAGAAATCGTTTTCTCAACAAACAAAAAACAAAAAAAGACGGGTAGGTAAAAATTTCTCCTAGGCTGACTTGGTTTGCTTATGTGAGCTTGTGGAGAAAACAACCATAATTAGGTCAAAACAAACGAATGTTATAACAATTGCAGAGAAGGCAAAAGTGTGGAAAGAGATCACAGACTCTGTGTATGCAAGGGCGGGTGGACACAAAAAAGATCGGTAGAGCAAATCAAAGAAAAGTGGAGAAAAGTCTGTTCTACGGCAAAGTTGGAGGCTGAAGTAAATAGTAAGATCCTCAATCGGACAGTAGAAGGTCCAGCTTTGCCAGCGCCAAGTGAAGTGACAGAAAAAATCATAGAACTTCACACCGATGCACTCAAGACATATCAGAATAGGTAAGGGATAGTCTTTTACATTTTCTCTGTACTTTCCAATAAATTAATATGTCAGTCATGGATATACTATCAATTTTCATTCTTCATTATTAAAAAACACAGGTACTTTTATAAAACAAAATAATGAATGCATGTTGCATCCCTTTCTAGCCAACTATATACACCCGTTCAAAATTTGCAAGTACGGGATACAGTTTCACTACTTTAAGGATATTTGTTGATCCCTCTTTATTGGTTTTTGAAGTCTATATGTAGCTGCGGCTTGCCATTTCTTAGCATTATATTTAGACCAATAAAAAAAGTGCATAGTTAACAAGAACTATTATTTTAAGATATTTATTACTGTCGGTCCGTCTATATAGGGTACATGGTTTCAAAGAAAAAAATTTGAAGGCGTTTTTAAACGGATTTTGATTATTTTTTTAACCAGAAGGCGTGGCAATTTCTAGGCATAATCTTGTTTCGGCTAGTTTTCATTTTCTGGTGATTTACACTTTAATTTGTTTTAAAATCCAATTTACAATGTATTTTCTAATAAAAGTGGAATCCTAAAATAACATCACATTATTTAAACCACAAGAACACAAAAAGTGGAGTTGGTTGCCAGTTATCTTATACGTTAACATTCCTGTTAATTATATTTGAAGACCTATATATTTCATGGAATAGGTATCGAACGGAAAAAGGGGGTTAAATAACTTAAGATTACAAATTACCTGTGTGATCAAACACACCCTGTACATTTTTAGAATAGTACCCCTTCCTATTAACAAAGGCGTATTCGTAGTCTAAGGGAGGTGCCTGTATTTCTATCATGTGTGCAGTCAATTGCCCCAACAACGCCAGGAAAATGGACAATATCATAAAACCCTGTTTTAATTCTGTTCCTCTGAAAATCTGTAGAGGGCCAGGTGATATTTTGTCCATATATATCACACAGAGCATTAGAGACATCTCTTACTGCTCTCGAGACACTTGAAATATGATATCCCATTGTATCACCGATTACTCTCATCGGACTCCCTGGTGCAAGCTTTAATTGTATGTTTACCGGTATGGCATGAGACCCAAGAGTTGGTCTGCACAATTGTGGCTCTATAGATTGATTTGATTTGATTTTTTGGTGTTTAACGCCATTTTCAACAATATTTCAGCTATATCATGGTGACCAGTTTTAGTGGTGGAAGAAGGCAGAGTACCCGGAGAGAACCACCGACCACGGGCAAGTAACTGGTAAACTTTATTACTTGCAGCTGCGAGTCAAGTGCATCCTTTTTGTAATTTACAAAGCAGGCGCGAACTCACGCTGTATTGGTGATAGGTTTGTATGAGTTGTTAGGTATTCTAACTACCTAATTCATGGAGCCACCCGGGCCCTGTGTCTCTATAATCTAAATCTATCCCGGAATTCTCTATTATCAAAATCCAACTCAATATGCCGATACACTCTTTCTTTTTGCTCTCGTCTTGCCATATTTAACCAATGGTTAAATATTTATCCGGCCAAATTTGAGGGGTTAACTTTATCCACTGGATAAGGCATTTTATCCAGTGGATAAAATTTGAGCAACAAAAATTAACCGGTGGTTAGATTTATCCATTGGATAACTAGATTTAACCAGTGGATAACACTAACCAACGTTTTGAGCAACCCAGCCCTGGTGAATAATATTATAACAAAACAAACCAGATCGAATTATTATGATCCAGTGACCTTCAATAGTTGTTTTCTAATGCTTTCGGTGTCTTATAATTGTTAACGAAGAATACCCTGTTAGTTGTATCTTTCCACATTTACACATTGTGTTGATTACCTACAGCACTTGTGTCACGTACATCTGATTATGAGGGGGTTTTAGTACTTAACGTCATATTCAACAATGCTACAGCTATATCTTGGCGGTCTTAGTTTATAACAATTTTATTTGCTCATAGAGACAAAAAGGATAAGACACAAGTTTTACCAACTTATGAAGTCTTCTCCTTGGAATTACATAATAATATAACATATATACATATGAAAAAGAGCATGCACATTAATGAAAGTATACCAGTAACAATTACACATGTAAAAGAGAACAGAAAAACAGTGAAAAAAAAGGGAAAAAGAAGTTTGGTGTGGACACGATGATCATGCTGGGTATATTAATAACTTTATACAATGAGGAATCTTTTAGATCTTCTAATAAACTTGTAAACTTCTTTAAAAATTAAACAGTTATATTCATAAGTTAGATTTTTGTTACCTGTAGTAAGTAGAGCAAGATCGATTTTCATTCTAAATCGATTTACACAAGTTAACAGATCCCTCCTAATATCGGTGTATTTACTACATTAAAAGAAGAAATGAAACGCATCTTCTCTAGGAACACCACAAGCACAATTTGGACTAGATACTATATTTGATTTAAATAAATCGTTGTTCAAGAAAGAAGCTGAACATCGAAGTCGCGTTAATATCACATTTAACTTCCGTGGACCATACATGAAATGTTTAGGAACAATATTTATTTCATTTGCATTGTTTAGTAACGCACGTTTGAATTTTAATGGGGTGTCAAGGTTACGGACAGAGTTCTCAAGTTTATTCCATTCTCTAACAGAAGAAGGAATGAATGACGAATTCGTCGAAGAATGTCTACAAAAGGGGACTATTAGATCGCTGCCATTACGTAATGGGTAGATTGTTGTACTTTGAATAGTGAGGGGAATCAAATCATGCAGATATTGCGGTGCAAGACCGTTGTATATCTTATAAAACAATTGAAGTTTTCTTCTGTGACGCCTACTATATAATGTTTCCCAGCCAGTTTCGAAATATAAAGAATCAGTCCTTCGTAAATATGGGCAATCCAGTTACAATTCTGGCAGCTTCTAACTGTAATTTTTCTAATTTGTTTGAATGGCACGTACCACAATTGTCCCAAACTTCACACGCGTATTCAAAGATGGGACGAATATAAACCAAATACATTTTTTCTAAGTTTTGTCTATTCATTTTAAATTTTAATTTTCTTAATACATGTACTCCTAAATGTTTACTTATAGTTTTAGCAATATTTTCTACGTGCTCGCTCCACTTCGCGTCATGAGATAATGTTACACCTAAATGCTTATGACTGGAGGTATTAGATATTAATTTACCATTGAATGAGAAATTTAAATTATTGGGTATTTCCACATTTGAACAGATCATAATTTCAGTTTTGTCTGGATTAAATGACATGAGCCATTGTTCTATAATGACTATAATCAGATATACATGAAAGATATACAAACTAAATACTATATACATTAAATACCTTTTGGAAACATTTATTTATTTTTTATTTTGCATATATTTATTTTTACTTTCATTAAAAATTTCGAAGTGTGTTATTAAAATGTACAATTGTGAAGTGTTTTGCAGAATTCTAATTGAAATGCATTGGGGAGTATATTGCTAGTTTGCATATGAGCAGATTAAGTTTACTGTATATATTGCAGGATCTATGTACCTTTTTATATTGTTGAAGATGTTGATTAATATCATGTTTTGCCGACATATATTCTTATTTTCCGTTGAAACTCTCTAAATCTTAGGATGAGGTAGGGATGAGAGGGGGTAAAATCTATTGTACGATGTTGTATTTATTTGACGACCTATGATTGGATAAAATCATTCCTAAAAATAACGATAGAAAGGAGAGCCATATATGGAAATCTAGAGAATAAGATTAATACGCTTCACCTGGCCAGGAGAAAATTCCATTCATAAAAATAACGATGCAGACGCAAAATTACAGAAGGTCAGTGGGAGGTGCTTAATTTTGTCTAGTGACCATTACGTATTAGCCTTAGAATTTCCAAGAAAGTCCGTCAAACATAGTTCGTGGAAAAAACTTAGTTACTGTTTCAAGTTGTAGATCAGCAACATAGTACAAAAATGTTCTAAGCTCCCGTGACCGACTATGATTATTTGGACGGTCAGTAAATAGTTGAAGGGTTCGCCCTAAGGCGGTCACCCTTCAACAATTTAATAACGATAGACGCTCCGTAAAATCTATTGGCAGTCGTTATTTTGTGTTAAAATTAAATCAAACTGACCACATCTTCCGGAGTATCAAACCGACCAAATAATAACAAATTATTGGTCAATTTTGTTATGGCAAGAACAAATATATCTATTTAAGTACTAGTATGCAAGACGCGTTTCTGGGGGAAACCTTCATCAGGCACTCTCAAAGTCAAAAGATTGGCAAGCCAGATAAGTCTAAAAACCAGGGAGCAATAAAACCAAAGGGCCTAAACATGAGAGCCAATCAGCGAATGTCACCTATTATAAATTATGAACTTATTTTTCACTTGTTGTTAGTACCTTCCAGTATTTTTAAAACAAATAATCAGTTTATTAATTTTTATGTTGTTCCAATTTTTAATATGTTGCTTTATGTATCTAGATATATGAAAGAAAAGTTTGAAGATACCTAATGGGCAATCAGAAGCTTTAAATCGAAGAACAGACATTACAATGACAAACAGATAAACGTACAAACAATGATCTGCAAAACATTACAGAGAAAACTAAACAATTCGGGGGTGTCAGCTTTATTTATGTTTACTACAGGAATATTTGTTCTCAAAATGCCATTAAATATCTATTATTTAAAAGATCATTTCGTCTTTTTTTTTAATCTATTAGCAGCTATTTGATCAGTATCACTTTTCTGGGTTTTACTAGAAATTTACATCATATTTTATTATGTTAATTTCCAACTTTGTAATTGACATGTAAAGTAATGGTGAAATATATCCTTTGAAATATCGAGTTCTTGCAAGCACCTTCCTTCCATAATCAACATTTTTTAAAACGGCATCAAGGAATTGGGACATGATTTGAATTTGTTTATTGTTTATTTGATATTTTTGCATTAAATACGCCAATTTGTCATTGTGTAATAAGTTGGGAGAAATCCCACATAATCTTTATAACATGTAAACATGATCCTCAAGCTTTACAATTATTTCATTATTACGTCAACGAACAATTCTTTAGTAAAAATTTGTATGGTTTTGCTTCATTCTGGTGAAATATCATAATTGGTAATATTATATTGTGTTGCAACCCTAATGCATCGCACATCTGCAGAAACCACAGCAAATATTGGTGTCATAGCATTGAAAAGAAATGTCAAAGAAGTGTTATTGAAATAATTAGAAGAAATAAAAAGGTAGATATCTAATTTAATGCACACGACACGTGCTGTAATCATAGATTAATACATGGCCTTTTTCATATTGCCCTTGTTATCAGCACGAGACCTTGATATCGGCACCGAGGGCTTTAGCATATTAAGTGATTAACGATGTTTTTTAAATTGGGGAGGGGATTTTTCTCAGTCATCTCTCATCGAAGGGCGAAGCCCTGAGATGAGAGATGACTGAGAAACGTCCTCGAGTTTTAAAAAGCATCGTTAATTATTTTATCGCTATTTTGTATTTATAATGAAATAATTTTTGTTGAGATACTGACATTTTTTTAAACACAATTACTATTTTATATCGTTAAACACTTATTTTCAAGATTTTTAAGTATTAGAAAACAGCGGTAATAGTACGTGCGTCCTTGACAACGCTTAGTTACTGGCGATAATTTTCCATCTCACTCTACTAGCGTGAGATGGGAAATTCTCAGATAGCAAGATCAAAGGAAAACACCGCAAAATAGCGATAATATGGTATATTATATCGAATATTTTGCATCAGACACCAAGTAATAGAATACATACGGCTTTGCGACATTTCGCTGGACGCCATGTTTGTTGTCTGTTGAATCAAGGGAAGTAACTATCCTTGGGATTTCCTCGCGAGCGGCGAACCTTACTATGATACCTTACGATTACATGTTTGCGGTTGACCCAAACGAATGGATAAATATCACGTGACTGTTTTATCAAATCAGTTTCATGATATTTATATGAGTATATAATTTAATTTGATTTGAATACTGCAATCTAATTGGCTAATCCGCCTGGAGAAAATTTTGGCTATACTAGATAACCTGGGTTGGTATTGTGACGTCACCAACGTGTTCATCCGCCAACGACAATTTCAAATAGTCACATGAAATAATCGTAAATAAAATCGAGGAATCAT
The DNA here is from genome assembly GCA_002080005.1 of Gigantidas platifrons. NCBI lineage: Eukaryota > Metazoa > Mollusca > Bivalvia > Mytilida > Modiolidae > Gigantidas > Gigantidas platifrons. The sequence goes on along the minus strand of MJUT01044164.1, from coordinate 667,153 downwards.
TAAATTTTGTTTTGAATATTAAATTATAAGGAATATTTGAAATTGTTGAACAGGTTATATATAACCTGGTTTGGGTCAGTTTACGCTTTTCATAAACCGCTTCGCGGTTTATTAAGCGTAAATTGACCCAACCCAGGTTATATCGTATACCTGTTCAACAATTTCAAATATTCCTTAAATAATATAAGCAAAGGATCTAAACAGGGCAGCCAAAATCGACTAAGGTCACCTATAACTGAAAAGGCAGAACCTTCATTTTATTAATAATGATCTTATTTATAATATGAATGCTATAATTGCTTTTGTTCCATTGCTATGATCATATTCATAATCTCCTTCAATGATGCAATATATCCATCAAAAGTATTTTAAAGAGAGACAGGCCAAGAATGGCGAGCTTTTTAGAGTTAAATTGCTCTAACATTCTATTTGTGGATATAACGTATCTGATTACCTGATAAAAACTGGAACAGTTCAATTTTATCAGCATGTTGTCGTCTTCATTGGATGATACAAGTGCCTGATTAATACCAATAAATCTGGTATATATCCACCCTGGTTTACAGTTAGATGGTTCGGATTATATGTTACGAGTTCGCATGGCCATGAGAAGGATTCGAACTCACAACTTTTGTGATAATAATCACTGACCTGCACAGGTAGTTGTCAATTCAACTACAATACGATCACGATTACGACTACCCTACTTTTTAATTACAACATTCGGACCATATATAGATGGGGGTTTTTTTCGCAGAAATTCAGAGAGCAAAATTTAATGGAATGGATTTTACGTTTGCCTCTTGTCCAATCCATATATCCAAATTTGGTAAATACAATGACAAATTACTATTTGGCATAAGCTATTTATATAATCACCCTAAAGGGATATTAAAGCTCATTTTGGTAATTTTTGTATCTCATGATACCTTGCAATTGGTTAAATAAATGATATTTATGAAACATTAACCCGGTTTTTATCAATGAAACTTTGTAAAAGTGATATAATTCGTTGATAATTCTGTCATATCTTGCGGTCTTTGCCTTGAATTGAATTTTTGCTTCCTGGACAAAAATTCATTTCGATCCTTTTAAGTCATATTTTAACGATATTAGGGATTATATGGGCGTGCAAAGTATTTTTTGATTGTTTTTACAATTAAATTGAAAAGAAACAACCTTTGTCACGAGTTGAAAAAAATATGTTAAAACGAGCTTTAATATCGCTTAAATGGAGTCACCTAATAATGATATTCAACTTCAATGCAATTAAACAGAATCTTAGAAGTCTTATATAATTATGCAAATTATGCTATTGGTCCCTAATAGGGTTTGCACCATGATTTTCAAACATTTGATGTCTTTAATATTGTATTCGAGAAATATTAAAATGTCTTAGTCAATAGATGCATGTTTATCAAATATTTCCTTTATTTAGAAAAATAAGTGTTTGTTGTTTATCTGCCTTTTTCTCACGCTTGTCTTAATGGCTTCTAAAACCTCTTGATAATGTTAATCGTAATAAAGCAGTTCCACCTACCTCCCATGTGGAATACATCGATGCAACATTATATATAATGAAAGGAAAACTGCTATATACTTGGACAAATTGCGTTTTTTAACGTAGACCAACTTCTGTATGTAGATAAAATGAATTTGTATTTCCTGGATAAAGGGTTGCTGTTAGCCAGAGAGCTACTGAACTAGGGATTCTCAGTTGTTTAGTTCAAGCCATCATTTCGAAAGTTTTATGGTCGCCAAAATCACTTGGTTTGCCGTTAAGGAGTATTTCATCATTGACCACATATATGTTCCGTTTATCGTACTCACAATCCGACCAATTGCCTGTTCGAGACTTATCATCGGGTGTGTAAAAAGAGTAACACCCCATTGAGTGTCACTAGTAGAGAAGGAACTACTTACCTTTCCGGAGCACCTGAGTTTCACCCCTCCGTCTGTAGTGGGTTAGTGTTAGTCGTAAGCTTTCTGTTTACCCTCTTGTCCTTTTCTTTTGACCATTATGAAATATGCTCCTTTTCGATTTACGGCTTCTGATTACCTGTTTGGTATCTTCTTCTGATTACCTGTTTGGTATCTTCTTCTGATTACCTGTTTGGTATCTTCACTCCTTTCTTTGTTCTAATTGGTAGATATATAAATGTATACCGTGTCGTGACATCTGCTCGGTCATGCAATAAAGTCGGTTACTTGTTTTGATTTACAATTCTCGCGCAGCACGAGGCCAATGACGTCATTCTGTATATCTATAACGTAACGCCGAAGCAGTTTTTTTTTAAACTTGAAGAATATAAAATGCGATTAAAACAGTTAAGATTGAATTGAACAAATTCCATGCAAGTAAAAAAAGCTCCTTTTTACAAATGTCCTTTTGACCTGGTCATTCTGCCTCTGAAATCTATTTTAAGCTAAGGTATTCCCCAAGCATTTTTACTTTTCCGGTTTGTTGACATAATAATCGTCAGTACAGTTCATGACCGTTTCTGGAATGTAGGCCAAGCAAATTGTATTTTAAAATACTTTGAAAATATTATGATCATTCAGATTCTACCATTTTTTAGATAATGGCTGATTTTTCCGGGAATATATATATACTTTTAAATGTGTTTAAAATAAATTGAAATCAGTCATTAATTGTTTTATAAAAATATGGCAGAATGTAGTCAGTCTAATAGATTGTATTGACAAAAGCAACAACGCCAAATTCACTGGATTAAATACTTTATTATATGGGTAAGCAAGTTTAATATTTGCATCAAATAATTAATTTTTAATACTAAATTACTTCAATTTCAAACTATTTAAAAAAAACATTTTTTGAAATTTTTCAGACAAAACAATTACACTGAAAAGGCTAAGATCCTGTACTTTCTTAATTTGGTTTACTTTTTAAGTTTGGTTTGCCTATAACAAAATCATGTGCTTTATTGACCTTTGACCGGCCTTATGTGACGTAATAGGACGCCATTTGGAAAAAGGGTAGTAAACAAATATGGGTCAGTGTGTTATCATTATCGATCTTTTTTCCATGGAACTTTACGCATGTGAGCAAGAATAGACGAGGAACATAATTAAAAAGAAAAAAAAAATACTTTTCAAACATTAAAATAATAATCAAACATTATCCAATGACTGACCAACTTATTGTCACACGGGGATATGTGTAGTTCCGAATCCAATATTAAACTAACGTCTTTCAGCAATGTTCAATGAATTAAAACATATTTTTAGATATCAAATGATTTCCAAAATGTCTATATGCGATATTACATTTTACACAATATGCTTGCATATGCACGTATTTTACATGTTAACTCAAGATTAAGACTCACAGCATAAGGTTTGAAAAGGATATATTGGAATCCAAGTTGAATCTGGTTATATACCATGTTTACAAAAGACTGCTCGGACGCGCTAGTGTGGGTCACGGGTCACTGTGAGTAGCATGTGTAGTCACGTGAACAGATACGGTGTTGAAAAAACTGTCGATACTCATAAAATATTGATAAATGCAATAAAAGTTTATGTTTGTCTTCAAGAAATATGATAGACAAAACCATGTGTGAAGTTTTATGACGAAATATCTCCGATTTCTATGTAAATTTACGAGTTAAAATGGAGAATTACTCACAGGTTCTCATCAAAATATTGTTGATTTAAGAGAAAAATTCCTACCGAGATATTTTAGTGTAATTCCTACTTATAGAAAAATGGATGGTCTTTTTTCATTATGTAATGTAGCTCTCTATAAGCGACTTTCTGTATTTATAAAAAAAATTGCTAATATGTTTTGAAATGTGAATGTGTATTAATTTTCATTTTACTTGCATGTATTTTATTGATACCGTTTATT
>MJUT01044164.1:643177-659659 GCA_002080005.1 Gigantidas platifrons | reverse complement strand
CCCCCTCCCCACCCCCTTTACAAACAACTAGAGGTCATTCTATCTTCTGAATATTTAGTTATAGTAGATATATATTTCTTTTTACTTATTTCTGATCTCCAGTGAATTTTACTTTCTTTGGGTGTTTATGAATAGTAGATATTAATCTGAATAAGTATCAATTGTGATTATGCTTAGAGTAAATTCTACAACATGCATATATACCTTCTTAGCTAGTAGTCAATTAACTTTGAGTATTTACTGACCATGTTATTGTACTTTTGTCTTAAGTGGTCGTTGTTTCTGTGATCAATGTTTGTGGTTTGTTGAGTCGGAGGGATATGTGAAAATGTTTATATTGTTTATTTTGTGTTCTGTCGCTGCCAATCTGGTTGTTGGCACTACATTAGATTATTACTATCACTTGGTCTATCTGCTGGTGGGCTATTAGTCCACGAGGGTATCCTCTCCCAGTAGCTAGTATTTTGGTACGGTGGACTATTAGTCCACGAGGGTATCCCTTCCCAGTAGTTAGTATTTTGGGACGGTGGACTATTAGTCCACGAGGATATCCCCTCCCAGTAGTTGGTATTTTGGTACGGTGGACTATTAGTCCACGAGGGTATCCCCTCCCAGTAGTTAGTATTTTGGTACGGTGGACTGTTAGTCCACGAGGGTATCCCCTCCCAGTAGTTGGTATTTTGGTACGGTGGACTATTAGACTAGACCACGAGGGTATCCCCTCCCAGTAGTTAGTATTTTGGTACGGTGGACTATTAGTCCACGAGGGTATCCCCTCCCAGTAGTTAGTATTTTGGTACGGTGATGGTTTATTTGATAGACCCATTGTTAAGATATTTACTGCCTGAAAAATGTAACCATTATTAAAACTAAGGGTCTTCTCCCTCATACATAAATGCCCTTAAACGTATTTAACTATCATTTTATACCCGTTCACTTTATGTTGCTCACAGATTTTTTTTTCTTCTTCTACTTCTTCTTCTTCTTCTTCTTCTTCTTCTTCTTCTTTCTTTCTTTTGGTTTTCCAATCTCTTGATTTTAATCGTACCTGAAACACGTTGTGTCCAATAAATTAGTGGTGCCCGGGTGGCTCAATGAGATAGGTCGCTGGATCTAACAGCTTATACAAGTCTATCACCAATGCGGCGTGGGTTCCCGCCCAGCTTTGTAAATTACAAAAAGGTGCACTCCACTCGCAGCCGCAAGTGATAAGGTTTACCAGTTGCTTGCCCAGGGTCGGTGGTTCTCTTCGGGTACTCCGGCTTCCTCCACCACTAAAACTGGTCGCCATGATATAGGTGAAATATTGCTGAAAGTGGCGTTAAACACCAACATTCAAATTCAAATTCCAATAAATTAGATATCCACGTTTTCATTTTCTCGATATCAGGACAGACGAATTGGAATCATGTTCTCGATATCAGGACAGGAGAATTGGAATCATTTTCTCGATATCAGGACAGGAGAATTGGAATCAATAAATCAACACTATTGTTTATAAAAATAACTTGGCAGTTCGTACGTTTTAGACATTCGCCATTTAACTGTTCATATTATCAATATTCTCCAAACTTTTGCTTTACATACTGTATACGTTGTTTATGTCGTTGTCTTTGTAAATAATAATGTACTTTTACAAGGTACATATCAGGTGGAAAGTCAATAATGAATTTATATAGTCGTAATTCAAATTCAAGTTTATTAATTCCTTAAATGAGGTTAACAGTTATGCATTTATTTTATTGGTTTTTTTACATTTCTACGAGATGGAATTATGTGTATTTAAATACAACAACAGGAAATATCAGACTCAAATATGAATATTACTCCGAACGGTTATACATTTATGATTCTTTGAAATAATTTATGAGCCGTTTACTTATCTACCAATTGGAATAATGTATATTTCATTGCAGCAACGGTAAAATGTTTGCCTCAAATATTAATATTGCCCTACATAAACTTTTCATACACTAAAATTTTTGAAAACTACCTCACTGACAAGTTAGCTTAATTTTTTTTTTTTTGCTTGATCAAAGACTTCAATATTATTTGGCGTCTCAGTCTTTTTTGTCTGTGATCGTGCCTGATGAAGCGGTTTATTATATATTTGAAATTTACAGTTCCTAAATAATGCAATTATTGTTAAAACTAATGCTCTCCTTCCCCAGAGACATAGGCTATATTGTTATATTAGCCTGTTTTTGCTATCATGTTTAATGCTCTTTGTTTTTCTTGCTCACAAAAGTCTTATAAATCATTTGACCTTCCAATCTTTCGACTATGAGCCTATCTGATGAAGGTTATTACAGTAACGTATCTGATGAAGGTTATTACAGTAACGTATCTGATGAAGGTTATTACAGTAATGTATCTGTCCTAAATGAATTTTACCTTTTACCTTTTATCTGATGAAGGTTATTACAGTAACGTATCTGATGAAGGTTACTTTCCAGATACATGTCGTGTGCACTAAACTAGATACCTACGTTATTGTAGTACCCTTCATATACTTACAAGCCATTAACGCTATCAAATCAAGATTAGCAATTAGACTATGTGTTATACGTTTTAAGTTTAAATATCTTTATATGAAGAAAACAGAATATCCAATTGCAAATCACAATAAATTATGAGTAAAGGAACTACCCAGATACTAAATACAACAATACAAGTTGGCGTAGGGTGTTTAACGTCACTTTTAACAATATTCCAGTAATATCGTGGCGGTACAACAATACAAACGATACACAAATTAAAAGGAATCATGGTTATGGTGTTTAGCGCAGCACAAAACACCCAGACACAAAAACCCCAGACAATCCAATGGTCTTATAGCTTCCTTTTATACATTACATGGTATTTAAAAATGTCCTCTAATATTTTTGGTGTGCTTAGTCAACACCGATACGTATTACATCTATATACAATGGTTTTCATAAAAGTATGCCTGCTACATTTAACATGTAAGAATATTAAGGTGAGACACGAGACAAGATAATTCACCTAAAACACAGCTTAATGTCATATAGTAAGGAATATGGCTATTGTTACTTTTACTCACATCACCATACATCCATATCAACCAACGCTCAGTGAGTAAAACAGTTTTGCTAAATAATAACAGCAATAAACCTAATGTATTAATGCAAAAATATCGATACACAAACGATTGGCGGGGTTTTTTGCTTGGTTTCTCCATTTTTATTTCTTTATTATTAATATTTTATTTTATTTTATTTTTTGTTTTTTGTTTGTTTGTTTTTTTGTTTTTTGTTTTTGTTTTATTGTTGTTTTTTTTCTGTTGTTTGTTTTTGTTTTTTGTATGTTTGGTTTTGCTCTTATTTATTTTCTTTTGGTCAGTTGTATTATAAACATACGTCATGAATTAATGCATATACAGTATAAGTTACAAGATACTATGCAAAATAATTAAGGTTTAATAAAAGGATCTCCGAATTAAGAGTGCTAATTTCTATTAATCCGTTTCTATATAAGGATGTGGAAAATAAGCAAGTATTGTATTTCTATAGGTGTAAAAACAAAACATCATGTATTGGTGATTAATAACGAGTACGTAGATGTTGGAAGGTGGAAAGAATGGTACAAACATATTAAAACCACCAGTGGGTGGGGACTCGTTGCCACAAAGGAGAACGATTTGTACTGCCATAATGATATATTTTATGACGAAAATAGAGTGCAGCATCAATGAATGCATACATACGATTCCATATATTGTTAAAACGGGGATGATGCAGTAAATAATGAGTAGTAATTTCTATTTCGTCGTATAAATAGTTAGGGATGCAATATTTTTACAATATAAATGATGATTTAAAGTGCTTCTGTACATACGTAATCTAAACTGTAAATTTTGACCAAGATGACTTTAAACAAAGAAGTACAATTACTTACTAACAATTTTGGAAATTTTTTATTTAATTTTCAATTTTTTATTATTTCTTTATTTATTAATGTATTGTTTAGAAACAATTAGAGATACATTGATTAATACTTTCTAATAAATTATTCCAAGATCACTAAGCAGACAGAAAAAAGAAGTTAGAATTACTTTGAGTTGTATATATATTCAAAATGCCAGAATATTCTAGGGAGTAAAATACGTCATCCTGTTTAGCAAACAATTCACCACGAATTGGTTCTTTCAAAGTTTTGTAAATCTACTTATAGCAGTTAATCTTAAAATATATTTCAAAGAAGAAAAAAAAACGTTTTTTTTTCATTGTATAATGAGAAATAATAAAATGTACATGCAATATAACTTGTGAAGGAACAAATTAGACCAGTAGAAAGGTATTAATATATTTCAAAGAAGAAAAAAAACGTTTTTTTCATTGTATAATGAGAAATAATCAAATGTACATGCAATATAACTTGTGAAGGAACAAATTAGACCAGTAGGAAGGTATTGAACACTTTTCATTCAAGTATCCCAATTATTATACATAGCGTTAGAAAATTAATATCCCCCAAATGTCTGTTTTACGCAACAGGAATTAGCATCATTGAAATTTTATGCAGTAAACATTATATTAGTATTCACATACGAAATGTATTATTCAGCACTTCAGTGCTTTGTAATTCCATTTTGATATTAATGGTCTATAAGGTTTTAGGGAATAAATTCAATTTATACATTGTAAGCATTTAAAAAAGAAATTAGCAGTAGAAGCTCGTTTGTATATGTAACATAGTATTAGAATGGGAGCCTTTATTTCAATTATTCTTTTTCGTGTAGACATTCCCCCAAAGACAGTAAAGGTAAATATTACGACCTGTGTAAAATAGCATGCAATTATTTCGTCCCCATTGGAACTCTCTGCTATAAATTATAAGAACTCTGAGAGAATATTAAAAAGTTAGATATCAAGTAAGTATTGTCAGAAGGTTAATTGTCTTCAACTCCAATTCCATGTATTTTACTACTCAACCCTCAATTTTACACTTTGGGATTTTTATTTTGCTTAGTGTGAAATAAATTTACAAGATTGTATCAGCTTTCTGCTCATTCATTTCTCTCGCGTTATTATTAGTCCGCGAGGGTATTGTTCGCCCGGAAGTCAGTGACATGGCTTATCAGTTATATTTATATTTGAAAATAACAGCCCCTAAATAATCTAATTGATTAAGACTAAGGCCAATTTTTCTCGGGTATAGATCGCATAAGTGTGTCAGTGACTTGCGACAGGTATGTAATCTTCTCCACCAATAAAACCGACTACCACGAGATAACTGAAATGTTGTTGAAAGTGGCGTTTGACACCATAGCCCTTTAATTGTTTCACTATATAATTTGAAATAATAAAATGCTTAATTTTCGACTATAATATAAAAAAAAGTATATTTAGATAACTATATGAAAAGAAACGGATGACATTCTCAAACATTATATGAACCAATGAATATTACACACATAGATGCCTTTTCAAAATACTACTTTGATTGCCTTAAAGGAAAAGGTTCCGCAAAATATAATAGACAACAGCTATATATCAATGCAAACTAGATGTATTCAATAATTCATGGAATATTTCGTGTATAAGAAATACAAGAATATGAATCATTATCAAAACCATTCCAAAATGCAAATAAAATTCACAAATAAAAATGTCTGTGCAAAGTTTTAGTTATCAATCAAAATATCTCTCCAAAATACATCTACCAATCAGAATACCGACACGATATAACTTAAATATTGTTGAAAGCGGCATTGAACACTATAAACCTAAATCAAATCAATCAGAATCATATACTGATATAATAATAGCATGTAAATGCAAAATAAGAAAATAGTCGCCTACGTAACTACTTGAACCATTTGTAAAAGATTATTGATAGAATTGTATAAAAAATATACTTTATTATGTACTTACTATATACAAATGTAAAAACTTGTGTAAGTGAAATAAATAAACAATAGTCCATATAGCAGTGGTGCATGACAATTATTTGATTCTATCAAAGGATATTGCGCAAGTACTTTTATTCGTTGGAACCGTTTTTCGGGGTTTCTACAAAATGCATTCATCAACGGGTTCTTTAATTCGTGGGTTCAAATACTACAGGCAATGAGAAAATTGTATTTTGTTAGATTTTTATTTTCGTGGTTTAAGTAGACCACGAAATCAGCGAAAATTAGAGCCCCGTGCTTAAGAATAATTTACAGTATATGGGTTATATGACGTTACCTTTTGGGCTTTAACCTGATTTTTCTTTCATGATCACTTACACTTGCACCCTTTCGTGTTTTACTTTAGCTTCATTTCTTTCATCAGTTGGCCTGTTGTTTGTGTGACACATACAATGAAATATCAGTACATGTCTACTACATAATAGGGTAATATACTTTGGAAATAAGAAGAAAAATGTGCCTCACCGTCGGAACATTTTTCAAAATCGAACAACTAAAACATTTCTATTAGTGAAATGACATAAAAATGCCAATGATCTCCACGTGTCGGTAACACTCACAGTCCTCGCATATAACTGGGCGAGTGCGTGCGCAGCGTTTTTGTACAGAATGATGAGTCATCAACTTGAACTTTATACATAGCATATGTATTCTTCGTGGCGTAAAATTTTGTCATATGTATAATTATAGTTTTATTTTAAGAAAGCTGATGGTCATAACTATCACTTAAATGTTAGACAGTACACAAGGTTATCGGAAGACATCTCTACAATATTATCGTAAAAAAAAGCCCCAACAAAATGGAAAAACAACAAAAAAAACGTGCCTTTGTATTAATATGATGTGTGAGAGTGAATTTTAAGGTCTTCAAGTTCCAATGGTCTGTTTACGTCAAATAGTATATCTTGTATTTTATTCATTGTTTTATATTTCTATTGATCATAAAAAGTTTTAAAAACTTAACAATTGCACATTTTCCTTCAAATATATTTTTTTTACCAAAAGCACAGTATTGGTAAGTATTTTTACTTGCTTAATATGACAATGAATGATGTTGAATGACATATTCTGTATGAAATTGCAGATAACAATATCATATAATTGCTGGCATAAATAGAAAATTCTAACATGACCTCCTTCTTTCGCTTTGTTAACAAACGAGTCAGTTATTCATTCGGTATTATCTTATTAGCACATGCACCAGTTAATGTGACCGACTTTTCCATTGGTAGCATAAATTGTAACCCGAATAATGCCGATAGAGGGCGCAGTATTATTCGAGTTACATAAATTCTTTTTCTTCTTCCCGTCAGGAGAATACTATATATTGAGTGTTTACTCTCCGCGCATGTCCCTGCTGTACAGTTAAAAGCAAACCGTATATACAGTAAAAAATGGAATGAAATTATTTACATCTGGGATAGCACTGGTAAGGTGATGGACCCTAACCCTGCCTGGAACTGGTCAATGGTGTTGACTTGACGTAGAGTTGGTGGTATGGTGTTCCAGGTGATGATGGTACATGGGGAGAAAGAATATCGATATACATCAGCATTTGTATACAGTGTTCTGTAGGCTGCATTACCTCTGGTTCTGTTGTCTGATGGTGTGAGAATGTGTTCCGCATGAACATCAACTAAGTTGTTAACTATTTTGTACATTAATGATGTTCTTGCTTTGGCTCTTCGTTGTTCTAGTGACTCCCATTGTAACCTGGAGATCATTGATGTTTTTACTCCAGGTTCTCTATAATAAAAGTTGTTATATACAAATCTTGCAGCTCTCCTTTGTATTGCCTCTAGTTGGTGTATGTTGTTCCAGGTATAAGGGTCCCATACTGAGCTTGCATAATCAATAGATGGTCGTACCAAAGTTTTGTATGCTGCTGCTTTCACTTCTTTTGGGCAGGACTGTATATTGCCCTTTAGGAAACCGATGGTGCGGTTGGCTTTTGCTGATATGTTGTTAATGTGGCTGGTCCAACTTAAGTCTGAGAGTAGTTGAATTCAGCTGTTTTCCTCTTTTTGGTTAATTGGATGGTGAAACATTTATCTGCATTGAACTGCGTCTGCCATTTTTCTCCCATATTTCTAGTTGTTGTAGGTCGTTTTGTAATTGATGCTGGTCATTGTTGTTGTTAATCACACTATAGAGGAGACAATCATAGCGAATAGTCGTGCATTTGATGTGACATATTCGGGCAAGTCATTGATGAATATGAGGAACAACAGTGGTCCGAGTACGGTGTCCTGGGGTACCCCATAGTCTACATCACAGGTGGAAGAGTGTGTGCCGTCTAGTAGCAACTGTTGAGTACGTCCTATAAGGAAGTCTTGTATCCATTTCAGTGTTGTACCACGAATGCCATAGTGGTCAAGTTTCATTAGTAGTCGTCTATGTGGCACCTTGTCAGAGGCTTTCGAAAAGTCAAGGAGGGTGGCATCTATCTGTTTTCCACTAGACATGTTCTTTGCTAGCTCTTGTACAGTTGTTATGAGTTGGGTTTCACAAGATCGACGGGCTCTAAATCCATGTTGGTTGTCCGATAATAAGCTGTTTTGTGAAAGATGGTTCATGATGTTACTGTGGATAATATGCTCAAGAATTTTACTGAAGATGGCTGTAAGTGAAACCGGGCTGTAATTTGCTGATTTAGACTTGTCACCTTTTTTGAAAATAGGAACGATGTTAGCTTTCCTCCAATCCCTGGGGACAGTCCCCTCGTCAAGTGATGTCTGGAATATCCTTGTAATAGCTGGCGTGATGACACTGGCTAAGCTATTTAGTAATATTGGCGAGAAGGTGTCCGGTCCAGCTGCTTTGTGAACTTTCAAGTTCTGTATTGGTTTTAAGACGCCTTTTTCCATAACTCTGATTTCTGGAAGTTTTGGGATGGTATTTCTCCCGACGTCAGGTAAATTGGTTAGGTCTTCCTGTCTATATGCTGATTTGAACTGTGCATTAAGTATTTCCGCTTTGTTGTTACTAGCTCTATGCAACATTCCATCATTTCCCCTCAGAGGAGCAACACCAGAATTTTCTTGTTTCTTTGCCTTTATGAAGGACCAAAATCTCTTGGGGTTTCCTGTTTGATCTGGACTAATAATGTCATGTATATTATATGCTTTCCTAGCAGCTTTTTGTGCTTCAGCTTTGAGTTTTCAGAACCGATCTCGGTCTTTCTGGTTGTTGGTTTTCCGAGCTTTCCTTCCAGCTTTGTTCTTTTTGTTGATAATTTTCCTTACGTCAGTTGTGATCCAGGGGTAAGTTTGTTTTGATCTAGATAGCTTGGATGGAACATGTTTCTCCATAGCATTCAGAAGGATGTCTTTAAATTGTGTGCGACATTTTCCGCAAGGATAAATCTACCGTCTTCCAATCAAAGTATACTACCGTATTTGTACTCGTAGACATATCAGAATCGAAACAAATAATGGACGCCAGAATGTGTTTGGAGTTTTAACATGGATTGGCGGATATTAGTAAATTTTATCCCTCGCTTCTGGCTCGGGATAACATACTAATATCCGTCAATCCATGATAAAACTCCCAACACATTCTGGCTTCCATGATTCATTTCTTAAATAACTATTTTCCCTAAAACACTGTGGTACTGCTATTTTATATACAGTGACATATGATTACAAATACAGCAAAGGGTTATCTAAAACTAAACTATTTATGAAAAGTGCTGTTTTCAATATTTATCAACTTGCAAGACGTCTTCGCCATGCTTGCAAAATACAATTTAAAAATTAACTGTAGTTTTAAGCCCAATCCTGCCATTGCTATCACCGTTCAGTGAGTTCTTTTTGTCTGCTTACAGTTAACGTTTCACCACACTTTGCTGAAATGGTAATATATTCCTTGACAGTTTGGTCTGATATCTTCACTGTAATTTACTTTTCTCCTTCTGCGAGTTTTTATTCAGTTTACTCACGATTTTGAGTGGGATTCATGGGACTCAATCTTTAGTTTTCTATGTATTATTTTGTGGATCATTTGTTGTCTGTTCGTCATTGTGTTCTTCGGTTTACGGCTTGTGACTACACCTTTGACATTTTCAAAGTGCACAAAAAACAGTAATTATCTTAGATTTTAAATTTCTTGAGGCAATACGTGCTGAAAAACAATTATGACTCTGCAATATAGACTTAATGAGGAACTTTGACTGTAAATTCGATCAAATACGTCAATTCCAAACGATGAAGACGGAAGTAAAATGAAAATAGAGTATCAAAAGGTTGTCTAGTGACGGTGTTGATTACACATCATGATTTGTCGTAATGACGATGCAGACATATTGATGGTTCTGAGCAGCAACTTGTTTCCTTTTTCACTGCTTTTTTTTTATTTTTTTTTATTTATGTATTTTGTTTGTTTGTCTAATCATATAACAGAGATGGGTTTAGGTTTAGGTTTATGGTGCTTAGCGTCACTTTCAACAATATTTCAGTTATATCGAAGCGATCAGCTTTATTCGTGGAAGAAACCGATTGCCCGGAGAAAACCACCGACTTGTCGCAAGTCACTGACAAACTTTATGATATAATATTGTATCGAGTACAGCTCGCCATTAATGGGGTTCGTACTCACAACTTTAGTGGTGATAGGTACTGATTGCACATGTAGTTGTAAATCCAACTAGTAACGATCACGACCACACGACAGCCACGTACATCAAAGAACAAAGAATACAAATGATCGATTTCCAGAGTATGTTTACATGTACATTATATGCATGACGACAGTCATTGTTGCATGACGACAGTCATGTTTCATGACAAACAAATGTGTACACATAGTGAAATAGAAAGGGAATTTAGTCCGAAAATAAATAATAGTATATAGAATAATAAAATTAGTAAATAAAAACATAAATATTTAACATGTCTAAATATTAGTATGCACAACTCATTTCTGGAATAACCTTCATCGGGTTCATTCAAAGTCGGAAGATTGGAAAGCCACATACATTATTTGTGAGTGAATGGAACGTGGGTGGCTGGGGAAAATCACCATGCTTCCTTAGCTCACTCACCAATTTGCAGAAAATAATTGCGGTCTGTTTCTGGTGGGAACATAAATATCCGGGACTATCATCAAGCTTCCGTAGATCACGAACTAATTTTATCATATAAAATAGCGGTTTGTTTCTGGGGGAACATCAGCATCTGAGGAAAATTACCGAGCTTAAGGTCATGTTAAATATTAAGGGAAGCCGAAGAATCCGACGAAAACCACTGGACTTTCACAATTAATTGACAAACTGTAACACATATAGTGGGATTCGAGGTTGGATATTTTTAACTCCTCCAAAAAATGGCTTTGATCACAAAACAATTAATCATATGATTAGAAAATCAATTGCCATGTGCATGCGATGTTAAATTAAATGAGTTGTCTGTTTGTGAAAGTATCTACCTAACACTTTTGCGCAGCGCAATGTAATGCAGTGTGCAGATGCATATAACACAGATTAGATAAGCGACATAAATGTAACAAGGAAATATTCTCGGTTGCTGTACACTATAATTATAATCAACTGTATCATTTTCTTTTCAATCATCTTGTCAAAGATTTACGAGAAACACATAAGTAATTACATGATGTCGTACTCACTCAATACTTAATAACATCTTTCAAGTACCAATCTTCAGTGCAATTATATTTTAATTTAGTTTCTGTCTCCCACATTCACACAGTTTAAGAGTAAGACAAACAAGGAACTGTCACTATAACTAACCCATTGACAGTGATGTGTTTACATGTTAAAATAGAAAAATATGTTTATATATATACGCGGTATATATATATTTATATATATATATATAGAGAGAGAGAGAGAGAGCATACGAGTTGACCCCCGGTTTTTAGTGGGGTTCGTGTTGCTCAATCTAGTTTTCTGTGTAGTTGTTTGCCCTTTTATTCATTTAATTTGGCCATTGTATTGTCTGTCCTTGTAATGACGGCTTTGATTACCCCTATGGTATCTTCTTATTTATTAATTATACTATATTATAGAAAATGTTAAAATTGCTGGGGATTCATTGCTTGTGCTTAAGGTAGAAGATGAAAGATTGGATGGTATATTTAGTATTATTATTTTTCTAATTTACATGTGTGCATATTTTTGTTGTTGTTGCTGCATGAACTGAATCAATATTATTTCATTTAGTTAGACTTGTCTCCTTTCCATGATTGTAATAACCGCGATGTTCCTTGATCTATTAATAAAGCTTTTTATATACGGATTCTGATTACCCCTTTGATAGCTTACTGATTCTGATTACCCCTTTGATATCTTACAGATTCTGATGATTACCCACCTTAACAGACTGAACACAAACAAATACCAAGACATATGTATTTGTATAACTTGATATGTGTACTTTTGTTAATACAACATTTCTATATGTCTCGATATGTGTACTTTCGTTAATACAACATTTTTATATGTCTCGATATGTGTAATTTGTTTAACTTAACACAACATTTCTATGTGTCTCGATATGTGTAATTCGTTTAACTTAACACAACATTTCTATATGTCTCGATATGTGTAATTCGTTTAACTTAACACAACATTTCTATATGTCTCGATATGTGTAATTCGTTTAACTTAACACAACATTTCTATGTGTCTCGATATGTGTAATTCGTTTAACTTAACACAACATTTCTATATGTCTCGATATGTGTAATTCGGTTAACACAACATTTTTATATGTCTCGATAAACGTTAGAGAATATTGAAGGGGCAATCAAAAATGGACAAACCAGGGAAACTGGCAACAAGACATATACATTTGTATAACTTGATATGTGTACTTTTGTTAATACAACATTTCTATATGTCTCGATATGTGTACTTCCGTTAATACAACATTTTTATATGTCTCGATATGCGTAATTCGGTTAACTTAACACAACATTTCTATATGTCTCGATATGCGTAATTCGGTTAACTTAACACAACATTTCTATGTGTCTCGATATGTGTAATTCGTTTAACTTAACACAACATTTCTATATGTCTCGATATGTGTAAGTTGTTTAACTTAACACAACATTTCTATATGTCTCGATATGTGTAATTTGTTTAACTTAACACAACATTTCTATATGTCTCGATATGTGTAATTCGGTTAACACAACATTTTTATATGTCTCGATAAACGTTAGAGAATATTGAAGGGGCAATCAAAAATGGACAAACCAGGGAAAATGGCAACAAGACGAAGAAAAAAAAAACACAACACAATATGTTTTTTGACAAAAACAAATAATGTAAATAAAACATGGGCCGTCCTACACATAGCTGGAGGTAAGGGCGAACTGAACATCGTTGTTATGCCAAAATCGTAACGGACGTCACAACACGGAACTCAGATCTAGAAAGTAAAGTCATATAATAGGACAACACAAAAAAACTAAAAAGATGAGCAACACGGACCCCACCAAAATATCGGACGTGAACTCAGGTACTCGCGAAGGGCAAGCAGTTCCTGCTTCTTATCAAACACCCGTCGTGCTACTCACATATACAGCCAAGTCTGGTAAAAGTCTTGATAGTGATAGAGGAAAGTAAACATCTACGGAAAAAGTAAAAGATCCATTGTCATTTGAGATATGAAAATGTGCTACGGTCAACCAGACTGTGATGTCGACCGTAGAATTTTGTTGGGACGATATCAACCTGGGAGCAACGTAGCCTTGTTTAAGTAGCATATGCGTCAGCAGCTGAACTCTGTCCAGAATATTACTGTACTGGGCACAAGCTCTATAATAACGAATGAGTTGTGAAATGTAAACTCCATAATCTGGTGATGCTGGAATATTGATACTGATGAAGGGGAAGTTTACTATTGGAAAAGTGAAGTCATCGCGTTTGTCGTTGAGTTTTGTTTTTAATCTTCCTCCTTTGTCGATTTCAATGTGAAGGTCAAGGTACGATCGAAGCAGACTTTTGAGTATCAGTAATATCCTTAACCTCAAGCTCATTTGAATAAAGGCGATGTAGATAATCACCGAATCGAGAATTGTGCAGTCACCGAATATCATCTATATAGCGGAAGTTGGAATTAAAGGTCTAGGCTAATTTTGTATATTTATGTCTTGATATGTCTAATTCTATTAACACAACATTTCTTTATGTCGTATTTTTTTCTAGTACATTTATTATAACAACTCTTAAAGCCCGATAACGGTAGTCCATGTTTACTTTAACTCTTCGGTTTTCAGACATTCTTTTTACATGGAACACTTGCCAGTTTTGATTACGATAACCTTGTCATGGTATATCCTTGAGGACAGTTCAAGTGAATGTATCTGATCTTATCAATCCCAGATGTAACAGTGTGTATGTCGTGTAATTGTTAAATACTAGCTACGTAGCAAATTGTAGTCATGGACAGAGACAATGCATATGGTCCCAATAGTAATAAACATGACACGTCCATCCCCCTCTGTTGTCCTTTTGTACTTTTCTGCAGACAGCGTTGATAATTAACAACTACTCAACACTGTTTACACCGATAGTTACTTATATGTCATCACTGAGAGCCTTCCAACACAACATTCATGTACGCGCTTCTAGTTAGTATTGTTTGCTGTGCGAAGAGATTCTGTAACGATTAGAATTATTATCACACACGATGAATGACGTCATTGTTACATTCTTGATGTGTATCATTTTTACAAAAGTAATTACAGCACGTGTGTGAGAAACAGTGTATTACAACAATCGTTAGTAACATGTAAATATTTCCCCTACGAAACGGTTCCCTACGCAACGTGACTGTAGCGTAGTGGACAAAAGCAGTCGCGTAGTGGACAATATTAGCGTGTCGTTGTGCAGTGGACCATATTAAAGTATTCTGCAAAAATATAATAAGTTAGAAAATGTAATAACAAAGGATCACAAACACCGTAACCTTGTTTTTGTTTGTTTTTTGTTGTATTTCAATTGTTGTTACCAATTTGGGGATTTTTTTCTAGTCATATAAAAAATTTTGTCCACTGCGCAACGGTTATGTCTCCTACGCAACAAATAAGTCCACTACGCAACTTCCAATATTTTTTCGATTTTTTAAAAGAAAAAAAATAATGGAAAAATAATTGACTTGATATAATACTGAAGGTGCTAGACAGATTAACAGATATATTGAATTTTGTGTATTATTTGCAGCATTATTTCATAGATAATGTTAAATGATCATTTACTATTTTCAATTGATTTGATCACAGATTTTTAAACGTTTGCCGGTAATGTTTGCCAGTATTTGTAATTACCATTCTAATAGTTGTATAGTATTAAATTGTTCCCCTTTTCAGATAATAGAAGAAAAAAGTATCACAGAGTGCACAACTTTAGAATGTGGAAACACAATAAAATCGTTGTGTATTGGACACTATGGTATACCCTGTTTACTTTTATACATTTGTTATCATACTTTCCTTTTAGTTTAAGCTTGCATATTTTATTTTCAGTTTGTTTTCAAATTTACCATTAAACTCTTTATTCAAATATATTTGATTTCTTCTTGTGCCAGTAGTTAAAAATGGACATTTTTTTTAAAGACGCCCAAATACGACTGCTGTATATAGCGACTGGTATAATTGTAACATGGTGTATAGAGAATGATGTAATGTGTATGGTAAATGGGGAATGGTGTGTCTTGTGTATATAGTGTATGATGTAATGGTAAATGTAGAATGGTGTGTCTTGTGTATATAGTGTATGATGTAATGGTAAATGGGGAATGGTGTGTCATGCGTATATAGTGTATGATGTAATGGTAAATGTAGAATGGTGTGTCTTGTGTATATAGTGTATGATGTAATGGTAAATGTAGAATGGTGTGTCTTGTGTATATAATGTATGATGTAATGGTAAATGTAGAATGGTGTGTCTTGTGTATATAGTGTATGATGTAATGGTAAATGTAGAATGGTGTGTCTTGTGTATATAGTGTATGATGTAATGGTAAATGTAGAATGGTGTGTCTTGCGTATATAGTGTATGATGTAATGGTAAATGTAGAATGGTGTGTCTTGTGTATATAGTGTATGATGTAATGGTAAATGGGGAATGGTGTGTCTTGTGTATATAGTGTATGATGTAATGGTAAATGGGAAATGGTGTGTCTTGTGTATATAGTGTATGATGTAATGGTAAATGTAGAATGATGTGTCTTGTGTATATAGTGTATGATGTAATGGTAAATGTAGAATGGTGTGTCTTGTGTATATAGTGTATGATGTAATGGTAAATGTAGAATGATGTGTCTTGTGTATATAGTGTATGATGTAATGGTAAATGTAGAATGGTGTGTCTTGTGTATATAGTGTATGATGTAATGGTAAATGTAGAATGGTCTATGTGAATGGTGTATGATAATCTCTTTGTCAAAGGATTGTCTACCAGCATTCCAGTGTAGAAATGATAGTTGTTCCAATACAAACATATGTCAGCTGACTTCATTAATCACAGTTCTTATCAAATCTTTGTCTGACTACAAAAAATATTCGTAGTCAATCAAACA